>CM056561.1:155000-365000 GCA_029721515.1 Synanceia verrucosa | reverse complement strand
CTGACTCTCTCTCTCTCTCCATCTCTCTCTCTCTCTCTCCATCTCTCTCTCTCATCTCTCCATCTCTCTCCAGCTCACTCCCTCTCTCTCTCTCTCTCCCTTTCTCTCTCTCTCTCTCCAGCTCACTCCCTCTCTCTCTCTCTCTCTCTCCCTCTCTCTCTCTCTCTCTCCCTCTCTCTCTCTCTCTCTCTCTCTCTCTCCCTCTCTCTCTCCCTCTCTCTCTCTCTCAGGGATTAACCCACAGAGTTAAAGGGGAGGGCAGCAGGAGCTTTAAAGGCACAGAGAATAAAAATGAGCACATTTCTAATGAAGGTGAAGAAGATCATCAGTTCATTTCCTGTGAACAGGAAAGTTTGAAGATAAATTTTGAAGATTATTTATATATATATATATTAAAATAATTTCTAATTTCTTATTTTCCTCAAAAAATCTATCAAATTAAAACAGTTAGGGAGGAGGTGTACAGAAAGTGTGGAGGACGTTGGGGCGGTGTTGAGGAGGAGGAGTGGAGGAGGTGACACAGGTCACTGCTTGACTTAGAATAAATTGAATGAGGAGTACCTCCTCCTCTCTCCTCCCCTCCACACCTCCTCCTCTCACATCCTCCTCTCATCTTCTCTCTCTTGCTCTCCTAATCCCTCCTCTCTCCTCTCTCACCTCCTCATCTCCTCTCTGTTTCTCCTCCTCTTTCCCTCCTCTCTTTCTCCTCCCCTCCACACCTCCTCCTCTCATTTTCTCTCTCGCTCTCCTAATCCCTCCCCTGACCTCCTCACCTCCTCTCTGTTTCTCCTCTCTTTCTCCTCCTCTCCCACCTCCTCCTCTCACCTCCTCACCTCCTCTCTGTTTCTCCTCCCTTCACCTCCTCATCTCCTTTCTGTTTCTCCTCTCTCACCTCCTCTCTTTCTCCTCCCCTCCACACCTCCTCCTCTCATTTTCTCTCTCGCTCTCCTAATCCCTCCCCTGACCTCCTCATCTCCTCTCTGTTTCTCCTCTCTTTCTCCTCCTCTCCCACCTCCGCCTCTCACCTCCTCACCTCCTCTCTGTTTCTCCTCTCTCACCTCCTCATCTCCTCTCTGTTTCTCCTCCTCTTCCCCTCCTCCTCTACGCTCCTCCATTAATCCCTTCATAATCCAGCTGCTGACTCTCACAGAGGATTTAGTTTTTCTCTCTTTTCTATCAGTCGCTTGTTGTTTGTTGTTTTTCAAAATAAAATGTGACTGTTTCCTCCCTGTAAACATAACAACAATAATGAACTGAAATTCTTATTAATAATAATTGTTATTATTTTTATTGTCTCAAAGAAAACAGAAATAAAAGTTCAGTGATTTATAATAACAAAGTACTTGTACTGGAGTATTTCATTGTCTACTGTTGTACTTTTACTGCACTAAACTACTCTGACAGTTAATACAGATTCAGATTTTCTTCACACATTATTGTGATCATTATTATTATTATTCACCCATATTGATCCATCAGTAATAATAATCCAAGAACATGACTCCAGTCAGTTTGTATCATGAATACTTTTACTTTTGATACTTTGTGGACTTCAGTATATTTACTTGGATTTACTGTGAGCAGCTTTTAGCTGGCTGTTAAACGGCTGCTAACACTGTTAGCATAACTCAGCCACCATGTTGAGGGCTGTGTAGAGGCAAGAGAAAACTTCAAAATCATCATTGTACTTGAAATAATTATCAGTAAATTCTTAGTCACACAGGAACATAAATATTAATAGATTGATTCGCTCTCCAAGATTACCGACTTTAAGGCTGACATCACTTATCACATATACATTATATACACTGTGTGTAAGTATATATATGTACACACACACACCTATATACATATACACCTTTTTCTCTTTGAATCATCTTTCAGGAAAAGAAAGATGACGTCATCAAGTCCTCTGACAACAAACGAATCTCTGCTGCCCTCTGATGGAAAAGGAGAGTATTACACTATAGAGGGGGAGGAAATATTTATTACATATCCATCCATCATCAACCTCTGTAGGGTTGGGGAGCTGCAGCCTATCAGCCGTCAGAGGATGAAAGGAAGGGTTCACCTGGACAGGTGTCCAGTTCATTACAGGACACACAGAGAGACAGACAACCACTCACACCTACTAATCCAGAGACACCAGCATCAAAACAGAAAGGCCCTTTATTTATGATTTATTATTAACAACATGAGTTATTATTTACTGCGTGTTATGCATTATAAACATTACCATATGCATCATTTACGATGTGATACTACTAATAATAATATCTATAGATATTTATCCATCCATCCATTATCTACTGCTTATCCTCATAGGGTCGCGGGGGGGCTGGAGCCTATCTACAGATATTGATTTCAAACATTTCTTATTATCTGTTATAATATGTATTATTTATATAGCTGGGATAGGCTCCAGCCCTCCTGTGACCTGATCATTCATTTATTATAAACAACTTATTACTTATCATTTAGTATAACATTATTAACAACATCACCCATTAATTATTATGATGATATTTAAAAATATATATTATTTATTCATTTATTATTACTTCCTGTTGACAGGGCTGACGTCATCATCACCCTGAATACCCTCCTCTCGTCACTCTGATTCCTCCCCTGAAGGAGGAGTTTCTTCACTTCCTGTTTCCTTCCTGTGCTCCGCCCCCTCACATGCACGCGCACACAGAGGTAGAGAGAGAGGGATGGTAGAGAGACAGTGACTGTCGTTCAGCTGCAGTTTACCTGCGGCCACACACACCGTGTTTCTGTACTGTGTGTGTGTGTGATCTTCAACCTTTCTCTTTGCATTTTACCTGCAGTGGACATCGCGCACTGTCACGCGTGCACGCGCCCTGCCCGCTCCTCGCTGCGCATGCACGCAGCAGCAGCACCGAGGGATCGATCCGCTAAAAGCCTGGACGGGACCCGGAGCTGCTGGAGGACCGGAGGAAAACGACAGGAACAATGAAGGTAACAGACTACCGGGGTCGCTTTTACCGTCTCTGTGGCACCAGGCACCGGGGCGCGAGCTCGGCCGGTCTGTCGGTGTTTCCGCTCCGCAGGTAGAAACGGCTCCGTCAGCACCTTTGCCCACCGACGCTGCTGCCCGGCCACCGGAGCGGAGAGCTGTCGGTCACTGCCTCCATCCTCACCACCGTGCGCGTGCATGCGTGTGACTGTAATTGTGCGCGTGAGTGCACCTGGAGGTGTCAGCTGTCAGCAGCTGGTCCAGAATCAGCAGGAGGTGCCTCTGTTTACATGGTGCTGTGAGGGCTCTTTGTCTGATGGGAGCAGGAGGAGGTGCTGCATGCATCTATACACCTTCTGAGGAGGTGGAGAGGAGAGGGGAGTGCTGTGGAGCTGAACGAGGAGTAAGGAGGATCATCAGGAAGTAGTGAGTAGTTACATCCCCGAGGAGGAGGAGGAGGAGGTGATATTGCAAGAGGAGTATCACTGAGGAGGAGCAGGAGGAGTAAAAGGAGAAACTGATTATTTTGATCCATTTGTTTGCTGCTCATTGAATATTCATGACATCATCATGAGGTCACTCGTGTTCCCACCTGAAGTGGAGGCACATGATGACATCATCACAAGTAGACAGAATGATGTTAGCATGTTAGCGCTGAGCAACACCTGCTGCTAATTAGCAGCTCTCGCAGGAAGTAGAAACTGAGAGCTGCTCTTCATCCTCCTCCTCCTCCTGACTGCTGTCAGGACGCTCTGAGAAGCATGAGAGCAGAGAAGAATCACAAAATAACATTCAATCTAGCCTGGCCGTAGTCCTCCATAATTATCATTTCTCTACAGATTACGTCTGGGTTTGATCCCTTGGACTCGATTTCTCAGGATGATTTCCATCCTGGCCAATCAGAGCATGGAGGGGGACGTGGGGAGGCGGGTCTTAACGATGACGTTGAATGTGCAGCATTTGTGCCGTAGTCTAGCTGGTTGTAATTTGGCAACAATGGCGGCGGAGACGGAAGTGAAGGAAGCTGTTCAATCCGTTTTGGCTAGGCTCCCAAATATTCAGCACTTGAATAAAGAGGAACGTTTAACAAGTTTTATTGCTGCAAAGATGTGGTGGTTTCACTCCCCACAGGGTTCAGGAAAAGTCTTATTTTTCAGTTAGCTCTAGGGATGCACATGGTTAACCGTTTAACCGATAAAAGTAACTCTGACTGATTAATACTAACGGTCAATTTTGTTTTTAAGCTACGTAATTCAATCAACTCATGGGGGCGTGTCGACAGGTGCAACACATGCCATCACGTGCTTTCCATCACAGCCCACTTTACAGCGAAGATGAAGAGAGCAAACGAGAGTAAACGATTCAAAACTTTTGAAAACTTTTGCGTAGCGTTGGCTAGCCTGAATGCTAGCGGCGCTTTAAATGCGTCCGGACCAAACGTTAGTGATTGGGTAAAATCAGATCCAATCATTTCAAACTTCAACAGAGTTCACGCCTCCCGTCTGAAATCAGTTCTCAATGGAGGAATACCAGACCGTCTGTACGATGGTACGATAGTACGAGGGTCTGGTAAGATTAGATGAGAAACCTTGTTATTATTATAAATATTAAGACTTTTATTGTTAAAAATATCATTCTTATTAATGTTATGAACATAATTATTAATAATATTAACGGTCGTTTTACGCAGCAGCAGCGTCAGATGCTCAGAACAACGATAATGATGTAAAGGTTCAGGTGAGGTAGCAGACTGCACATCTCTGACATGAAAGACTACAACTCCCAGAGGAGCGAGCACTACGAGCCTCAAGGTGAACTATTCTGTGATGCTGACAGCTCGGCCTTCGGGGAATATTACTGAGCACACTGTAAAAAATACCCCACTAAACACAAGATAAACTGTCACTTCTCCCAGTTTACCCAGTCTGATTGTTGTTGCTTCCTCCCAGTTTACCCAGTCTGATTGTTGTTGCGTCCTCCCAGTTTACCCAGTCTGATTGTTGTTGCTTCCTCCCAGTTTACCCAGTCTGATTGTTGTTGCGTCTTCCCATTTTACCCAGTCTGATTGTTGTTGCTTCCTCCCAGTTTACCCAGTCTGACTGTTGTTGCGTCCTCCCAGTTTACCCAGTCTGACTGTTGTTGCTTCCTCCCAGTTTACCCAGTCTGACTGTTGTTGCTTCCTCCCAGTTTACCCAGTCTGATTGTTGTTGCTTCCTCCCAGTTTACCCAGTCTGATTGTTGTTGCGTCTTCCCATTTTACCCAGTCTGATTGTTGTTGCTTCCTCCCAGTTTACCCAGTCTGACTGTTGTTGCGTCCTCCCAGTTTACCCAGTCTGATTGTTGTTGCGTCCTCCCAGTTTACCCAGTCTGACTGTTGTTGCTTCCTCCCAGTTTACCCAGTCTGACTGTTGTTGTTTCTACTGGTTTCCAGTAGCAGTGGCGCGTCACTCATTCTCTCTGTAATGAACATCCTCCTGACCTTCTGAATATGAAGAATATTAATCCTCTTCCTCTGAATCTGCTCTCATGAATGAACTTTCACTCTCTGTTCACCCTCACTCAGCTGTTCCCATGACAACTAAACTCAGCTCATCGGCTCTAAATGCTGCTGAGCTCCATCGTGTCTGCTTATAACAGAGAATCAGATTAAATCTTTAATCTGGACTCAACACCAATAATTCAGCCATCAGATAGGACACACAAATAAAACCACTTCCTGAATGTGAACTACTTCCTATTGTTCCTCTAATGTCCACTAGATGCTCTCAGACTTACGGGAGACTTTCACAATAAAGTTCTTGCTCCACCAAAACACTGAAGGTCATTTTGAAGCAACAGTGTTTGCTTCCTGTCAGCTGATCTCATTTATGTACACAGAACCAGGAAGTAGCCTGGGACTCATTTCAAGTGTTTACACACACATTCCTTCAAACAGCAAACAGCTAGAGAGAGAGCCCCGCCCTAAACTGTGACATCACAGAGAACTGTGACCCTGAGAGAGAGAGAGAGAGAGAGAGAGACGGGTACAGACAGGTAGAGACAGGTAAGAGAGAGACAGAGACAGGTAAGAGAGCGACAGGTAAGAGGGAGACAGGTAAGAGAGAGACAGAGACAGGTATAGACAGGTAGAGAGAGACAGAGACAGGTATAGACAGGTAAGTGAGAGACAGGTAAGAGAGATACAGAGACAGGTATAGACAGGTAAGAGAGAGACAGAGACAGGTATAGACAGGTAAGAGAGAGACAGAGACAGGTATAGACAGGTAAGTGAGAGACAGGTAAGAGAGAGACAGAGACAGGTACAGACAGGTAAGTGAGAGACAGGTAAGAGAGATACAGAGACAGGTATAGACAGGTAAGAGAGAGACAGAGACAGGTATAGACAGGTAAGAGAGAGACAGAGACAGGTATAGACAGGTAAGTGAGAGACAGAGACAGGTATAGACAGGTAAGTGAGAGACAGGTAAGAGAGAGACAGAGACAGGTATAGACAGGTAAGTGAGAGACAGGTAAGAGAGAGACAGAGACAGGTACAGACAGGTAAGTGAGAGACAGGTAAGAGAGATACAGAGACAGGTATAGACAGGTAAGAGAGAGACAGAGACAGGTATAGACAGGTAGAGAGAGACAGAGACAGGTATAGACAGGTAGAGAGAGACAGAGACAGGTATAGACAGGTAAGAGAGATACAGAGACAGGTATAGACAGGTAGAGAGAGACAGAGACAGGTATAGACAGGTAAGTGAGAGACAGGTAAGAGAGAGACAGAGACAGGTATAGACAGGTAAGAGAGAGACAGAGACAGGTACAGACAGGTAAGTGAGAGACAGGTAAGAGAGATACAGAGACAGGTATAGACAGGTAAGAGAGAGACAGAGACAGGTACAGACAGGTAAGTGAGAGACAGGTAAGAGAGATACAGAGACAGGTATAGACAGGTAAGTGAGAGACAGGTAAGAGAGATACAGAGACAGGTATAGACAGGTAAGAGAGAGACAGAGACAGGTATAGACAGGTAAGTGAGAGACAGGTAAGAGAGAGACAGAGACAGGTATAGACAGGTAAGTGAGAGACAGGTAAGAGAGAGACAGAGACAGGTATAGACAGGTAAGAGAGAGACAGAGACAGGTATAGACAGGTAAGTGAGAGACAGGTAAGAGAGAGACAGAGACAGGTATAGACAGGTAAGTGAGAGACAGGTAAGAGAGAGACAGAGACAGGTATAGACAGGTAAGTGAGACAGAGACAGGTATAGACAGGTAAGTGAGAGACAGGTAAGAGAGAGACAGAGACAGGTATAGACAGGTAAGTGAGAGACAGGTAAGAGAGAGACAGAGACAGGTATAGACAGGTAGAGAGAGACAGGTATAGACAGGTAGAGAGAGACAGGTAAGAGAGAGACAGAGACAGGCATAGACAGGTAGAGAGAGACAGGCATAGACAGGTAGAGAGAGACAGGTGAGAGAGATACAGAGACAGGCATAGACAGGTAGAGAGAGACAGGTGAGAGAGAGACACTGAAGCACAGAGAGACTGGAACCGTCCACCTGTAGAGGTACCACACACACACAGCTCCAAAGTGGTTGTTGTAAAAGTCTTTTATTTTGAAGGGTGAGCGGCTGCAGTGAGCGAAGTGACAGACAGGAAGTGCATGTGTTAATGAAGTTTTAGTAGTCACATGGTCAGATATGTAAAGCAGTGTGTGTTCACTTCAGAGGCCGGAGCACAGTGGATGAGCGGTTGCTAGGAGACTAATCAAAGCCACAGGCAGGATTTGTCTCTTCCTGTCTTACTTCCTGTCTTACTTCCTGTCTTCAGCTTGGCCGACATGTCTAAAGCGACGGTGAAGAAGCTGCACTGGCGCTCCAAGGTAACGTCTCTTCACATCTAGACTGACTCTGATGCCAGGGTCAAAGTCAGGTGACCCTGTCCTCCATGTCTGTCCTCAGGTGCAGGAGAGCTTTGTCCCGCTGGGCGGGGCTTCAGGAGAGCTGGGCCTGGCCATTGGGGGCGGGGCCGACTACGGCGAGTTCCCATTCGTCACAGCGGCTCATGGAGGCGGGGCCACTGTGGGTGACATCATCCTGGAGATCGGGGGGACGCCTGTCTTAGGGATGACCCTCGGTGATGTCAGGGGAGTCCTCAACTCCTGTCCTCATCCAATCAGAATAAAGACCGTCTCACCAGGTGAGTGTCCATTTCCTGTTTCTCTCTGTTCTTTTATCTTGTGGTTGTTTGAATAAAATAAAGCTTTGTTAAAGTAGGATTAATGAAAACACTGAATATTTCATTTTGAAAGGCAGATTTTAGGCTGACCAGGGACGTCTCCATGACTGAGAACATGAATGTGTTTCTACATGTTGATGTTCTGTTTTGTATTTTATTTAGGGCTGTTAAAATTAGGGTGTTACACGGATTAATCCATCATCATAATTAATTTCATTAAAAAATTTTACTTAATTCAATTTTTGAGTGCCAGACATATATTTACGTCTTTCCTTTTTTCGGCAGCAGGGATAAAAGAATGCTCTCACACAGCCTGTGAGTAATGCTGGGGCTTCTGGGAGATGTAGTCAGATCATAAAGAGACGGTATACACCACAGAGATCAAAACAGGAAGTGGAGACGATCGAGATTAGAGAGTAAAACAAACAGAATCTGGAGAAAAAGTGTTGATTTTGGTGAAAGTGTCCTCTACTCTACCTCTGATAAAACAAGAATGGAACAAGGTAAAAACAAACATTTTTTTCATGATGAAATAGAGAGTCTCTTCTTTCATTTGAGCTATTCACTGTTTTCAGAGACATAGTACTAAATATTCTGTGGGTCTAGAAATATGACTGAAAATGGACAAAAACACTGGAACAAGACACTTCCTGTTTTATAAAAGGACTGGTACTCAAAGAGTTAACCATCTGCAGCTGGTCTGGTCTCAGTGAGTCTCTGCAGACCTTTAACAGACCAGCTGATGCTCCTCGGTGGTTGGTCCACACCGAGGCTCTCTGTCCGTCTGTGAGCGACGATCCAATGTTTGACTGATATCCACTAATAAACTCCATCAGTCGCCCTCATTGATCACTGTGGCTGCTCTGATTGAGGCTTCCTGAGCACTTTAGGAGCTTCACAGTCACCAAATATCCACTTCTATAGTCTCCAACATCATTCAACCAGGATGACCATGTATAGACGAACGATGGTGGATCATTGAGAAATGATTGATTCAAACTAAGAGACTAAACGTTGTTCACTTGTTTCTAGTTGTGTTGAAACTGTTGAAGGTGTTTAAGAAATACGTTCAGTGCAGATATATACTCCCTTCTTTCTGTTGGCTCATGCAAAATGAAACGAGATTACTGTAGATTAAAAATGAAAGATATTTAATCGTGATTAATCAAAATTAATTCACAACAATCTGCGATTAATCTGATGAAAAATGTAATCATTTGAGAGCCCTAATTACTGTATATGATATAGAATACACATATATATATTTATATATATTTATATATATATTTATATATACACGTATATCTGCCAGATATACACGTGTACAGTATGTATGCATACTGTACACGTGTATATACACAGATATACGCATATATACACGTATATAAGTATAGATATACGTACAGTATATACGATATACACGTGTACAGTACGTACATACTGTACACGTGTATATACAGATATCGTGTATATCTGGCGTATATACGCCATATACGTATATAAGTATAGATATATACAGTATATACGTATATATCTGTGCATATATACGTATACACATATATGTATATATCCGTGTGTGTGTGTGTGTATATATATACACACACACGTATATATCTGGCCAGATATATATATCAGATATACGTGTGTGTGTATATATATATGTGTATATATACACACACACACGATATATGCTGTGTATATATACACATATATATACGTATATCAGATATCGTATATATACGATATATATATGCATACGTGTGTGTGTATATATACACACACACACGTATACGCCATATATATACATATCGTGTGTGTGTGTATATATATATACATATACACACGTATATACGCTGTGATAATGTATACACGCCAGATATACGTGTGTGTGTGTATATATATATATACACACACACGGACATATATTTATATATTTATACTCATATATATATATATATATATATATATATATATATATATATATATATATATAATGACAGTTCTCCTTTTTTAATGTCATGACAGCACTGTGACATCACATCCTGTCCGTCCCTCAGGCTCATCCCTCTGTAAGGACCTCAGGTTGTTCCTCAGCAAGTGTTTCACTCCAGGATCCATGGACAGTCAGCTGCAGCAGCTCATCAGAGAGAACCTGTACCTGCGGGCCGTCCCCTGTAAGACACACCTGTACTGAACCACACACACACACACACACACACACACACACACATAAAAAGGCCCTCTGTTCCTTTAAATAATGTCAGAGCTGGAGGTCAACGGTGAAGCTGAGCAGCGGCAGGTTTCTGTTAATGATTACAGGAAGTGGACGACACTTTGTGTTAGAATGTTTGAAGGTGTGTAGCTCTTTCCCCCTGCCAGGTACGACCCGGCAGCCTCGGGACGGAGAGATATCAGGTGTGGACTACAACTTTGTGTCCATTGAGGAGTTCTTCTCCCTGGAGGAGTCTGGAGCTCTGCTGGAGAGCGGCAAGTTCAAAGGTGTGAACAACAAACACACCTGCACATGGTCACATGATCCCAAACTGAGATCCTATTAGTTGCTAGGTGATGGACAGCATTTTTTTGTTATTTGTACCAAAGTCAGATGACATTTTACAGTGTACTTTTTTTAGTGTGGTTTTACACTTTTACAGCGTGTGGGTTAGCGTGACTCTTTTTACAGTGTGCAGCCCATGTGATGAGCCACACTGAATTTTTGAACAATATTTTGGAGGAAAAGAGGATTTTGTGTGTTTAATCCTTCAACCTGCTCCTCTGTTAATCTGCTGGATTAACGACACCAAAATAGAGACCAGTGAATACCTGTGTCCACACTAAACAAAGTGACGAGTTCTCCGAATAAAATCATTATCTGTAATTATATTTCTTTTTTAATCTGTTTTTTTTTTATATATTTTTAATGAAATCATTATTATTTAATTATTTAAAACATGGTTCCATAAATTAATATCAGAATATTAATGTACTGTGGAAATGCAGAAATGTACATGTTTTCTCACCGTCCAATCACAGGGAACTACTATGGGACGCCACGCCCCGTCCACATCAGTCCAGAGAGCCCACCAATCAGCTACCAGGAGCACAGGAACCTGCTGAGGAACTTCAGGACCAGGAGCAAGTCTCTGAGCAACCTGGAGAAAGCTGTGGAGGAAGGAGACAACAGTGAGGAGGAGAACGGGCCGTCGGGTGGGGAGGCATCCACTGATAGACTGATATATTCATATTATATATATATATATATATATATATATACGTATACGTATATATATGTGTGTGTGTATATATATATATATATATATATACACACACACACACACACACACACACTGGACACTTTATTAGGTACAACTGCTTGTTAATGCTAATGTCTAATCAGCCAATCACAGCAGCTCATTCAGGCCCTGTTTACACAAGAACGCTTGTGGGAAAAATGACAAAATACTTGATCGGATGTGACTTTAGACAGTGACGGTGTTTCTGGGGTTAGGGTTAAAATGCAAAGAAATGAAAATGGCCTCCAGAGTGGAGAAGTTGAATACACCGTAGCGTTTCCGTCTACACTGCCCAAGATGCAAAACTCTGCTCACGTCGCGTACGTGTTTGTCACATACATGTGCCAGTACAGGGAAATAAACAAACATGTCAGATTATTTCCATGTGTCGGACTTTCAGGCTGCTCTGGCAGCTCTAATAAACACACAGCAGTCATTCCATCAGATGTGCAGAATCTGCACAGATAGTATCACTGAACAGAGAAGGATCTGTAATTATGGTGGCGTTGTGTCATAGTAAATCACAGCACCAACTAGCCAACTAGCATGCATACCCAATTGAATTCCACACATTTTTGCATCACTGTATGCACGCACATTTCCTCCTGAAAATGCTCGTCTACACACGGAATAAAAAGTGAATACGCACCGGCACAAGGAATGCAGAATATCATATGTGAAGAACAACACTGGAGCCTTGAAGAAGATGGACTAGAGCAGCAGAAGAAGAGCACACCTGGAGCCACACCTGTCAGCTAAGAACAGCAAACTGAGGCTACACTTCACACAGGATCACCACAAGTGGACAATAGAGGAACGTTGGCTGGTCTGAGCAGTCTCCATTTCAGCTGAACATTCACATGGTAGATGGTCAGAGTTTGGAGGAAACTCCATGAAAGCATGGATCCATCCTGCCTTGAATCAACGGTTCAGGCTGCTGCTGGTCTAATGCTGGAGGAGATTTTCTTTAGTACCAGCTGAGCATGGTTTAAACACTGCAGCCTACCTGAGTACTGTTACTGACCATGTCCATCCCTTTATGGTTTCTAGAACATGACAGAGAGTTCAACGGACTCTACAGTCACCAGATCTCAGTCCAATATTATATATATATATATATATATATATATATATATACATATATATATATATATATATATATATATATATATATATATATATATATATATATATATATATATATATAATCAAAGTCTGGGTTTGGCGGTTGCCAGGAGAATGATACTTGTCGGACTGCATTGTGCCAAGTGTAAAGTTTGGTGGAGGGGGGATTATGGTGTGGGGTTGTTTTTCAGGAGCTGGACTTGGCCCCTTAGTTCCAGTGAAAGGAACTCTGAATGCTTCAGCATACCAAGACATTTTGGACAATTCCATGCTCCCAACTTTGTGGAACAGTTTGGAGCTGGTCCCTTCCTCTTCCAACATGACTGTGCACCAGTGCACAAAGCAAGGTCCATAAAGACATGGATGACAGAGTCTGGTGTGGATGAACTTGACTGGCCTGCACAGAGTCCTGACCTCAACCTGATAGAACACCTTTGGGATGAATTAGAGCAGAGACTGAGAGCCAGACCTTCTAGTCCAACATCAGTGTGTGACCTCACAAATACACTTCTGGAAGAATGGTCAAAAATTCCAATAAACACACTCCTAAACCTTGTGGACAGCCTTCCCACAAGAGTTGAAGCTGTTATAGCTGCAAAGGGTGGACCGACGTCATATTGAACCCTATGGATTAGAAATGGGATGTCACTGAAGTTCATATGAGAGTCAAGGTAGGTGAGTGAATACTTCTGGCAATATAGTGTATGTAGGAACCGAAGAGTAACGGTGACGTGTCTCCTTTAAAAGATCTCTGAAGAGCAGATTTGAGAGACAAGGACATTTCAGTCACCATAACAACTGATCATCAGCTGCTCCACTCATTAGAGAAGATGAAGATGATGATGAGGATCAGGTCATTGTTTTCTAATCAAACTGTCACAGCAGGTTCAGCCGGAGTCCCGCCCACCATCCTGCCTCTCAGCCAATCTTGGGAGTCGACACTGGGAAGTCAGGAGGGAGCGGAGAACGGAGGAGGAGGAAGAGGAGTAGCAAGAAGAGGAGGTGGAGGAGGAGCAGGAGGTGGAGGAGGTCCACTGCCTGAAAACTGGGAGGTGACGTTCAGTGATTCAGGAGAGCCGTACTACATAGAGTAAGTCATATACTCCAATTTTTATTTCACTTTGGTCTCAGCCGAACTGAACTCTTTGATTTAGACTGCTGGAAAAAATACATTGATGTGAGCAGAGGACACTTTAATGCAGTTAAAGCTAAAAAGTCATGTTTTTTAAATGGACTTTGGTACAATGACTTAATCCTTAAAAGGCCTTGTCATGTGAACCAGAATATAGTCAGACTGCATCCTGCAGAACCACAAAAAATGATGAGATTTTGAACACAGCTGGTGTACTACATTACCCAGAATTCATTGTGGCGATGATGATGTCGTCACTCTTTTCAGTCGTCACTCAAAGACAACGAGTTGGATGGACCCAAGAAGCCAGAACAAAGAGACGCCTCCCTTCACAGAACGTGAGTCTGATCCATTGATTGATTGATTGATTGATTACCAACATGACAACTAATAGGTTAGTAATTGTATTATATCTTTTGATTGTTTTTATTATTTATTTTTTAAGCTTATTTTGTTATTTTTGTTTTGTTTGTGTTTTTATTCATGAATTTCTCAGTATTTTTAGACTTTTATTTTGACAGCAGGAGCCAGCAGAGGGCAGCGCGGACCGTTAACTTCCTTTTCGCTTCTACTTTATTCCACTTTACTCAACTCCACTTATTCTATTTTGTTCTGTGTGACAACTATTGCTTATTAATTGCTGATTAATTGACCTCACTTCCTCTCTCTCCACTCTCTGCTCCTCACCTCTTCCTCTCGTCTCTCTCCTCCTCCTCACCTCCTCCTCTCTCTCCACTCTCTCCTCTTCACCTCCTCCTCTCATCTCTCTCCTCCTCCTCACCTCCTCCTCTCTCTCCACTCTCTCCTCATCACCTCCTCATGTCCTCCTCTCTCTCCACTCTCTCCTCATCACCTCCTCCTCTCCTCTCTCTCCTCCTCGTCATCTCCTCCTCTTTCTCCTCTCAGTTCCAGTCTTCTCAGACCAGCCCAGTCTCCTCAGAGGTTACTCCATCCATACTCGTCTCTCTAAAGGACCTCGAGGTTTTGGCTTCAACATCGTTGGAGGAAGTCGACCCAGAGAGTTCCTCCAGGTGTACAGTGTCACACCTGGAGGACCGCCAGCACTTAATACAGGTACTACAGGTCCTAAAGGTCCTACAGGTTCTAAAGGTGCTCCCGGTACTGCAGGCAGGTACCTCAGTGGGAATCTGGTACCTTCTTCTTATCCTCTTTTAGGGTCAGGGGGGCTGGAGTCTATCCCAGCTGTCTTAGGGTGAAAGACAGGGTACACCCTGGACAAGTGTCCAGTTCATCACAGGACACATAGAGACAGACAACCACTCACACTCACATTCACACCTACGCTCAATTTAAATTAACCAGTTAACCTAATCCCCATGCATGTTTTTGGATGGTGGGAGGAAGCCGGAGTACCAGAGAGAACCCACACAGACATGAGGAGAACATGCAAACTCCACACAGAAAGGCCCCGGGCCGGGAATCAAACCCACTACCTTCTTACTGTGAGGCGACAGTGCTAACCACTACACCACTGTGCCACCCATAAGTACAGGGGTTGGACAATGAAAGTGAAACTCCTGGTTTTAGACCACAATAATTCATTAGTATGGTGTAGGTCCTCCTTTTGCGGCCAATACAGCATCAGTTCATCTTGGGAATGACAGATAGAAGTCCTGCACAGTGGTCAGAGGGATTTTGAGCCATTCTTGCAGAATAGTGTTCAGGTTACTACGTGATGCTGCTGGAGGAAAATCCTCCAAAACAGCCCAAAGTGTCTCAATAATATTTAGATGTGGTGACTGTGCAGGCCATGGGAGATGTTCAGCTTCACTTTCATGTTCATCAAACCACTCTGTCAGCAGTCTTTCTGCATTATCATCCTGATACATGGCACCGCCTTCAGGATACAATGTTTGAACCACTGGGTGCACATGGTCCTCCAGAATGGTTCGGTAGGTCTTGGCAGTGACGTGTCCATTTGGCACAAGTATTGGGTCTAGGGAATGTCATGATATTACAGCCCAAACCATCACTGATCCACCCCCATGCTTCACTCTAGACATGCAACAGTCTGGGTGGTACGCTTCTTTGGGGCTTCTCCACACCAGAACTCTCCAGAAATGTGGGAAAGACAGTAAAGGTGGACTCATCAGAGAACAATATATGTTTGACATTGTCCACAGCCCAAGATTTTCACTGCTGGCACCATTGAAACCGACGTTTGGCATTGAGTGACCAAAGGTTTGTCTATAGCAGCCTGGTCATGGATATTGACCCTGTGGAGCTCCAGACGGACAGTTTTAGTGGAAACAGGAGTGTTGAGGTGCACATTTAATTCTGCAGTGAGTTGGGCAGCTGTGGTTTGATGTTTTTTGGATACATCCCTTTCAGACAGCTTCCTCTGGCGTCCACAGTTCCTCCTGTTGGATGTGGTTCGTCCTTCTTGGTGGTATGCTGACATCACCCTGGATACCGTGGCTTTTGATACATCACAAAGACTTGCTGTCTTAGTCACAGACGTGCACCAACATTGTCCTCTTTTGAACTCTGATATGTCACCCATAATGTTGTGTGCATTACAATATTTTAAGCAAAACTGTGCTATTACTCTGCTAGCTGAAGCTTCACACTCTGCTCTTACTGGTGCAATGTACAATCAATGAAGTTTGACCACCAGGCTGCTCACATTTAGACCATGAAACCTCCAACACTAAATTGGCCAGTGTTTCAGTTTCATTGTTCAACCCCTGTATCAGTATCACAGTATTTAGCCCAGGACAAGTTTTATGTAAATGACTACTGGTACTACTGTTACTGAGTTAAGGCTGGAATATACTTCTCCGTCTACGTAATCCGTTATCCGACTCCGTAGTTACGGAGACCCCTCGAGCCCTCGCACTTCTCCGTCGTGATGCGTGTTGTGCAGCCCTGCGCTGAAATGCACCCCCTCGGAAAGTGAAGTGATTCGCCTTAATATTGCAGATAAAAGCAGGAGAAAATACTATATTATGATTTAATTATTTGTGAGGGAGATAGAAGAGAACAACATTGGTTGCTTTCAGTCTTTAAAACTCCTCTTCCTCTTTCTTTTCAACACAAAATCGGATAATAGCGAACGCAAACCAACAATTTTCGGTATGTTCTGTGTAAATATACCTCAGCCATAATTACTAAATGAATTAAATAGATTTTTGAGCAGGTTGAATGTGTTTGGTTTGCCTTTCACAAGGATAATCGATACTTTAGTTCCTGTCTGTGCTGCTGCAGAGGAGACCTGTCTGTCTGTTTCTGTGTATGGAGAGAGGCTGCATTTCACAGCAGGGTGTAACTAGAGGACCAAATCACAGCCCTTGTCGTCTCCGTCTTCCCTTGACGGATTGACGGACAGTTAAAAAAAAATTCCTGCGCCCGGAGACGACGGAGAGGCTCTCCGTCAGGCTCTCCGTCTCTACGTACGGCACTTTACGGAGTACTATAAATTGGCCTTTAAACAGGTGTACACTGTACTCTAGTACTAGTCTGGTCCTGCTGTGAAACAGGGACTGTGGAGGATCACATGACTCCAGCTGACATCAACAGTCAGGAATGTACCAGAACATCCTGACCAAAGGGAAGGAGTAGACCACAGTAGAAGTACACTCGAAATACCTGCCAGAGCAGGAAAATATAATTAAAATAAAAATAAACTCCTGTATTCACTAAAAATTACTAGGTTCAGACAAATAAAAGGACTACAAAGACCCACAAAAACTATAAAGAATCAGAAGACCAGGAGCCTCATGTACTGAGACTGGAGTGGACTCCATCCTGAGAGACTGGATCCACTCTCCTTCCTTTGATACATCCCAATGAGGTGGAGGTGAGTGCACATATAAATATGCAAATTGACTTAAATAGGCTCCACGGTGGAGCTCTCCTCTCGACCATCATTACCATGGTTTAAAGAAAGAGGAAAAACTTCACAGAGTTGGAGGCGATCCTCTCTGAGGTTGAAGTGCACCAGAGAACATTGTTGTACCTTAAATTCTGTTGTCACCAATGAGGTAAGTGGGTCGAGTGGGACCATGGAGCTACAGAAGAAATGATGTGAAGGTGGAGGTGAAGCAGTGGACCACTACGCACCAGCGGACTGCTGGCCAGACAGTTCAACTGTATTTTATGGTAGTTTTATCTACCTGGCTGGTATGTGGAGGATCCAGTCCCACACAGGTGTCATGGTCCGGCTCAGGGTCGACTGGCTCACTCCTGATTGGCCGACCAGCAGCACCAGCTAGTCATCAGTGTTGGTCAACAGATCTGACGGCTCCAGAAAAATGCGCTCACACCACAGTGCAACGCAAATTCTGCAGAATTTTTGGAGCTGCTTTTACACCCATGCAGGTAACTGCCGACATGTGGATGTGTTGATGGGTACTGTGTGCCAGCTACCGACAGTTTCCCAGCATCCCCTCTGAGTGATGCCAACGGACCAAATTTGTAGGACACTGCAGTCCATCGGTATGATGTCATACTCCATCAGTATGATGTCACAGTCCATTGTTTTAATGTCACAGTCCTTCAGTAAGGCGTCGTAGTCCGACAACAAGACGCCACAGTTGAATCCACTTTACTCCTGAATGCCGGGAGTAAAGTGGGGATGTCACCAAAGTAGTGACTGTGGTGATGTCACAGTTCATCAGTATGATGTCACAGGCTGTGGACTGACGGACTCCTTGTCTCTGGTTCTCCAGCTGATATCCTGGTCTACATCAATGACAGCTGTGTGCTGGGTCGCTCTCATAAAGAGGTGGTAGAGATGCTGAAGTCGGTGCCGATGGGTCAGAGTGTGGATGTGGTGCTGAGGAGAGGATACCCGATGCTGTACAACCCTGATGGCTGTCCCAAACAGAGTCTGGACACGGTACGCATGTCTTCTATTTGTCTCCTATGAACTTCTGTTCACAGTGACCCTGAACCTTTTTAACCCTTTCAACAGTCTCCCAGCGAGCCCCCTAACCCTCCCACTGCATCTCGCAGTGTGACGCACCTCACCTACAGCCGAACGCTGGACGCCAACGGCAGCGTTCCAGGTCAGGAAAACGATCCAGGAAGTCACAGCTGTAATGTGCTAAAGCTAGAAAAGCTGTCGTCACATCAATAAAAAAATCTAAACCACATCAAACCAATCAGCTGCCTGACATTATAAATATAATGTTATTATCAATAATCTGTTTTAATCATTAATGTTCCCAACAATCACTAACTCCTCCACTCTGAAATCCAGAACCAGGTCAAACCCCGCCCTCTTACACTGCTCAGCCAATGACAAACGGGCTGACCGGCCCACCCACCTCGACGGCCTCCGACCCCCCACTGGGTCCACCCCGTCCTCCAGAGAGGACAGCAGCCACCAATAACAGTGACTCTGACGGCGGTTTGTCCAGCACTGGGACAGGAAGGTGAGAGAAGCTTCAGTGTTAGCATGAGTTAGCGTCTGTTTTAGCGTCATTGTTAGGTCGTAATAGTAGCGTTAGCTCTGACGGTATTAACAGGTCGTAATAGTAGCGTTAGCTCTGACGGTATTGACAGGTAGTAATAGTACCGTTAGCACTGACGGTATTGACAGGTAGTAATAGTAGCGTTAGCACTGACGGTATTGACAGGTAGTAATAGTAGCGTTAGCTCTGACGGTATTGACAGGTCGTAATAGTAGCGTTAGCTCTGACGGTATTGACAGGTCGTAATAGTAGCGTTAGCACTGACGGTATTGACAGGTAGTAATAGTAGCGTTAGCACTGACGGTATTGACAGGTAGTAATAGTAGCGTTAGCACTGACGGTATTGACAGGTAGTAATAGTAGCGTTAGCACTGACGGTATTGACAGGTCGTAATAGTAGCGTTAGCACTGACGGTATTGACAGGTCGTAATAGTAGCGTTAGCACTGACGGTATTGACAGGTCGTAATAGTAGCGTTAGCACTGACGGTATTGACAGGTAGTAATAGTAGCGTTAGCACTGACGGTATTGACAGGTAGTAATAGTAGCGTTAGCTCTGACGGTATTGACAGGTCGTAATAGTAGCGTTAGCACTGACGGTATTGACAGGTAGTAATAGTAGCGTTAGCACTGACGGTATTGACAGGTCGTAATAGTAGCGTTAGCACTGACGGTATTGACAGGTCGTAATAGTAGCGTTAGCACTGACGGTATTGACAGGTCGTAATAGTAGCGTTAGCACTGACGGTATTGACAGGTCGTAATAGTAGCGTTAGCTCTGACGGTATTGACAGGTCGTAATAGTAGCGTTAGCACTGACGGTATTGACAGGTCGTAATAGTAGCGTTAGCACTGACGGTATTGACAGGTCGTAATAGTAGCGTTAGCACTGACGGTATTGACAGGTAGTAATAGTAGCGTTAGCACTGACGGTATTGACAGGTCGTAATAGTAGCGTTAGCACTGACGGTATTGACAGGTAGTAATAGTAGCGTTAGCACTGACGGTATTGACAGGTAGTAATAGTAGCGTTAGCACTGACGGTATTGACAGGTAGTAATAGTAGCGTTAGCACTGACGGTATTAACAGGTAGTAATAGTAGTATTAGTACTGACGGTATTGACAGGTATAATAGTAGTATTAGTAGGTAGTAATAGTAGTATTAGTACTGACGGTATTGACAGGTAGTAATAGTAGCGTTAGCACTGACGGTATTGACAGGTAGTAATAGTAGCGTTAGCACTAACGGTATTGACAGGTAGTAATAGAAGCGTTAGCACTGACGGTATTGACAGGTCGTAATAGTAGCGTTAGCACTGACGGTATTGACAGGTAGTAATAGTAGCGTTAGCACTGACGGTATTAACAGGTAGTAATAGTAGTATTAGTACTGACGGTATTGACAGGTATAATAGTAGTATTAGTAGGTAGTAATAGTAGTATTAGTACTGACGGTATTGACAGGTAGTAATAGTAGCGTTAGCACTGACGGTATTGACAGGTAGTAATAGTAGCGTTAGCACTGACGGTATTGACAGGTCGTAATAGTAGCGTTAGCACTGACGGTATTGACAGGTCGTAATAGAAGCGTTAGCACTGACGGTATTGACAGGTAGTAATAGTAGCGTTAGCACTGACGGTATTGACAGGTAGTAATAGTAGCGTTAGCACTGACGGTATTGACAGGTAGTAATAGTAGCGTTAGCACTGACGGTATTGACAGGTAGTAATAGTAGTGTTAGCACTGACGGTATTAACAGGTAGTAATAGTAGTATTAGTACTGACGGTATTGACAGGTATAATAGTAGTATTAGTAGGTAGTAATAGTAGTATTAGTACTGACGGTATTGACAGGTAGTAATAGTAGTATTAGCACTGACGGTATTAACAGGTAGTAATAGTAGTATTAGCACTGACGGTATTGACAGGTAGTAATAGTAGTATTAGTACTGACGGTATTGACAAGTAGTAATAGTAGTGTTAGTACTGACGGTATTAACAGGTAGTAATAGTAGTATTAGCACTGACGGTATTGACAGGTAGTAATAGTAGTATTAGTACTGACGGTATTGACAGGTAGTAATAGTAGTGTTAGTACTGACGGTATTGACAAGTAGTAATAGTAGTGTTAGTACTGACGGTATTAACAGGTAGTAATAGTAGTATTAGTACTGACGGTAATAGTAGTATAGTAGTATGTATAGTACTATAGTACTGACGGTATTAATAGGTATAATAGTAGTATTATTATATATAGGTGTAATAGTATTATATATAGGTATAATAGTAGTATTAGTACTAGCAGTATTAACTATTGGTGGTATTGATCTCTTTGATCCTCGCAGGTCTCCTCTGATTGGCTACAGCAGCAGTACTCTCCCTGCTCTCTCCTCCTCCTCCCTCCTCCAGCATCAGAGCTCCAAGTCCTCAGAGAGTGACTTGTCCTCCTCCACACTCCCCATCACCTCCTCCACACTCCCACCTTCCTCCTCCAGACTCCCATTGTCCTCCTCCACACTCCCCATGACCTCCTCGTCTTCCTACACTTTGTCCAAACTACCTCTCTCTCAGCCAGAGACAGGCCTCCTCCAGACCTCCACCAGTTCCACCTCCTCCTCCTCCACACCTCCTGGCGCTCCTGTCCAGCGCCCACAGATGCCCCAGACGTCCCTCGCCCTGACCCCATCCAGAGACGTCACACCCTGCGGCTTTAATGGCTGTCCAGCCAATCACCAGCCGGCCTCCCCAGGACTGGTGCTTCCACTCGGGGTGGCGTCGCCAGGCTCAGGTCCTTGGGAGCTGGTGCCGGTGGCCTTGGGGAGCAGTGAGACTGGGGGGCTGGGGTTCAGCGTGACGGCGGGGGGGCAGGGAGGTCAGCTGGCAGTGGTGAGACGGGTCTGGGATCGAAGACACTGTCCCTCACTGCAGCCAGGGGACGCCATAGTGAAGATCAATGGAGCTGACGTCCAGAGCCTCAGCTTCTCCCAGGTGAGACCATTCTCCCGCCAACATCGACCAGTCAGGATCCAGCTAGTCTCAAGTTGATGATGTAGGTGACCTTTCAGTCTTAAGTCCTGATTGGATGATGGCAGGATGTGATTATCTTCTTTCTTTACTATCTTTATTATTATCGTGGCTTGTTTCTGTCCTCAGGTCCAGAGAGTCCTGCAGGAGCACACCAGGCAGGGGGACATGGTTCTGCTGGTCTATAGAGGTACTGTACATCAGATCTGATTATCATGTCCACTTACTGAATGAGGAGGTGATTGACTAATGTTCTCGCTCCTCCAGGTCCCATGTCCTCCTCAGTCATCACTCCTAACCTCTACAAGCCCCTCCCCTCCCCTCACGGCCTGGCTGCCCCCCTTCCCCCCCACCCCCAGACCTCACCTGGTCTACCATCCCCATCCACAGGTGCCTCGGTGGGCGGCATCCCCCCACTCAGCCAGGCTGGTTTGGTCCTGGAGAGTCCTCAGGAGGCCCACCTTCCAGTCCAGGGGACCCACCAAGGTAACGGGTCCAGTCCCAGGTGACCGTCCGCTCCTATGTGTGTGTCTCCTCCTCATCCTGTCTGCCTCCTCCTTGATTTCCAGGGACTCCTGCTGTCCAGACCCCTGACAGACCCTCGGCCTCGGTCCTCATCCAGAGCACCAGCTTCCTGGACTCAGTTCCTGTGACGCTGACCTTAGAGCCGCGGGACCTGCTGGGAGTAGAGGAGAGCGCTGGTGCACCTACTCCCACCAGAGGAGAGGAAGGCGGAGGTCTGGGAGCTCTGGCCAAGGATGGAAGAGGAGGGAAGACAGTGGAGGTGGAGCTGAGGAGGCGGTCTGGAGAAGGCTTTGGATTCGTCATTGCCTCTCAGGAAGTGACCAGCAGTGGTGAGTCCAGTTAACTCTTCATGATCCTGCTGACGGACTGCTGGGTTCAGGTTCTGGGTTTCACAATACTGAAGAAAATGTGAAAGAAATGTTGAGGCGACATCTGAAGGAGCGTCTCAGAGTAGCCGCAAGATTTTAAACTCTGAACAGATTCAGAGCTTTCCATTCAGTTCAACACATTCGTGGACTTTCGTGGACCTTATCTCATGGTGGAACCTGGACTGGAGGAGTCCTGGGTTTGCTTAGGTTCTCTCAGCCTTCGGGTGTATAGTAGTAGTCCAGGAGATGGTCCTAGTTCTGGGACCCTTTCAGGACCTGATTTAGGTTTGAATCTGTTGGATCCTGTTGAGTCCAGGGACAGAGAGACAGTCTCTGGATTCAGTCGGAAGCAACAGCTAGGTTTCCTACACAGTCAGAGACCTCAAACGCAGCGTCTCTGAAACATGAATAATAATCTCCTCTGTTATCAGCTGTTAGCCACGCCCCCTAGCTGTCTCACCCTCAGTCAGGTAGAGAGAGAGAGAGAGACAGAGAGAGACAGGTAGCTTCCTGTGTCTCTGCTCTACATTCATCATGTTGGATCGACTGCGGTCGGCTTTGAAAAGTGCGAAGGTCTCCAAACGTAAGTAACTATGTGTCCTGAGGTCTGATAGAGACCAGTAAAAACCAGCAGAGACCAGTAAAGACCAGCAGAGACCAGTAGTTAGCATATTGGATTAACTGTGTTAGTGGCAAGCTGAATGAACATATGATTAACGTCAACACAACCCACAATCTAACCATGCTAATGATGGCATGTTGGTGGTTTCATGGGTTCATGTTGGTGGTTTCATGTGTTCATGGGTTCATGTTGGTGGTTTCATGTGTTCATGGGTTCATGTTGGTGGTTTCATGTGTTTCTGTTGGTGGTTTCATGGGTTCATGTTGGTGGTTTCATGGGTTCATGTTGGTGGTTTCATGTGTTCATGGGTTCATGTTGGTGGTTTCATGTGTTTCTGTTGGTGGTTTCATGGGTTCATGTTGGTGGGTTCATGTGTTCATGGGTTCATGTTGGTGGTTTCATGTGTTCATGGGTTCATGTTGGTGGTTTCATGTGTTTCTGTTGGTGGTTTCATGGGTTCATGTTGGTGGTTTCATGTGTTCATGGGTTCATGTTGGTGGTTTCATGGGTTCATGTTGGTGGTTTCATGTGTTTCTGTTGGTGGTTTCATGGGTTCATGTTGGTGGTTTCATGTGTTCATTGGTTCATGTTGGTGGTTTCATGTGTTCATGGGTTCATGTTGGTGGTTTCATGTGTTCATGGGTTCATGTTGGTGGTTTCATGTGTTTCTGTTGGTGGTTTCATGGGTTCATGTTGGTGGTTTCATGGGTTCATGTTGGTGGTTTCATGTGTTCATGGGTTCATGTTGGTGGTTTCATGTGTTCATTGGTTCATGTTGGTGGTTTCATGTGTTCATGGGTTCATGTTGGTGGTTTCATGGGTTCATGGGTTCATGTTGGTGGTTTCATGTGTTCATGGGTTCATGTTGGTGGTTTCATGGGTTCATGTTGGTGGTTTCATGTGTTCATGGGTTCATGTTGGTGGTTTCATGGGTTCATGTTGGTGGTTTCATGTGTTCATGGGTTCATGTTGGTGGTTTCATGGGTTCATGTTGGTGGTTTCATGTGTTCATGGGTTCATGTTGGTGGTTTCATGGGTTCATGTTGGTGGTGTCATGTGTTCATGTGTTCATTTTGGTGGTTTCATGTGTTCATGTGTTCATGTTGGTGGTTTCATGTGTTCATGGGTTCATGTTGGTGGTTTCATGTGTTCATGTGTTCATGTTGGTGGTTTCATGTGTTCATGGGTTCATGTTGGTGGTTTCATGTGTTCATGTGTTCATGTTGGTGGTTTCATGTGTTCATGTGTTCATGTTGGTGGTTTCATGTGTTCATGGGTTCATGTTGGTGGTTTCATGGGTTCATGATGGTGGTTTCATGTGTTCATGGGTTCATGTTGGTGGTTTCATGGGTTCATGTTGGTGGTGTCATGTGTTCATGTGTTCATGTTGGTGGTTTCATGTGTTCATGGGTTCATGTTGGTGGTTTCATGGGTTCATGTTGGTGGTGTCATGTGTTCATGTGTTCATGTTGGTGGTTTCATGGGTTCATGTTGGTGGTTTCATGTGTTCATGGGTTCATGTTGGTGGTTTCATGGGTTCATGTTGGTGGTTTCATGGGTTCATGTTGGTGGTTTCATGTGTTCATGTGTTCATGTTGGTGGTTTCATGTGTTCATGGGTTCATGTTGGTGGTTTCATGTGTTCATGTGTTCATGTTGGTGGTTTCATGTGTTCATGGGTTCATGTTGGTGGTTTCATGTGTTCATTGGTTCATGTTGGTGGTTTCATGGGTTCATGGGTTCATGTGTTCATGGGTTCATGTTGGTGGTTTCATGTGTTCATGGGTTCATGTTGGTGGTTTCATGGGTTCATGTTGGTGGGTTCATGTGTTCATGGGTTCATGTTGGTGGGTTCATGTGTTCATGGGTTCATGTTGGTGGTTTCATGTGTTCATGGGTTCATGTTGGTGGTTTCATGGGTTCATGTTGGTGGTTTCATGTGTTCATTGGTTCATGTTGGTGGTTTCATGTGTTCATGGGTTCATGTTGGTGGTTTCATGTGTTCATGGGTTCATGTTGGTGGTTTCATGTGTTCATGTGTTCATGGGTTCATGTTGGTGGTGTCATGTGTTCATGGGTTCATGTTGGTGGTTTCATGTGTTCATGGGTTCATGTTGGTGGGTTCATGTGTTCATGGGTTCATGTTGGTGGTTTCATGTGTTCATGTGTTCATGTTGGTGGTTTCATGGGTTCATGTTGGTGGTTTCATGTGTTCATTGGTTCATGTTGGTGGTTTCATGGGTTCATGGGTTCATGTTGGTGGGTTCATGTGTTCATGGGTTCATGTTGGTGGTTTCATGTGTTCATGGGTTCATGTTGGTGGTTTCATGGGTTCATGTTGGTGGTTTCATGTGTTCATGGGTTCATGTTGGTGGTTTCATGTGTTTATGGGTTCATGTTGGTGGTTTCATGTGTTCATGTGTTCATGGGTTCATGTTGGTGGTGTCATGTGTTCATGGGTTCATGTTGGTGGTTTCATGTGTTCATGGGTTCATGTTGGTGGGTTCATGTGTTCATGGGTTCATGTTGGTGGTTTCATGTGTTCATGTGTTCATGTTGGTGGTTTCATGGGTTCATGTTGGTGGTTTCATGTGTTCATTGGTTCATGTTGGTGGTTTCATGGGTTCATGGGTTCATGTTGGTGGGTTCATGTGTTCATGGGTTCATGTTGGTGGTTTCATGTGTTCATGGGTTCATGTTGGTGGTTTCATGGGTTCATGTTGGTGGGTTCATGTGTTCATGGGTTCATGTTGGTGGGTTCATGTGTTCATGGGTTCATGTTGGTGGTTTCATGTGTTCATGGGTTCATGTTGGTGGTTTCATGTGTTCATGGGTTCATGTTGGTGGTGTCATGTGTTCATGTGTTCATGTTGGTGGTTTCATGTGTTCATGGGTTCATGTTGGTGGTTTCATGTGTTCATGTGTTCATGTTGGTGGTTTCATGTGTTCATGGGTTCATGTTGGTGGTTTCATGTGTTCATTGGTTCATGTTGGTGGTTTCATGGGTTCATGGGTTCATGTTGGTGGGTTCATGTGTTCATGTTGGTGGTTTCATGTGTTCATGTGTTCATGTTGGTGGTTTCATGGGTTCATGTTGGTGGTTTCATGTGTTCATGGGTTCATGTTGGTGGGTTCATGTGTTCATGGGTTCATGTTGGTGGTTTCATGTGTTCATGGGTTCATGTTGGTGGTTTCATGGGTTCATGTTGGTGGTTTCATGTGTTCATGGGTTCATGTTGGTGGTTTCATGTGTTCATGGGTTCATGTTGGTGGTTTCATGTGTTCATGTGTTCATGGGTTCATGTTGGTGGTGTCATGTGTTCATGGGTTCATGTTGGTGGTTTCATGTGTTCATGGGTTCATGTTGGTGGGTTCATGTGTTCATGGGTTCATGTTGGTGGTTTCATGTGTTCATGTGTTCATGTTGGTGGTTTCATGGGTTCATGTTGGTGGTTTCATGTGTTCATTGGTTCATGTTGGTGGTTTCATGGGTTCATGGGTTCATGTTGGTGGGTTCATGTGTTCATGGGTTCATGTTGGTGGTTTCATGTGTTCATGGGTTCATGTTGGTGGTTTCATGGGTTCATGTTGGTGGGTTCATGTGTTCATGGGTTCATGTTGGTGGGTTCATGTGTTCATGGGTTCATGTTGGTGGTTTCATGTGTTCATGGGTTCATGTTGGTGGTTTCATGTGTTCATGGGTTCATGTTGGTGGTGTCATGTGTTCATGTGTTCATGTTGGTGGTTTCATGTGTTCATGGGTTCATGTTGGTGGTTTCATGTGTTCATGTGTTCATGTTGGTGGTTTCATGTGTTCATTGGTTCATGTTGGTGGTTTCATGGGTTCATGGGTTCATGTTGGTGGGTTCATGTGTTCATGGGTTCATGTTGGTGGTTTCATGTGTTCATGGGTTCATGTTGGTGGTTTCATGGGTTCATGTTGGTGGTTTCATGGGTTCATGTTGGTGGGTTCATGTGTTCATGGGTTCATGTTGGTGGGTTCATGTGTTCATGGGTTCATGTTGGTGGTTTCATGTGTTCATGGGTTCATGTTGGTGGTTTCATGGGTTCATGTTGGTGGTTTCATGTGTTCATTGGTTCATGTTGGTGGTTTCATGTGTTCGTGGGTTCATGTTGGTGGTTTCATGTGTTCATGGGTTCATGTTGGTGGTTTCATGTGTTCATGTGTTCATGGGTTCATGTTGGTGGTGTCATGTGTTCATGGGTTCATGTTGGTGGTTTCATGTGTTCATGGGTTCATGTTGGTGGGTTCATGTGTTCATGGGTTCATGTTGGTGGTTTCATGTGTTCATGTGTTCATGTTGGTGGTTTCATGGGTTCATGTTGGTGGTTTCATGTGTTCATTGGTTCATGTTGGTGGTTTCATGTGTTCATGGGTTCATGTTGGTGGGTTCATGTGTTCATGGGTTCATGTTGGTGGTTTCATGTGTTCATGGGTTCATGTTGGTGGTTTCATGGGTTCATGTTGGTGGGTTCATGTGTTCATGGGTTCATGTTGGTGGGTTCATGTGTTCATGGGTTCATGTTGGTGGGTTCATGTGTTCATGGGTTCATGTTGGTGGTTTCATGGGTTCATGGGTTCATGTTGGTGGTTTCATGGGTTCATGGGTTCATGTTGGTGGTTTCATGTGTTCATGGGTTCATGTTGGTGGTTTCATGGGTTCATGTTGGTGGTTTCATGGGTTCATGGGTTCATGTTGGTGGTTTCATGGGTTCATGGGTTCATGTTGGTGGTTTCATGTGTTCATGGGTTCATGTTGGTGGTTTCATAGGTTCATGGGTTCATGTTGGTGGTTTCATGGGTTCATGGGTTCATGTTGGTGGTTTCATGGGTTCATGGGTTCATGTTGGTGGTTTCATGGGTTCATGGGTTCATGTTGGTGGTTTCATGGGTTCATGGGTTCATGTTGGTGGTTTCATAGGTTCATGGGTTCATGTTGGTGGTTTCATGTGTTCATGGGTTCATGTTGGTGGTTTCATAGGTTCATGGGTTCATGTTGGTGGTTTCATAGGTTCATGGGTTCATGTTGGTGGTTTCATGGGTTCATGGGTTCATGTTGGTGGTTTCATGGGTTCATGGGTTCATGTTGGTGGTTTCATGGGTTCATGGGTTCATGTTGGTGGTTTCATGGGTTCATGGGTTCATGTTGGTGGTTTCGTGTGTTCATGGGTTCATGTTGGTGGTTTCATGTGTTCATGTTCTTGTCTCATGCTAACATTCATCCTCTCACCATCTTTAAAGTCTTTGGAGTGTCTCTCAGGAGCTCTGCTGCTGCTCTTTTGCTCAGTGAATCTTGTTCAGCTTCCTGATCTGCCAAAGACTGACAAACACTCCACTGATACATGTTGCTAACCTCTGCTATCTGCTGCTAACATCTGCTACTGAACTGACCCACATGCACTAGAGAACAGTAAACAAGAACAAAGTCTGGAGTAAACATGGAGGCTACTGAGGTTAGCCTTCATGTTTCATTTAGCCTGAGGACAAACAGAGACGTCCTCCACTGAGGTCACATTGCACAAACCTGACCCAGATCTGATTCAGGACTACGTCAGGATGTGGACCAGACCAGAACCGGAAAAAATTTTTGAGATAAAATACTGTCATGTAGTTGTGTCATTTGGAGTATTTCTGATGATATTTGGATTTGATGATATCCATTTAACAGGAGTGAATGGGGCACAGAAATGCAGCCAGTAAATGACACAGACTTGACTGGAGTTGTCCATAACTTGAGAAAATTCAATCTGTAAACAGACTCCTGTGTATCATAGTTTACTAAGGACCCCTAGTGGCCACCTATGTGTCCTTCATAGTTATTTGTGATGTTGTCACATACACAAACATGCTTTGTTTTAGTTCAGGCACTGGCTGTATTCCAGTGCCCGCTTCACTCCTGTTACATGGCTATCATCAAATCTAATATCGTCGCAAATATTCCGAATGACTCCAAAGTGAAATGGGTGACTAAATGACAGTATTTTATTACAGAAATAAGGTCCAATTTGTAAAAAAAAAACCAAAAAAAAAACATCATTTCCCCTTTAAACACATCGGACAGAAAGTACTGACGTACACATGGCATTCTGCTAAACTTATCATCATTAATGATAATAATTATGAGAATAATAGTAATAGTAGTGATGCCCTCCACAGCTCCCTCTGTGATGTCACACCGCTTCGTCACGGTGCGTCGTGGCAGCCCGGCGGCTCGCAGCGGTCAGATCCAGCCTGGAGACCAGCTGGAGGCCGTGGAGGGCCGAGCGGTGGGAGGTCTGCAGCACCGAGACCTGGCCCAGATCCTGAGGAGGGCCGGGACCGCCCTGAGGCTGAGCGTCACGCCACGCCACCGTAATATATTTATATATATACTACACTAATACTACGCCCTGAGGCTGAGCGTCACACCACGCCACCGTAATATATTTATATATATACTACACTAATACTACGCCCTGAGGCTGAGCGTCACGCCACGCCACCGTAATATATTTATATATATACTACACTAATACTACGCCCTGAGGCTGAGCGTCACGCCACGCCACCGTAATATATTTATATATATACTGCACTAATACTACGCCCTGAGGCTGAGCGTCACGCCACGCCACCGTAATATATTTATTTATATACTGCACTAATACTACGCCCTGAGGCTGAGCGTCACGCCACGCCACCGTAATATATTTATTTATATACTGCACTAATACTACGCCCTGAGGCTGAGCGTCACGCCACGCCACCGTAATATATTTATATATATACTGCACTAATACTACACCCTGAGGCTGAGCGTCACGCCACGCCACCGTAATATATTTATATATACTGCACTAATACTACGCCCTGAGGCTGAGCGTCACGCCACGCCACCGTAATATATTTATTTATATACTGCACTAATACTACACCCTGAGGCTGAGCGTCACGCCACGCCACCGTAATATATTTATTTATATACTACACTAATACTACACCCTGAGGCTGAGCGTCACGCCACGCCACCGTAATATATTTATTTATATACTGCACTAATACTACACCCTGAGGCTGAGCGTCACGCCACGCCACCGTAATATATTTATTTATATACTACACTAATACTACACCCTGAGGCTGAGCGTCACGCCACGCCACCGTAATATATTTATATATATACTGCACTAATACTACGCCCTGAGGCTGAGCGTCACGCCACGCCACCGTAATATATTTATATATATACTGCACTAATACTACGCCCTGAGGCTGAGCGTCACGCCACGCCACCGTAATATATTTATATATATACTACACTAATACTACGCCCTGAGGCTGAGCGTCACGCCACGCCACCGTAATATATTTATTTATATACTGCACTAATACTCGCCCTGAGGCTGAGCGTCACGCCACGCCACCGTAATATATTTATATATATACTACACTAATACTACGCCCTGAGGCTGAGCGTCACGCCACGCCACCGTAATATATTTATTTATATACTGAAAAAAAACTACACACTGAGGCTGAGCGTCACGCCACGCCACCGTAATATATTTATTTATATACTGCACTAATACTACACCCTGAGGCTGAGCGTCACGCCACGCCACCGTAATATATTTATTTATATACTGCACTAATACTACACCCTGAGGCTGAGCGTCACGCCACGCCACCGTAATATATTTATTTATATACTGCACTAATACTACACCCTGAGGCTGAGCGTCACGCCACGCCACCGTAATATATTTATATATATACTACACTAATACTACGCCCTGAGGCTGAGCGTCACGCCACGCCACCGTAATATATTTATATATATACTACACTAATACTACGCCCTGAGGCTGAGCGTCACGCCACGCCACCGTAATATATTTATTTATATACTGCACTAATACTACGCCCTGAGGCTGAGCGTCACGCCACGCCACCGTAATATATTTATATATATACTGCACTAATACTACACCCTGAGGCTGAGCGTCACGCCACGCCACCGTAATATATTTATTTATATACTGCACTAATACTACACCCTGAGGCTGAGCGTCACGCCACGCCACCGTAATATATTTATATATATACTGCACTAATACTACGCCCTGAGGCTGAGCGTCACGCCACGCCACCGTAATATATTTATTTATATACTGCACTAATACTACGCCCTGAGGCTGAGCGTCACGCCACGCCACCGTAATATATTTATTTATATACTGCACTAATACTACGCCCTGAGGCTGAGCGTCACGCCACGCCACCGTAATATATTTATTTATATACTACACTAATACTACACCCTGAGGCTGAGCGTCACGCCACGCCACCGTAATATATTTATTTATATACTGCACTAATACTACGCCCTGAGGCTGAGCGTCACGCCACGCCACCGTAATATATTTATTTATATACTGCACTAATACTACGCCCTGAGGCTGAGCGTCACGCCACTACAACATGTACATATATGGACAGTCATGGAAAAAATGATCAGACCACCCTGGTTCTCTTCAATGTCTTCTTCATTTTAATGTCTGGTCCCACTAAAGGGATATTACGTTAAGAAAAGCATGAAGAGGACAGAACCTGCTGGAGCTTCACAGACTCTATCAAAGGTCACCTCCTGTCATCATGTAAAGACCTACAGTGGTTTCAGCTCTCACATAATGACTGAAACTAAAGAATCAGGTGAAGCCACAAAGGCAGCCATCTTGGCTCTGATGAGTGAGAGAGAGGTAGGAAAAAACTGAAGATCTCCAAGAAGAAAGCAGGCCAACACGGTTCTACCAAACTGCTGCTGGTGGAGACAGGAGACGTCTTTCTAGCCTCCAGATGACCGTGACCTCATCACTTCCTGTGTCAGGAATCCTGGTCAGACCTCCACGGACCTTAAAAAGGAGTGGACACTGTCCAGAAATGAGACTTGTTCCTCAAGGAGAGCTGGAAATGGACTTCCTGAAGCTGGTCTGAAGTCACTCAGGGCAGAAGAAGAAGCTCTTCATCGGCCAAAGACAGAGGAAGGCTGGTTCCTCTCTGCTGGATCACAAGGATTGAAATGTTGATGTGTTGACTGAGCTTCTCTTCACTGATGGATCCACTTTAGAGACAACTTCCTGGTTAGGAGGAAGCCTGGAGAACTGTCCTGCTCCTACAGTAAAACATGGAGGTGGATCAGGGTGAATGAAGCAGGACTACTGTGGAAACAGTCTTCTTCTTTCCTCCCTCCAGTGACTGGATTTTCCAACAAGACAAGGTCAGTTAAAGCCTGGATGGAGAACCAGAACATGTGAACCAGGCCTCGTCCTGCTCCATCACCAGATCTGAAAACCTGTGGAACATCATCAAAGTGTAACTGGAGAAGCTGCAGATTAGTTTGAATTAGACAGCAGAACAAACAGATGTCCCTCTAGTGGTACCAGGCATTAAAACGAACAAGAAACTCAAGACACCAAGGTGGTCTAACCACTTTTTCACCAGGTCTGTAACGGTACACATACTGATCTGCACAGGTACGCACCTGCTGACGTTCAGCTTTTTCTTTCTTCCCAAACTGAAAAAACAGAACTGTGGCTTTGAAACGGAAACCATACCAAAAATGTTGCGCACCGCTACAGGCCGAGTACATACTGCACTAATACTAATACTGCGCCCTGAGGCCATAATACACGCTGATTTATACTAACACACACTAACAGTACACAGCTGCACACTGGCAATCTCACCAGCCAGCCTGCTAGCAGCTAGCACTTAGCTCACCAGCCAGCCAGCTAGCAGCTAGCACTTAGCTCACCAGCCAGCCAGCTAGCAGTTAGCAGTTAGCTCACCAGCCAGCCTGCTAGCAGCTAGCACTTAGCTCACCAGCCAGCCAGCTAGCAGTTAGCAGTTAGCTCACCAGCCAGCCTGCTAGCAGCTAGCACTTAGCTCACCAGCCAGCCTGCTAGCAGCTAGCACTTAGCTCACCAGCCAGCCTGCTAGCAGCTAGCACTTAGCTCACCAGCCAGCCTGCTAGCAGCTAGCACTTAGCTCACCAGCCAGCCAGCTAGCAGTTAGCAGTTAGCTCTGACTGATCATGTCTCATCAGAAGCAGCAAACCTGGAGATGGACGGTCAGCTGATGAAAGGATCCAGAGGAAGGTCAAAGGTCAGTCTGTTGTGCTACTAGTATCACTATAGTACTAGGATCAGTAATCAGTAAAAAGTGTGAATACTGCAGTAATAATATCTGTCTGTCTCTCAGGATGAGTCCAGGTTCTACAGTGTGGATCTGGAACGAGGTCCTACTGGATTTGGTTTCTCTCTGCGGGGAGGCAGCGAGTACAACATGGGACTGTATGTCCTGGGACTGATGGAGGGGGGGCCGGCCCAGCGCAGCAACAAGATCCAGGTAAACACACCTGACACACATCACTTCCTGTGTCTTTTTCAGGGTAAGACACTCAGTCACCTCACTGGAAGGCTTTTACCATGAAGGAGCTGCAGGAAGTTAGTTTTTACTGATGGAGGTGTGGTAGAGATTAGTGATGGAGGTGTAGTTCTTGTCATCAGGCACCATCAGGTGTCCCTGTGTCCCCTCAGGTGTCTCCTCAGGTGTCCCTGTGTCCCCTCAGGTGTCAGACCAGCTGGTGGAGATAAACGGGGACAGTACTTCAGGGATGACTCACAGTCAGGCTGTGGAGCAGATCAGGAGAGGAGGACATCAAATCCACCTGATCCTGAAGAAGGGAAACGGATACGTCCCCGACTACGGTGAGACACTGCCAGCGTCTCTGCTGAAGAAACCACTTCCTGTGTCGACTGATAAACTTCTCAGTGGAGATCTTTTATTGTGAAAATCCTGGGTTTCTCTTGACTTTTATTTTCTCCTTCCTATCTTGTCCTTCCTGTCCTTCATATCCTTCCTGTCCTGTCCTTCCTATCCTACCTGTCTTTCCTGTCCTTCCTATCCTACCTGTCTTTCCTGTCCTTCCTGCCTTTCCTTTCCTGTCCTTCCTATCCTACCTGTCTTTCCTGTCCTTCCTGCCTTTCCTTTCCTGTCCTTCCTGCCTTTCCTTTCCTGTCCTTCCTATCCTACCTGTCTTTCCTGTCCTTCCTGCCTTTCCTTTCCTGTCCTTCCTATCCTACCTGTCCTTCCTGCCTTTCCTTTCCTGTCCTTCCTATCCTACCTGTCCTTCCTGCCTTTCCTTTCCTGTCCTTCCTATCCTACCTGTCCTTCCTGCCTTTCCTTTCCTGTCTTTCCTATCCTACCTGTCTTTCCTGTCCTTCCTGCCTTTCCTTTCCTGTCCTTCCTATCCTACCTGTCCTTCCTGCCTTTCCTTTCCTGTCCTTCCTATCCTACCTGTCCTTCCTGCCTTTCCTTTCCTGTCCTTCCTATCCTACCTGTCTTTCCTGCCTTTCCTTTCCTGTCTTTCCTATCCTACCTGTCTTTCCTGTCCTGTCTTTCCTGTCCTTCCTGTCCTCAGTGGAGCTGTCCAGCCTGTCTCTCTGTATGACCAACTCTAAACAGGGGGAACCTTGCTTCTACGTGATTGGACGCACTGAAAACTCGCGGTTGGTAACTTCCTGTTTCCCTCTGACACTTCTTTCCTTTCACATTTCACTTCCTGCTCTCATCCCTTCATCTGTGTGTCTTCATCTGCAACCTGTGGCCATTTTACCATGACCACAACAACAACAATAATAATAATAATAATAAAAATATGGACCTGCAGCTTCTGATCATTTCTCTGTTTGTCTTCAGGCCCTGAGGAAGGAGCTCTCTCATCCTCCTCCTTACCACAAGAGGAGCTGCATGTGGATACAGTAACCATGGCAACCACCTCCCTCAGCCAGCAGTGGGGAGAAGGAGGAGGAAGAGGAGGTACAGGAAGAGGAAGAGAGAGGAGGACAAGGAGAGAGGGAGTAACCAAAAGAAGAACAGGAGGGAGGGGTGGGCCTCCTGATTTGGACCTGGACATGGTAGAGGAGGAAGCAAGGGAGGAGGAGGAGGAGAGGAGCAGGAGTCAGACTGTCACGCAGAAGGAGAGACGAGACGACCAGAAGGAGCAGGGGAAGAGGAGCAGAAGCTTATCCAGGGTCATTGCTCAATCCTGGAACACATTGAAGCTGCAGGAGGAGGTGTTTGGAGGAGGAGGAGTGAAGGAGAGGAGGAGGAGGAGGCGGAGGAGGAGAAGAAATGAGAAGGAGAAGGAGGAGAGGGAGGGGAGAGGCCACAGCACCTCCGGCAGTGCTCCTTCATTCTCCTTCCTCATGCCGATGGACAGCAAGTATCAGTGTCTATCTGACAGCCAATCAGCAGCCAGCTTCTCAGACGTCAGCCAATCAGCAGCCAGCATCGTTACAGGGGCGTGGAGGGGGGTTTCTGATTGGAGAGCTGAATCACCGTGGCAACAGGGGAACGCCCCGGGCCCCTGGCTGCAGCCGAGCCCTCAGAGACTGACGAAGGTTCTGATTGGCAGTCGACTCGATGGGCGGAGACGAGCAGGTGTGCTCTCTCTCTGATTGGTTCACAAAGGGGACACTCATTCACTCCTTTTTTCAGGCTACCTATAAGGGCTTTTTTGATTGGCCTGGTGAAGGCCCGCCTCTTCCTGCGTCTTATTTGATGACAGCGGACAAGTACTTTTTGATTGGCATGGGAGGTGGGTTTTGAGGTCTCTGATTGGCTGCTGACACAGCTGCACACACCTGCAAAAAGAGAAAACCACCATTTTTTTTTACCCATCATCCCTGTGTTCCTGAGACCTGTATCACAGGAACATCATGGTATCTCAGACTCTGTGGTGTCACGATGCTGGCCACATCACCATGGTAACAGGCTAAATTTACTGAAGCTGGTTAGCTTCAGAGGATCAAATCACTGATGGTTTATATTTTTTTATTTATAATTATTAGTTTTACTAAGAGATTAATTAATGGAGATTAATATTAATAAAACATTGAATTTTTTGAAATAATAAATAACAATCAAGATTGAATCATGTCTGAGATCCGTCACCGACCAGCGTCATGACAACAGAGACCTGGATCAGTCCAGGTGACACAGGTCCTCCTCCTCCTCCTCCTCTCTCCTCCTCATCACCTCCTCCTTTCTCCTCCTCCTCATCACCTCCTCCCCCCTCCTTTCTCCTCCTCCTCATCACCTTCTCCCTCCTTCTTTCACCTCTTCCTCATTACCTTCTCCCTCCTTCTTTCTCCTCCTCCTCATCACCTACTCCCTCCTCCTTCTCTCTCCTCATCACCTCTTCCTCCTCTCTCCTGTCTCTCCTCTCACCTCCTCCCTTCTCCTCCGTCCTCATCACCTCCTCCTCCTCCTCATTATCATCCCCTCCTTTAAACTTGTATGCAAACAACATGAGAACCTTTCTGAGCATGTGAATATGACTGGAATGATTTTTTTATTTTTATATACTGAACATGTAAAGGCTCAGTGACGTTACTATTATTACTATTGTTATTGTTATTATTATTATTGCTATTGTTAGAGATGAAGTAGACCAGAGATGATCTGATTTGCCTGCTTGCTTGTAAAAAAGAAGAACAGATGAGCCATAACACAGTTCAGGTCCAGCTGTGGTCCTGTTGGCTGTCAATAAACCAGAGCGTCGCCACGGCACCTCGGCCAGCAGGATGACCTGTTTCTATAGCAACAGCCACGGTGGTTCATAACAAGTGCCTCATTTTCCTTCAGCCTTGGTCCTGCAGACCGACAGCCACGTCACCACTTCCTATCATCACCACCGCCCCACTCAGACTCTGAAGTTTTTATATTTTTGAGTTTATCAGTGAAAGAAAACATGACAAAGAAAATCATGAAATCTTAAACCACATGAAAGAATGTTGATCAACTGATCAATAAATCAGATCCTTTCTAACACCACTGCACAACCTAAAAGTGTTTCTGTGGTTCCAACAATCCCAACAGAGTGAGACCTCTTCTTTCTAGATGATCGCCTCTCTTGTTGGATCAGTACTTTCAGATGATCAATATTCTCTTCAAAGACATATTTAATGAACATTTGGGGCTCAAAATAAATAATAAAATGTAGCATGTAAAGAACCACAACATGGCGACTCTTCCTCTTCCACCTATTACATCACATCACACTTCAACTCCCATGCTGCCCTGCTGCCCTTTAGCCCCGCCCCCAGCCGGCTCTCTGGAACTTTCTTCTATGCATTTTTCCAGACTGCTGGAGATCAGATCAGATTGATTGATCATACAATATCTGTGATCAGCTGATCGGAGGATCTCAGTCTGGACTCTGAAGGTCTGAACATTCAGGATCTGGTCCTCAGAGACCTCCAGGAAGGATCCACCAGGTTCCATCTGGCTGTAAAACAGCTGGACTCACGCTAACTGTTAGCTCGCTAACCGACCATAAATAATAATAATAACAAATAACTAAATACACGTTAAATGCTACAGCCTTTCACAATAAAAGCCTTCAGTGAATGCAGAATCTCCAGAACCAGGAGCTCCAGACAATGATCCCTGCTCCTTTAAATGAAGACCGCTTCTCATGTTAAATAATAAAATGTTTATTGATGATGTCAGCGATGATGATCGGAGCGTTACCTAGCAACAGAGGTGCTGGTTGAGTCGAGTCCACAATGGGAGGCCTTTTATTTTTGAAAAGCTCAGAGAAAATCTCTTTTTTGTTTTTTCCTGGAACCTTGGAACTTTAATGATGTCACATCCTGTTGGGGCAGTTCTGCTCTCGGTTTTTAAAAGATAGAACTACAACTCCCTCCAGCCCCCGCTAGATCCACCAAATCCATCAGATCCAGCTGGACCAGATGACCATCTGGATCTGATGGTCAAACAGAATGAAACAGAGACTATTTTTTTCTGGTGGGCGACTGGTTCAGGTCCAGGAGTCCAGTTCTGGTTCAGGTCCAGCATATTGTGTTTTGCATGAATTCTAATGTGACCATAAAAAGGATCACCCACCCACTTTAAGGTCCCTGGTCCCGGTTTGAGGCGCGCGGTCCCACTTTAAGGTCCCTGGTCCCTGTTTTAGGCGCGCGGTCCCACTTTAAGGTCCCTGGTCCCTGTTTGAGGTGCGCGGTCCCACTTTAAGGTCCCTGGTCCCTGTTTGAGGCGCGTGGTCCCACTTTAAGGTCCCTGGTCCCTGTTTGAGGCGCGCGGTCCCACTTTAAGGTCCCTGGTCCCTGTTTGAGGCGCGTGGTCCCACTTTAAGGTCCCTGGTCCCGGTTTGAGGCGCGCGGTCCCACATTAAGGTCCCTGGTCCCTGTTTGAGGTGCGCGGTCCCACTTTAAGGTCCCTGGTCCCTGTTTGAGGCGCGTGGTCCCACATTAAGGTCCCTGGTCCCTGTTTGAGGTGCGCGGTCCCACTTTAAGGTCCCTGGTCCCTGTTTGAGGCGCGTGGTCCCACATTAAGGTCCCTGGTCCCTGTTTGAGGTGCGCGGTCCCACTTTAAGGTCCCTGGTCCCTGTTTGAGGCGCGTGGTCCCACTTTAAGGTCCCTGGTCCCGGTTTGAGGCGCGCGGTCCCACATTAAGGTCCCTGGTCCCTGTTTGAGGTGCGCGGTCCCACTTTAAGGTCCCTGGTCCCGGTCCCAGACCAGTGTTCTTCTGTTTACTGAAAAATAGTAACTAGTTACCGTTACTTCATTCAAAAGTATCTCAATTACTGTTTTGATGACTTACATCTAAAAATAGTACCACATTACTGTTAAAAGTAACGCTTTAGTTTCTTTAGGACCCTGGGGAGTGAGAGTTTTCCTTATGGTGTGTTCACTGGAAGTCAGAACTTGGAGCTCTGATCATCTTAACCTCAAAGTTTAGTGCTCCAGCTCTTCCAGCCTTACAGACGAACGACTAAACATGTAGCTGCTGTTTACGTTTATGTCTGGTTGGTGAGATCAAAAAACAAGATTGAAATTTTGACTAGAAGTTGGAAATTCTGACATTTGTGTCCAACTTGAACACACCACGAGTCCAAACGCACTCAGTGCTGCTGCAGTGACAGTAATGCTCTGTTTTATCAGTGATGTTTGTCTTCTTATGCTGGTAAAGTGGAGGGACAGATCAGTGTCTCTATGAATCTGAAGGGGACATGTCCACCCTGTCCATAGAGACATCTGATAGCATGAATGAAAACAACCTGAATTCATCAATCAGGAAATCATTTACCAAGTAAGAGACAAACCCACCACGTAGTAACAGTAACTGTGTTTATTCATTAGAGTATTATTACTGAGAAAAGTGACATCACAGCCTACCAGTCCTGTCCCGACATCTGCAGCAGCTCCACCTGCCTTTAGGGGTCCAGTCTGCACCACAAACCTGGTTCCACCTGGACTCCTTCAGCCAGAGAGCGAATGTTCAGCTTCTTCACACAGCTGAGACAGAGCTGCTTCTGACTCAGCAGCAGGACACTCACCTGTTCAGGTAACCTGCTCACACCTGAACAAGGCAATGTTAAAAGAGGCCTGGCACATCGTTATTACTATGTTATTTTTATTATTATTATATCAAAATCACATTTTAACTCTCTGAGTGCCAGCCCTTTTTATAAAACACAAAGTGTCTTGTTCCAGTGTTTTTGTCCATTTTCAGTCATATTTCTAGACCCACAGAATATTTAGTCCTATGTCTCTGAAAACAGTGAATAGCTCAAATGAAAGAAGAGACTCTCTATTTCATCATGAAAAAAATGTTTGTTCCATTCTTGTTTTATCAGAGGTAGAGTAGAGGACACTTTCACCAAAATCACCACTTTTTCTCCACATTCTGTTTGTTTTGCTCTCTAATCTCGATCGTCTCCACTTCCTGCTTTGATCTCTGTGGTGTATTCCGTCTCTTTATGCTCTGACTACATCTCCCAGAAGCCCCAGAATTACTCACAGATTGTGTGAGAGCGCGATCAGCGACCTGCTGCTGAAAAACCACTTTGACGTATTATTACATTGATGGCACTCAAAGCGTTAAAATCAATGTGGGCATCTGCGGTAAGAGCAAGACACACTCACTTCCTATCACTTCCTTTTTTAAAAAAACAGAATCAAATAAAAATGTCACTTCCTGTCTTTCACTTTAATAAAAACATGTCGATGAAATAAATTAAACGTTAAAATACAGGTCAGAGAGGCTCTGGAAGCTGATTGGCTCAGAGGCAGGAGGCGTGTCTCTGCAGCAGCCCAGGGTCGACCAGGCTGTTTTCCAGGGGCAGGTCCACGCAGAAGTCAGGGGGTGGAGCCTGGAGGCGGGGTGGCCGGCCCCCCCTCTGAGGGATGGGCAGCTCCGAGTGGTGAACAGGAAGTGGAGAGGAGAAGAAGAAGGGGTGGAGGAGAGCCTGAGCAGAGGAGGAGCAATCAATTCATCAATCAGTCAATGAATGAATGAATGAACAAAGTGCTCAGTGCTCCACCTGCTGGGCGGAGCAGCGCTGTCTGGACTGATAGACCAGGAACTGGCGGAGCAGGTCTACAGCCTGGGGGGGACAGTCAGGGACCACCTCCTCCAAAGGGACGGCAGCGTTCTGCTTAAAGGAGATCTTATTGTAGTCTGGAAGGTCTACCATCTCCTGCAGAGAGAGTACTGTTAGTACTACTGCTAGTACTGCTGTTAATCTGATATCTGAGGCTTCCTCTGACCTGAATATTTCAGTCTGAAGTTTAATCAGAGCTGTCAGTATTTTTTATCTGGTGCTTTTATTTTGTCTTCCTGCTGCAGTCATGGAGAACAACCACAGCAATACTCTTCTGAATGGTTGGTTTTATTTTGAAAAACACCCAAACGGCTCAGTGGAGAGAAATACTCACCTTGAGGAAAACTTCCTGTTGCCAGCAGCTACGAGCTAAGCTAATGCAGCTAACAGACCAGTGTGTCATACTGAGGAGGAGCCTGGAGCTGCCAGAGCCACACAGGTGCTGACCACACTGGAGCTGCTCAACCAATCAGGAGTGAGCCAGTCGACCCTGAGCCAGACCATGACACCTGTGTGGGACTGGATCCTCCTCAGCCAGGTAGATAAAACTACCATAAAATGCAGCTGAACAGGCCAACATTATCCAGCGCCTGCATGTTGGAATAAAAGCGCCATCTCAGCATGAATATGTTTACATTAACTGTAAACTTTGTCACTTCATCAATATGCAAGTGAGAAATTCTGGAGGTATGCAGGCTGGAAGCTAACAACGCTAGCCCGCTAACATCGTAGCGGCAGATCCAATTCATCCAGCAAGAGAGCGAAAGCCAGAGCAGCAGCATAAAGCAGCTCAGATCATGAGAGCTGGCCTTGTTCCCTCAGGACATCACACCTACCAGCCTCCAGCCAGACACTGTCCTCTGGTCGACCTCTGAGCTGACAGTCCTTTGGGAAGAGGGGATGGATTCTGCCTCAGAGAGAAAGAAGGAAAAATACATCAACCTGGCAGCTGCCAGCAGCTCATGGTGTCTCTCAGAATCACTGGATCCAAGCTGAGGAAGGCTCTCAAGGACCTGAAGGAGCAGGCAGAGCAAGGCAGCTCTGGGCTCTGACAGAGCATGGGGAAGCCAGGAGCTTAGGACTCCCAAGATGGTTTGGTGTGCAGTCAGGCCTATGCTGGACTCAGAGAGATGGACGTCCCTGCCATGCATAGTCCCATGAGGCTTATTCCACATCCACAAGGACAGAGTGAGGGGAGGAGCCATGAGCCAGCTGACGTCCCTGTCACTGCCCCGCCTCCTGAGGTGTTCCTGGATTAAAGGGCTGAAACATGAGGGGTGGCTCCTGGCTGACGAGCCTGCAGCAGTGCCCTGCAGGTACGCTTACCTGTGCTGACATGTAGCAAGGTACATGCAAAGAACAAAATCTTGTTTTTCCTTCCTTCTCAGAACCATATTTCCTAAAATTATAAATATAATAATAAAGTGTCGTCCTCACAGGCCAGCTGCTCTGGGTCGGTGTCCCCAGGACTCTGAGGACGCAGCACAGCTGTTCAATGTCGTTCTCTCCAGGAAACAGAGGAGACGAGTTCAGCAGCTCCCCGAAGATACAGCCCACCGCCCTGAAACACACAGAGCTTTTATTGTGAAGAGCTGCATCAACTGAGACAAAAGGACAGACAATAAAAGAATAAAATTAATTCTGAATTAAGGAGGGAAACATCACAGGATCTCAGGACAGGCCCTGCGAAACTCTATCAGTAACCAGTAACCATGCATCAGTAATAATATAAAAACAATAACAATACCAGAATCAGTGTGATCAGTGAGCAGGTAGATTATCATCCAGCCATCCATTATCTACCTCTTATCCTCTCATAGGGTCAGGGGGGCTGGAGTCTATCCCAGCTGTCTTAGGGTGAAAGACAGGGTACACCCTGGACAAGTGTCCAGTTCATCACAGGACACATAGAGACAGACAACCACTCACACTCACATTCACACCTACGGTCAATTTAAATTAACCAGTTAACCTAATCCCCATGCATGTTTTTGGATGGTGGGAGGAAGCCGGAGTACCAGAGAGAACCCACACAGACATGAGGAGAACATGCAAACTCCACACAGAAAGGCCCCGGGCCGGGAATCGAACCCAGTACCTTCTTACTGTGAGGCGACAGTGCTAACCACTACACCACCGTGCCGCCCTGTAGATTATTATTATTATAATTATCAGAAAAAAAATCAATATTTCATTGTGATGGTTTAGATTCTGATGAAAATCTGAGGAAAACGGTAGTATGAGTAGTACTATTCATAATAGTAGTAACAGCAGCAGCAGTAGTAGTACAATCAGTAGTAGTAATACTAACAGTAGTAGCACTATCAGTACTAGTAATACCAACAGTAGTAGCACTATCAGGACTACTGTTGGTATTACTAGTACTATCAGTACTAGTAATACCAACAGTAGTAGCACTATCAGTAGTACCAGTACTATCAGCAGCAGTACTATCAGTACTAGTAATACCAACAGTAGTAGCACTATCAGTAGTACCAGTACTATCAGCAGCAGCACTATCAGTAGTACCAGTACTATCAGCAGCAGCACTATCAGTACTAGTAATACCAACAGTAGTAGCACTATCAGTAGTACCAGTACTATCAGCAGCAGTACTATCAGTACTAGTAATACCAACAGTAGTAGCACTATCAGTAGTACCAGTACTATCAGCAACAGCACTATCAGTACTAGTAATACCAACAGTAGTAGCACTATCAGTAGTACCAGTACTATCAGCAACAGCACTATCAGTACTAGTAATACCAACAGTAGTAGCACTATCAGTAGTACCAGTACTATCAGCAGCAGCACTATCAGTAGTACCAGTACTATCAGCAGCAGCACTATCAGTACTAGTAATACCAACAGCAGTAGCACTATCAGTAGTACCAGTACTATCAGCAGCAGCACTATCAGTACTAGTAATACCAACAGCAGTAGCACTATCAGTAGTACCAGTACTATCAGCAGCAGCACTATCAGTACTAGTAATACCGACAGCAGTAGCACTATCAGTAGTACCAGTACTATCAGCAGCAGCACTATCAGTACTAGTAATACCGACAGCAGTAGCACTATCAGTAGTACCAGTACTATCAGCAACAGCACTATCAGTACTAGTAATACCAACAGCAGTAGCACTATCAGTAGTACCAGTACTATCAGCAGCAGCACTATCAGTACTAGTAATACCGACAGCAGCAGCATCAGCAGCACCAAACCATCAGTAGTACCAGTACTATCAGCAGCAGCACTATCAGTACTAAGCAGCAATCAGCACCAGCACAGCAGTAGCACTATCAGTGTGGTACCAGTACCATCAGCGGCAGCACTATCAGTACTAGTAAATACCGACAGCAGTAGCACTATCAGTAGTACCAGTACTATCAGCAGCAGCACTATAATCAGTACTAGTAATCGACAGCAGTAGCACCATCAGCAGCACCAGTACCTATCAGCAGCAAAGCACCCAGTACTATCAGCGGCAGCATTTTCTATCAGTAGTACCAGCACCATCAGCAGCAGCACCAGCGGTAGCACTAGTCACCTCAGCAGCAGCAATAAGACCATCAGTAGTACCAGCACTATCAGCAGCACTATCAGTGCTAGTAATGCCCGACCGGTGCAGTAGCACCTTTATCAGTAGTACCAGGTACTATCAGCAGCAGCACTATCAGTGTACCAGTACCTATCAGCAGCGGCACTATCAGTGGTACCAGTACTATCAGCAGCAGCACTATCAGTACTAGTAATGCCGACAGCAGTAGCGCGTATCAGTAGTACCAGTACTATCAGCAGCAGCACTATCAGTACTAATAATACCGACAGCAGTAGCGCTATCATCAGTAGTACCAGTACTATCAGCAGCAGCACTATCAGTACCAGTAATGCCGACAGCGGTAGCGCTATCAGTGAGTACCAGTACTATCAGCAGCAGCACTATCAGTACTAGTAATGCCGACAGCAGTAGCGCTATCAAGTGAGTACCAGTACCTATCAGTACTAGTAATACCAACAGTAGTAGCACTATCAGTAGTACCAGTACTATCAGCAGCAGTACTATCAGTACTAGTAATACCGACAGCAGTAGCACTATCAGTAGTACCAGTACTATCAGCAACAGTACTATCAGTACTAGTAATACCGACAGCAGTAGCACTATCAGTAGTACCAGTACTATCAGCAACAGCACTATCAGTACTAGTAATACCAACAGCAGTAGCACTATCAGTAGTACCAGTACTATCAGCAGCAGCACTATCAGTACTAGTAATGCAAGCAGTGGTGGCACTATCAGTAGTACCGGTACCTATCAGCAGCAGCACTATCAGGTACCTAGTAATGCCAACAGCAGCAGCACTATCAGTACTAGTAATGCACACCAACAGTAGTAGCACTATCAGTAGTACCAGTGCTATCAGCAGCAGTACTATCAGCACTAGTAATACCAACAGCAGTAGCACTATCAGTGGTACCAGTGCTATCAGCAGCAGCACCATCAGTACCAGTAATACCAAACAGTAGTAGCACTATCAGTAGTACCAGTACTATCGGCAGCAGCACTATCAGTACTAGTAATACCAACAGCAGTAGCACTATCAGAAGTGCACCAGTACTATCAGCAACGGTGCTGTAATCAGAAGTACCAGTGATTAACATCAGCAGCAGCAGCACTATCAGTATTTTGTGTACCAGCACTATCAGCAGCAGTACTATCAGTACTAGTAATGCGACAGCAGTAAGCGCCATCAGTAGTACCAGTACTATCAGCAGCAGCACTATCAGTACTAGTAATACCGACAGCAGTAGCACCATCAGTAGTACCAGTACTCATCAGCCAGCGGCACTATCAAAGTACTAGTACTAGCTCCGACAGTGGTAGCACTATCAGTAGTACCAGCACTACTGTCGCAGCACTATCAGCAATTAGGTACCAGTAACCAGTAGTAGCACTATCAGAAGTACCAGTACTATCAGCAACAGTACTATCAGAAGTACCAGTACTATCAGCAGCAGCACTATCAGTAGTACCAGTACTATCAGCAGCAGCACTATCAGTACTAGTAATACCGACAGCAGTAGCACTATCAGTAGTACCAGTACTATCAGCAGCAGCACTATCAGTACTAGTAATACCGACAGTAGTAGCACTATCAGCAGTACCAGTACTATCAGCAACAGCACTATCAGTACTAGTAATACCGACAGCAGTAGCACTATCAGTAGTACCAGTACTATCAGCAGCAGCACTATCAGTACTAGTAATACCGACAGTAGTAGCACTATCAGTAGTACCAGTACTATCAGCAGCAGCACTATCAGTAGTACCAGTACTATCAGCAGCAGCACTATCAGTAGTACCAGTACTATCAGCAGCAGCACTATCAGTACTAGTAATACCGACAGTAGTAGCACTATCAGTAGTACCAGTACTATCAGCAGCAGCACTATCAGTAGTACCAGTACTATCAGCAGCAGCACTATCAGTAGTACCAGTACTATCAGCAGCAGCACTATCAGTACTAGTAATACCGACAGCAGTAGCGCTATCAGTAGTACCAGTACTATCAGCAGCAGCACTATCAGTACTAGTAATACCGACAGCAGTAGCGCTATCAGTAGTACCAGTACTATCAGCAGCAGCACTATCAGTACTAGTAATACCGACAGCAGTAGCGCTATCAGTAGTACCAGTACTATCAGTACTAGTAATACCAACAGTAGTAGCACTATCAGTAGTACCAGTACTATCAGCAGCAGCACTATCAGTACTAGTAATACCAACAGCAGTAGCACTATCAGTAGTACCAGTACTATCAGCAGCAGTACTATCAGTACTAGTAATACCAACAGTAGTAGCACTATCAGTAGTACCAGTACTATCAGCAGCAGCACTATCAGTACTAGTAATACCAACAGCAGCAGCACTATCAGTACTAGTAATACCAACAGTAGTAGCACTATCAGTAGTACCAGTACTATCAGCAGCAGTACTATCAGTACTAGTAATACCAACAGCAGTAGCACTATCAGTAGTACCAGTACTATCAGCAGCAGCACTATCAGTACTAGTAATACCAACAGTAGTAGCACTATCAGTAGTACCAGTACTATCAGCAGCAGCACTATCAGTACTAGTAATACCAACAGTAGTAGCACTATCAGAAGTACCAGTACTATCAGCAACAGTACTATCAGAAGTACCAGTACTATCAGCAACAGTACTATCAGAAGTACCAGTACTATCAGCAGCAGCACTATCAGTACTAGTAATACCAACAGTAGTAGCACTATCAGTAGTACCAGTACTATCAGCAGCAGCACTATCAGTAGTACCAGTACTATCAGCAGCAGTACTATCAGTAGTATCTCACCACAGATCCACTCCCTCGTCGTACTTCCTGGCTCCATAGAGCAGCTCAGGTGCTCTGTACCACCTGGACAGAGTAGAGACATTAAGTAAGTAATTAATTAGTCTCTCTCCTTGCTCACTGAGCATCTTCATCATCATCATCATCATGATAATAATAATCACAATAGTCATCATAATAATAGTAATAATAATGATAATAATAATAAGAAGAAGAGTGCTACCTGGTGGCCACCTGGTGGCTGTACAGTCTCTCTCCCTGCTCACTGAACAGCCTGGCCAGACCAAAGTCTGCGATCTTCAGGTGACCTGAGGAGCTGATGAGGAGGTTCGCTGGCTTCAGGTCCTGCACACATAGGCCTGGGCTCTTATTCTGAAGGGCTACAGACTGGAGCTAAAGCATGAACTGTGCTAAAGTCATGCTACATGCTAAACTCACCCGGTGCATGATGTTGCTGTGATGCAAGAAGGCCACGCCCTTCAGCAGCATCATCGTGTAACCTTTGACCTGAGCTGGGGTCAAAGGTCGCTGACAGTTCCTGATGACCTCCGAGAGGTCAGACAGCATAAAGTCAAACACCAGGACGAAGCCGGTGCCATGAGGGAAGACGTCCTTCAGCTTCACCACCTGAGGAGGATGAGGATGAGCTTTATTTTGGTAGCTGGACACAGATGGACCTTTGTCTCCATGAGCTGCTCCGACACTCACATGCTGGTTGTCCTGGATCTCCTGCAGAGCCCTGATCTCCCTCAGAGCCTGGTTCGGGACGCCGTCCTCCAGACGCCTCAGAGCCACTTTCTTCAGAGCCACCGTCTCCCCTGTCTGACACACAACACAATCAATACTCATGATTGATCACTCGTTAACTGGCCTTCAGTGGGTAGTACTGGTATTAGATCTAAAATTAATTTGAAGATTTAGTTTTGTGGTCTGTGAGTGGAATTCATATTGGAAACTCAAGAGCTCAGTTTTAAAACATAAAGTCATTGCAGAAAAAATTCATGGTCTTGTAGCAGCGTAGATTTATTTCTTGATGCGTGCCCCCCCTTAACGAGCACCTTTGGTAGTCAATCACTGAAAGGTGGTATGGTTTCTCCTCCCGTGCCCTCCTTTCCGCTCTGCTGTGTTGCTTCCGGTTGGGGCTTGCCAATTGTGACAGGTATGATGGTGCTTGGTCTCACTGTATGGTCCAATGATGACCCATTGACAGCCGTTATTTTGCGCTGTGATCTGTGTGTGTCCGGCAGCCGTGCAGGCCACTGTGATCGGTGTGGCAGGTGTCCTCCTCTCTGCATCGTTGTGTGTGCTGGTAGCTACAGTAGCTAAGCTTGGTTGACTGCAGGCTTGGGTCTCTTGTTCTGCTCCTCCTGTGTGAGTGTCCGTCGCTGCTGATAGAAGGTAGGTACGGAAGTTAGCATAGGTCGCATGATGATTGATGTAAACTGTTGTCAACAGGAGCTCTCAGTCTGGCGTTCTCCAAGTGACGCTACTGCTGCTCCACGGCCGGTTGTTTCTGCGCTAGCCCAGCTGATCGCTAGCGCTGTCTTAATTTTAAGGCATCTGGATGAGCGCAACCCCCATTTTAAACTGAGCCGTGTTGTATCCCTGGGAGTATTCTGTGTTTCCTCTGGTTTAAATTCATTTGAATTTGTTTATCTTTTTTCCTTTTATTGATGGAATCTTTATTGACACTACCTGCTCCGGGGTTATTTTATGCCTTAGTTGGGTGGTTGGTGGGATTTGCTTTGTGTCTGGGTTATTTCTTGTGTTCCTTACTCAGTATTCTTTTGTTTGTGTTGAGGTTACTGCCTTATTTCAGGTAGTGAGATTTTTGTTGGAATTGAATGGTTTGGATTTATCCTTAATTTGCATTTAAGTTGTGTTTGGTTTCTTTTCACAGATTATTTGGGTTAACTCAGACGTTGTTTAATTTGGGGTTTTCTGTGTTTTCTGTTTTCATTAGGTTTGTTTATTGTCATTTTTCTTTACCTCACTAATTGTTTTATTTCCCTTTCAGTGGCTGGCGGGCCGCTGGTGCTGGTATCCCCCCATTGGTGTGCTGTGTTCCCTGGGATTGGTTTCTTCACTGCCATGTGTGAGTCACGTGAGCCTTTTTTTTTTTTTTGTTTATTTTGGTGGATCCCCCCATCCTCACTAGCACTCCCCCATCCGGTAAGCCTCAGCCCTGTAGGTTTTTAATTTTATTTTTCACCCCCCTGGTCAGTGTGAATGATGCTCTTTTAAAATCTTGAAATGTTGTAATAAACTTTACATTGTGATTGGAACCACATCTCTGGCCTTGAGTATTACGAACCCGTGTGATGTAAATTCTTGGCGTTATCTGGCAACTTAATGACCGTGTGAGACAAACATTGTAATCTTACCCCCTCCACTCGTTATTGCCGCCACAGTCAGTAATAAAATCTTACTGGCATAGGGCCTTAAATGACAAATATTATCTTAATAACTGAACTATTGACATTTGAGATAGCAAAATACCTAAGAGAGTATGGATCCTCTTTAGCCAACAAAGAAAAGAGGAAGAAACAAACGTAATGACTAAAAGTGCCACTCTCGTTCAGTGTATGCCTGATGATCTGACAAACAAGAATTAACTGAAGAGCAGATGAAGCTCGATGAACTCCACAGAGTTGAAGCAGAGATCCAGAAAACAACGGCTGGAGGAATGGGAGCAAAACACAGCATATTTCTTTAGACTGGAAAAGTCAGGCAGCAGAGCGAACTGCATCCAAAAACTCAGTACTGATCCACAGAAGGTATCCCTGTTCACTGTTTAACGTTCTATAGGAACCTGTATAAATCACACTATGATAAAAACGCTACAGATCACTTTTTTGGACATCTGTCTCAATTAAAATTAATAAAAGACAGAGAGACATCTGTGACAAACAACTAACTTTGGAAGAAGTCAGCTCAGTCCATTCAGCAACTTAAACTAAACAAGTCTCCTGGAACTGATGGCTAAAAGTCTGAATTTTGTATTCACCGAAAGCATTCATAACCAAACTCCTCCTCCTACTTTATATCAAGGACTTATCCGAGGCCTAATAAAGACCCACTCCACATAGATAATTGGAGACCAATCTGTCTCCTCAATAATGATTATAAAATCTTATGCCAAAAGAGAAAGAAGCAGTCCTGGATGACATTATTGATGAAGCACAAACAGGATTCATGAAGGGCAGACATACATCCAACAACAGAAGACTTGTCGTGGATCTCATTGATTGTGCTGACTACTGCCCTGATAACAGTTTTATTTTACTTCTTGATTTTCGCAAAGCATTCGATTCCACTGAACACAAATTTATGTTACAGAAATTTGGCTTGGGTAGTACTTTTGTTCTATTAAAATGCTCCTCTCCATGTTTCGATTGAAGCTGTGCACTCAGGCAGTGTGCTCAGTTACTCTCTGACTTCATCAAGCAGAGCCCCATCACAGGGATCTCTATAGCAGACAGGAAATCATTATCAGTCAATTCGCAGATGACACTTCCTTATTTTTAAAAAATGTCTCACAAAGTTCTGCTGCTATTACCTGAATTTCAGTCTTTTCTAGAGCATCTGGACTTCACCTGAATCATCTGAGTAAGTGTGAACTGCTACCACTCAAAAACTATAATCTTATATCTATTTCCAACATACCTGTCAAAGAGTGTGTCTCCTATCTGGGAATCATCATCAACAAAAACCCAAGCAACAGTTGCTCTCTGAACTTCACCCCATCATAGAAAAAAAGCACAGAAAAAATGAACTCCTGGCTCCAGAGAGATCTATCCCTTCAGGGCTAAAGCAGAGGGCTTATGCCGGCTTACATCCACAGCAATATCTCTGGACGTAAATCAACAGACCACATCAGCTATTGACACAATTCTTTATAACTTTGTGTGGAAAAACAAAATCCATTATCTGAACAAATCAACTTTAATGAATTCTCGAGAAAATGGTGGCTTTAATTTCCTTGATTTTTCCATCCTCAATAATACATTTAAAATCAGCTGGATCAGACAATTTGTTCGAAACAACATCTATCTGGAACTTCATTCCCAACCATATATTTTCCAAAATCGGTGGCCTTAACTTTCTGTTACTTTGCACCTACAATATTGAAAAACTTCCTATAACTAGATAACTTTCATAAACAGACACTTCTCTCCTGGTCTCTGATTTAGAAACACAACTTCACCTCCCACAGATATTATATTTGGAATGATAGGGACATACTATACAAACATAAACCACTCTTCTTAGAGAATTGGTTCAGTTAGTCAGCTTTTCAAACTTAGCGGCACACTATTATCATACTCAGAATATACACTTCCTATTCCTCTGAAAGAATATGCAATAGCGTTTGATGCAATACCCTCTGAGGTGATTATGTTATTGAAAAATGCTACTTGACCTGAGTGTGAGCCCTTACCTCCGGAGCCTGCACAGACAGAAGGTGGTCAAATTTGTCTTTTAGCAAAACGCAACAACCGTACTATTTATGCACTATTTTTATTACTCCCAATGTTGTGTCATATTGGAATAACATATTCACACACCTGATATGGAAAAACATATGGTCCCTACCCTACATATATTTTATTATGCATAAAATCTGTATATCCCTCCAATCTCTTTGTGCAAAGATAGAAAAAAGATGTCAGTGAACTCTGCTGCTTCTGTAAACAGGCTCCAGAAGATATTCGCCATCTTCTCTGGTCATGTCCCCACCTGCAGATCTAATTACTTTCATCTGCCAACACACTGATAAAAAATTTGTTTTGGATTATCAAAATGTATTGTTTGGTTTCTTTTCATTGTTGTTATTCTTTACACATGGCATCTATTGCACGTCTGTCCATCCTGAAGAAGGATCCCTCCTCTGTTGCTCTTCCTGAGGTTTCTTCCGTTTCTTTTTCCCTGTTAAAAGGTTTTTTTTTGGGGAGTTTTTTCTTAGTCGATGCGAGGGTCATTTGTAAAGGACAGAGGGTGTCATATCCTGTACAGATTGTAAAGCCCAATGAGGCAAATTCATAACTTGTGATATTGGGCTATACAAATAAAGTTGACTTGACTTGACTTTCAGTCCCGTCTACCCAGTTAGACCAATATTATATAATTAATTTAACATTATCACTAGCCAAATCTCATATCCATAACTGCAAATTTACTAATCAAATACCTTGTGTTCACCGTCTCAAACAGGAAATCAAACAATACATCAACATAATAAGTCAATCTGAAAATGAGAAAGCCATAAAGACTCTAGTATTATCTACTCTGTTTTCATGTTTCTAAAATGACTGAGTTTGTCTAACCTGAAATGGACCTGTTTTTTTTTTTTTTTGTCTCCTGCACTGTGTAAGCTCAATTTGTTCACTAACACAATTATAAATCCTCTTGACGTTTCTCACAACAATGGTGTTACTCTGTACAAGCTACTATCATAGGAGGTATTTTTTGTGTACAGTTTTTATATATTCCTGAAATAAACAAATACCCAATAAGTCACACTTTGTATGAAATATACTGCACATCAGCTTTTATTACTGTTATTATCCCAGATTACCCAAATTATTTTCTATCTAACTAGAACCAAAATATTTCATCCTCCACAAAATTGTGATAAATCAAATATGGGAAGTTTAATGCAAGTTTAATGCAATAGGCCAGATGCAGTCTGGCATCACCCGCTGTGTCACAGGAAATACAAGTTCTTTCTAGAGCAGCTGGCCCCCGTCAGGGATATTTCATTCCTGTGTGATGCTATGCTAACCCAGAAAAAGACAACAGCCCTCCCACCACTGACTGACGCACAGAACCTGAGCGTGTCAGACAGTCTGATACCTGAGGAATATCGCACTGTGAAAAACAAAGGGCTGCAGAGGCTTTTGTTCTTTGAGGATGCATTCACAGTACAGCTGCAGGATGAAGAGCAGACACATCGCTGAGGTACAGTGGCAGACAGGAAGTGATCCAGCTGATGAGGATGATGGATGAGGTGCTGGAGAAGGCCAGAGTGGGTCAGCAGAGTGAGGAGCTGACAGAGCTCTCCCAGATGGAGGGTCTGTTGGAACTGGTGCAGGCTGAGCAGAACATCTACAATATTGTTTTCCATGAACTGATCGGGCAGTGTGGCTGTACTGAGAGAGGACGGCTGCTCGCCAAACTCAGACAGCGCTACCAGTCCCTTCACAGGTGTCTGAAGGCTCTGCACACGGGCTCTGGACCGCCGGCTCACTGAGGAAATCTACCGCATCAAGGCATCCATCCAGGAGCTGAACATGGAACTGTCCAGAATCAAAGACCATGATGCCTTTGTTTCCAAACAGGCGGAGCGTGCTCACCGGCAGCTGGCTGGGGTGCTCGAGCAAACCGACACCAACTCAGACATTGTCCAGGGTTACCACAAACTCTTCAAACAACTGGACACCCAAGCCAGTGGAGAAAGTGGGATCTATAGACAAATCATGTCACTGCTTGGGCTGATGGAGTCCTGGGTTTCCAAGCTTGGTGCAGTGATTGGTCGACCAGAAATGATGACTGCCTCTGACTGGTTTAAGCTGGTGAAGGCACTGTGCAACTGGCAGAGTTTGGCTGAAAAAGTGTCTCAGAACATCTCCAGCATGCACACAGAGAACGACAAGGATCAAAACAAGCCAGAGATCTATGTGGAAACAGAACAAGCCCTGGACAAAGTGCAGGAGTTCATAACCAGACTGTCCTACTTCACAGATGGTGAGACCCAGATACTCTGTGAAGAAGTCAGTTCTCTTCACAAGGCTAAGACCCACTGGATGTTGGATCTGTTGCTCTTCACGGTACCTGACCCTAGACAGGACCACACCCAAAGACAGGAACACCGCTACATTACAAACATCCCACTGCAGACACTGGATGAGAATGCCAAGATGCTGGCTAAGAAACTGTTTTTTTTCCACATACATCAGCAGCTCTTGCAAACTGATCCTAGAGGAGCAGCTTCTGCAGAGCCCACATGAGGTTGAGGGTAAAAATGAGATGAATGAGTGCAGAAAGCTGCAGAGGGAGTGCATCAATGGGAGGGAGACCTGTATAATCCTGCTGTCAGGAGTGACAGGTTGTCCTGTGGAGTTGTCAGGCTGTCAGGTTGAGCCCACCTCCAGCAGTGATGTCCCCGTCTCTCTAGCGGGCAGCATGGAGTCACTAGTGAACAAAGAGGTTTCAGCAGAGCCTACAGTGGACAGTGAGGTCAAAGATGAGACTGAGGCAGAGCAGAGACAGTGCACTACTGAAGGAAGTGATACACAGTGAGATGTTTGTCAGGGGGCGCTCATGGCTTGTGAGAGCCCAGTGGAAACATTACAGAAAGAATGCTGGGACACAGAAAAGTCCACCTGAATGGGACTGAGGAGCTGGTTGTATCTCCAGCGACAGACAACACCCAGAAAGCGTTTAGTGATCTGACCACAGTGGGATTACTGCAGCAGGAACTGCATGATTCAGAGCTCCTGGTCCAGAACACAGAGCAACGAGCCCTGAAGGCTGAGGAAGCCCGACAGGCAGCGTTAGAGAAGATCCAGGACCTGGAGAGACAACTGCAGGGTCGACCCAGTCTGGAGCTCAAAATCAGTGAAGAGGAAAAGAAAACACCACCACCAGTAACAACCCCAGCTCCTCCGAAAAAAACCGCAGCACCAAAAAGACTAAGAAACGGTGACCTGATGCAATCAGGAGGTGTTACAGCATTGTATGTATGTATGTATGTATGAGATTGTCCAGGTAATGTTAGGCAAACTATTTAAGCTATTTAAAAACATTCATCATCCAGACTTTTGTGTCACATATTTTTAGCGCCTACACTCCATCACAGTCACATTCATAAAACCAGTAAAGGAAAAACATCTGGGTGGACATTACCAACACATGTGTAGCGAAAGAATAAACAAGAAGCATCGTTCACCAGCGACCTACAGTGAGTATAGTGATGTTAGCATTCACTAACTTGCTGTGGTTTTGTTTAATCTCTTTGACTCAAAGTAAAAGCAAATTAGTTTTTTCTTCAACTAAAATAAAGTTTGTGCAGACATTACATAAAAAGCAGGCGAGTCATATGTTAAAATAAGTACCTCAATATGTTTGGCCTTGAAGACGATACCATGAGCTCCTTCCCCGATCCGACCCAGAATACTGTACTGCTCCATGTCTAGACCAGGACCACAGGGCCCAGAGGTGGACCAGGACCACAGTAAATGTGTATTTTCTATTGATTAGTAAAAACGATGTAGAAGTGTCACAGGGAAAACAAACTCCGTTGATAAATCTGTTAATAAATGTAGCAGCTCACTGTTTCCTTTTCCCCTCAATAGAAAGAGACATTTAAACATTATAACGCTGTGTTTTGATTCGGCATATAAAACAACCGTAAAACATAACCTGCTGTAAAGAAACATCAACTTTTAAAACGGAAAACTGCCGCGGCCCCGAACTGAGCTAACGGATAGCTGCCTGTTGGCTAACGTTGCCTTGGTAACCGAACTTTCAGCGAGCTCAGCTAACGCCTACTACCCTAACCGAACTGCTGAACAGTGGAGCACCACGGAGAAACAGACCGACAGAAACAACTTAAAGAGACGAAGGTTCCGCCTGTTTATGAAATACACACTTGTTCACGATTTTAAGTAAACATGTTAAACGAGCTAACGGGCTGTTCATCCGCCATGTTTGTTTACAGTGACAAAGGGTCCATCCGCGGGATTATTATTTGGTTATTTGGTATTATTATTATTATTATTATTATTATTATTATTTGGTTACGTGAAGCCTTAAAGAGATCCCTTTGCTGTTGCTAACGACATAAAGTTACGTGTATTTCCTGGTTGAGACTGTGTGATCCAGATAAAAACAGTTGGAGAGGCGTCTAAACAAAGCGACACGGCTTTGGAGGGCGGTGCGCGCTCCCGCGGATGGCGATCAGTTTGTGGCACGACACCGGAACCGGTAGATACCACACACACACATTTTGCAGTTTAATTCAAAGAGAGAGTCTTCTGGAAATAGGTGACCTCTTTCCTCATTGTTTTCTTTGGGTTTGTTTGTTCTATTTACCCTAGTTTTATAGCCGTCGCACCCGCTGCTTTTATTCTGAAATTAGGAATTACTAATTTATCGCCATCCGCTGCAGATCCGGTGTTTACGGGACGCTTCAACGTGCTAACAGGCTCACTGGACAGTCTGGATTTATAATGACTGACAACCGTGAACGTTAACGCAAAGGAGACACTCGGTCGGTTACTGGGAGTGTTCTTCTTTCTTATAGAGCTGGAAGTCTAAATAGAAAAACAAGAGACGATGTCTGCGCCTCTTGGTGCTAATGCTAATGCTAATGCTAACATGGATCAGAAGGTGCTGCAGTATGAGAAGTTCATCAACGAAGTTCTGAGGAGAGATTTACAGTAAGAGACACACCCCATTACTATATATATATATATATATATATATATATATATATATATATATATATATATATATATAATGAGCACAATGTCATCATTGTTGTGTTGTGTTTGACAGGAAGGTGTTGGAGCAAAGAGACTCAGTTTATGAGAACATCTCTCAGTATCTGCAGCTGAAGAACACCATACAGGGTCTGCAGGTACACCCTATTGACTCCACCACAAACACTGCATATCAATCTCTGAATTAAACCCAGTAAACATGTCACAGAATGGCCTCTTAATCCTGGAGAGACTTTCAGGTGAAGTTTAATTAAAGAAACTTAGCTGTGATGTCACTGTGACATCACTGTGTTGTCACTTCCCTTGCAGGTGGCGGGCTCCCAGCGCCTGAAGACAGATGTTGATCTGGGCTGTAACTTCTTCGTCCAAGCTGAAGTGTGAGCTGCTCAATCAATACCACCGATAGGCACTGTCACTACTGATCGATCACTGAAAGGATTACCCAGAAGTCTTTCTTCCTCTGTCAGGGAGGACTCGTCCAGGATATTCATGGCAGTTGGTTACGGATTCTTTGTGGAGATGACCCATGACGAGGCTCTGCGGTTCATCGACAGGAAGACGAGTCAGCTGACGGCGTCAGTCCAAGCCTCTACAGCCAGATCAAACCTAAAACACAGTAGTTCATGTTTGAGATCAGCTGGGGGTTAAAGTCATGTGACTCTGTGTTAGCTCAATGCTAGCTGTGTCCATTGTTGTTAGGAAGACATGCTAACTGTGTCAACATTGTGTTTCAGCTTCTCAGAGCAGCTCACCAAAGACTCGGCTCAGATTAAAGCCAACATCCGCATGGTGCTGGAGGTCAGCTGCTTCTGCATCCTCCACCTCTGTTCAGCACAAATAACTGTTTGTCTCTTGACTCACTTCATAACAAATGTAGTAGTAGAGATATGAGAGAGCTATGATATACTGTATATTACAAATCATTTTACCGACATTCCAACAATAGTTGTGACTAATATGTTTTTAGAATATTTTGGGATATTTTACAGATGGTTATGCTTTATTTTATTTCAGAGCATACACTCTGTTTATGTAAAATTAAAATCACAGCTTCCTGCAGGTATTTTATTGTGAAAGGGGACCAGACTTTGGCAGGAAATACTGGATCTGTGTTTCTGATGTGTAACTTCTACAATTTAAGTAAACATTTAAAAAGACAGGAAGCGGGCCTGACAGGGTTCATGTCAAAGTAATCAGTAATATTATTGATGGTCTTCTCTTCAGGGTCTGGCAGAGCTGCAGGGACTGATGGATCTGCCAGAGACCAGGAGAAGAGATATCTTCTAGAGGACAGACAGGAAACAGGAAACACTTCAGTTACTGTAACCATGGTGACGGCTTACTGCCTCAGAGGAGACGAATCAGAGTGAAAACTGACACATCCTTCATTGTGACTTCGTGTCCCCAGGACATTATCGTCTCTGACGTCCATCCATCAATAAACGTCCCCTCAGAACCCAGAAGACGTCTCCTTAAGGCTCTCTGTGATCCTGGTCCTGATCCTCCATGAGGGCTGGAGCTGCTGGCAGACTAAAGGAAGTAGTTGAAGAACTTCAAAATAAAGTCACAGGAAGTGACTGTTCATGGGTAGATTGAGGTTTCTGTGAATCTTTTTAGCATTGTGTGGATGTTATATGTGGACCGCTGCTCTTTGTCTGTTTGTGCTGATTAAAAAGTTTGTTTCACATCTGCAGATTCTCATTCAGTCATTAAGTATCGAAAATTAACTGAATTTGATCAGACAACTTAGAAATAGCTGTAATATATTTTATACAAGAATACAAAGAAATGCAGATTATACTGAATAAATACAAATATCCATCCATCTATTTTCTACTTATTACCCTTACATCCGTTTCAGGGTGAAAGACAGGGTACACCCTGAACAAGTGTCCAGTTCATCACAGGACACATAGAGACAGACAACCACTCACACTCACATTCACACCTACGGTCAATTTAAATTAACCAGTTAACCTAATCCCCATGCATGTTTTTGGATGGTGGGAGGAAGCCGGAGTACCAGAGAGAACCCACACAGACATGAGGAGAACATGCACACTCCACACAGAAAGTTTTTACTACATTTTTGCTGTAAATACTTTATTCCTATTTAAAATTGCTTTTCTATTGTATATATCACTTCTCTGCAAATATGGGTGTTTTATATTTTGTATTTTTATATTTATGTCTTTTATATCTTTATTTTTATTCCTTAATTATGTGTGTCCTGAAGCTGAGAGACTGTACAAAATTTCGTTATGCGTGCATAATGACAATAAAGAATCTTGAGTCTTGAAAGGCTCCGGGCCGGGAATCGAACCCGTTATCTTCTTGCGACAGTGCTAACCACTACACCACGTGTGTGTGTGTGTGTGTGTGTACATATATAGTTATAACACAATACAAAATGTGACAATGAATAAAAATTAAATATTATATCATAAAATATGATTGCTGTTATTATCAAAGGGATCTTTAATAAATCGCAATAAAAACGTTGTGCTCGGCTGCTTCGTTAACATCTCAGAGCCGGTTACCATGGAAACTAGATGCTAAATGAGGATGACGGAAAATGTGACAATGACCGACGGACTACTGCAGTAGATATATGTAGAATAGAACAGAATAGATTTACTTTATTGATCCCAACTTGGGAAATTACTGACTATATATATATATATATATATATATATATATATATATACACGTGTATACACGTGTATACACGTGTGTATATATATATATATATATATATATATATATATATATATATATATATATATATAAACATGTTAAATATTTAAATTATTAAATCGCATACATCTTATTTTGAAATCCACTAGCGGAAGTGTGAATGGCGGCTAACTTGACTGACTGGAGAAAGAAGTAGGGACAGTCTGTGGAGGCGTTGGTCCAAACAGGAAGAAACTGGCGAAACACACCGAAGACACGAATACTTCAGCCCGTCGAACAACCGTGTCGTAGGCTTCCCGGTAGTTTCTGGTGACCTCCGGTCCGGAGTGAGCAGCGTTGTGTGGGGCCGAGGCACCAGCACGAGAGGATGAAGGAGGAGGTGGATGGGGGCTGCCACAGCAGCAGGCTAGGCTAGGCTAGGCTAGGACAGCACAGCGTCATCCCCCTGAACACCATGGACTCTGACAAACTTTGTAAATTGGGCGTTTAATTGTCGATAATTCCGGAAACTTCTAGAGATAAAAAAACACAATTTTACTGCTAAAACCGCGCTAGCCTGGTAGTGTTAGCATTGCTAGTTAGCTAGCTGTCCAATCAGCTCACAGCAGCGTTTGTCAACACAGGCATTCTCCGTCAGCAGGAGCAGAAACATTACGTTGACATTACATTATTAGACATTAATTGATCAGCATATTAATCGGTTACAGGCTGTAGTCGCTCTGCGACATTTTTCGGTGTTTTTTTTTTTGGACGGTGTTTCTCAGGCTGAACTGAACTTTTCATTCCTCCGTGCTGTTAGCATGGAGGCTTGGGAGGCTGTCAGCGGCAGCAGTAGCAGCTCGGAGCGGTTACATAACGCCAGCAGGTCGCGGAAGAAGCTGCTGAACTTCGCCTCCTCCTCAGCCTCCCCAGCCCAGCTCTGACAGCCTCAAAGAGCTTCGATAACCCCCAGCAGACCGACCGACCGACAGAGACAGGCGGACAACACAACAACAAGCACACGGCAGCATGGAGGACGCGTGACCTGCTGGGAGGTGGACAGCAGGGGACACAGCACTGAAGATGGATTCAAGCCCGCTGATAAACGGTAAGAGAGACGCTGCGCGTGGCCGTGCTTGTGCACAACGCAGGGAAGCAGCAGTGTTGCAACAGGTGAGCGGAAGCTGCTGAGCAGGTAGTGGCGCTGCTTGTTTTCATGCAGCGTGTAGAAACCTGCAGCCTGGGAGCTCCTCACTGATCCAGGTACAGCAGTATGTGACACACCTGAGTCAGGCTCTACAGCTTAAAAAAGACGAATCAGTGCTGAATAAACAATGTGGTTTTTATACCGCAAATAAACTGGACTGATTTAGATTGTGAATTCAGGATCAGAAACAAGTTCATTGCCAAGTAAATTTGCACAAGTAATTTAATTGAGTATCTTGGTGCATAGCATGTAAACATCCATCCATTTTCTACCTCTTGTCCTCACACAGGGTCTCAAGTGTCCAGTTCATCACAGGACACATAGAGACAGACAACCACTCACACTCACACCTACGCTCAATTTAAATTAACCAATTAACCTAATCCCCATGCATGTTTTTGGATGGTGGGAGGAAGCCGGAGTACCAGAGAGAACCCACACAGACATGAGGAGAACATGCAAACACCATGCAAACACCACACAGAAAGGCCCTGGGCCTCAAACCCGATACTTTCTTGCTGTGAGGAACCACTACACCACAGTGCCTCCCGGCATGTAAACATATTAACACACAACCATAGAGTGGAGATAAGAACCAAAAGATGATCAGTGACTAATAATATGAATGCAAAAACTCAGATTATGTGATTAAAAAAACAGAGCAATACAGAAGGTGTGATTAGGCTGATTCATCGGGAAGTGATGAGCACTGGTTAGTGTTAGAGGTTAAGTGTGATCAGTTACACCTGAACCGTTCATTTAATTTACATTCAGTCTGTAAATGACATTTTCTCATATGATCACATATTATTCATAATATTATGTGGTCGAGACTCAAGAGTATATATTATGTCTGCCCATTTTATTGTCTTCGCTTGACTCTCCTCAGCCCCGTATTAATGTCTAATTAGTAATGACAGTGATCAATTAAAGCATCAGTAATAATCTGGTCTGTCCTGGTAACAAAATGTAACCTCATTACAGAATTGATGCTGACGGTCACCATGGAGACAGGTTGAAGCCAGTGATGTAATACCTTCATGTTGTCATGGCAACGCTGACGCACTCTGATATGAGTGTTGAATAGTGTTTGTGAGATGTGACACATTTCTGATGTGAGTCAGGAAGGACTGACAGGGATCACAGTACTTCTTGCAGTACTACAGCAGTACTTTCTGCAGTACTTTCTCCACTACTGCAGCAGTAGTACAGACCTGAACTTTTTGGTTTATCACATCTATCGGTCTCTGAACCTGACAGCAACCAGGAGCCTCACAGATCACAGCAGCTCCTCCAGCATCCACGCTCGCGTTCAGATGGATCAACAGTGAAATGAGCGTCATAGCTGACGTACGCCTGGTTCTGATGCTTCTGGTCTTTGGAGCACCACAGGAGGAGCCTGGAGCCGCCAGAGCCACACAGGTGCTGACCACACTGGGAGCTGCTCGACCAATCAGGAGTGAGCTAGTCGACCCTGAGCCGGACCATGACACCTGTGTGGCATCTCAGGATGAAAATGTTAACATTCACTGGAAACATTTTCACTCAATCAGTGTGCAGATTACTTGAGATGCACAAATGCTTTTGACCAACATCGATATCAGGTGGCCTCAACTTACAATTGGTCCATCCTAAGGAACAGCATGGTGCTGGATGGCTGCAGGAAATGGTGACTGGTCATCAGTCTTCCTTCTGACTCATGGTTTACATGTGTGTCCCTGATTTTCATCTACATGCTGCGTAAAATAATGTGCATGGCTTTTTCATGCATTGGGAAAGGGGCTTTAGCTATGGTAGTGATGGTGGAGAGGAGAGCCCCACTGTGGAGCCTATTTAAATGAATTAGCATCTTTTTTTCTGGGCGTGACGAGGGAGGAGTCCACGACTTTGACATGTGCGCTCAGTTCCACCTGATCAGGGTCCTGACCTTCACACTGTTTCATAGATCAGGAGTTTTGACAGTGATCAGGATGGAATCCACTCAAGTCTCAATCCATGAAGTGCCTGGACTGTCCAGGACCGATGAAAGGGTTGTCACCATGGCAATGGTTTCCAGGGTGTTTGATGGGTTTGTTGCAGTTAATGAGACTTATCAGTATCTCTCTTTCTCTCGCTGTCTTTCTCCCTCTGCCCCCCTCCCTCTCTCCAGCTATGGACCCCTCCATCACGCTGTGGCAGTTCCTGCTCCACCTGCTTGAGGACCAGCAGCAGCGTCACCTGATCTCCTGGACAGGTGAGGACGGAGAGTTCAAGCTGCTGGATGCTGAGGAGGTGGCTCGTCTGTGGGGACTCCGAAAAAACAAGCTGAACATGAACTATGACAAGCTGAGCCGAGCGCTCAGGTACTACTACGACAAGGTACTAGTACTACTGATACTACTATGACAAGGTACTAATAGCAATAATAATATAATAATATGTGGGTTTTCTGTGGCACTTTTCATAAAAAAACTCTTTACAAAGAAGAACACAGACAGACAGAAGAACAGGTGATATGTTAATGGAGTTTAAAGGCTGTTTAAAAAGGTCAGACCTGGAAGTGGACCCAGGTGATGTGGTCTCTGGAACAGGTGGATGTTAGTAACTGGGCAGCTGAGTCCTGTACATGTCGGAGCTTTGGAGGTGAGTGGAGGGGAGACCATGGAGGAGGCTACTGGAGGAAATGAAGGCCTGGATGAGAGTTTCTGCAGCAGATTTGGAGGGTGTTGTGTTGTGAAGGTGGAATAAGGCTGTTTTGGTTATTTGATGGACATGGGGTTGGAAGGAGGGATCTGGGTCTGATCCCTCTGCTAATATAAAGAAAGACACAGAGCATTAACTCTGATAATGCTATGACATGGTAGTACTCCCAGTAGTAGTAGTAGAAATAACAGTATTATTATCTTCTCGTCTCTCAGCATTGTGTTGATGTGTTTCTTTTATTTTATTAAATAATTCAATTAATGTTAGTCCTGTGCTGTTCTTTCATGGATCATTTCCTGTATTTGTTTTTAATTCATATGTGTGTTTATTTATTTATTGTTGTTTGTTGTTGTTTTCAGAACATCATAAAGAAGGTGAGCGGTCAGAAGTTTGTCTATAAGTTTGTGAGTCAGCCTGACCCGTCACTGCCTGACGGCCTTCGTACAGGAGAGGAGTGTCAGAGGAAGGAGGCCGTCGACCCCGGCAGCCAATCAAAAGGCCTTGGGGGCGTGGCCTCCAGCTGCTTGTCAAAGGGTTTATCCCAGGTAAAGTTAATCAACTAATCTGATGTGAGACACAGTGATATAGTCAAGTCAATTTTATTTGTATAGCCCGATATCACAAATTATGAATTTGCCTCATTGGGTTTTACAATCTGTACAGGATATGACACCCTCTGTCCTTTACAAATGACCCTCTCATCGACTAAGAAAAAACTCTCCAAAAAAAAACCCTTTTAACAGGAAAAAAGAAACCTCAGGAAGAGCAACAGAGGAGGGATCCCTCTTTCAGGATGGACAGATGTGCAATAGATGCCATGTGTACAGAATAACAACAATGAAAACACATTAACACTAACATACAAAATTGTATGGAAATGTCCAAATCAATATAACAACAGCTAATATACAGTGTGTATATATAGAATTATATGAGAGTGTCCAAGGGGATGAAGAGCATCATCAAGCTATCAGCAAAGGATGAGAAGCACGTCCTCCTCTCCACCACGCCAACCAGAAGAAGCCTGGGCAGCACGTCCTCCTCTCCACCACACCAACAGGAAGAAGCCTGGGCAGCACGTCCTCCTCTCCACCACACCAAACAGAAGAAGCCTGGGCAGCACGTCCTCCTCTTCACCACACCAAACAGGAGAAGCCTGGGCAGCATGTCCTCCTCTCCACCACACCAACAGGAAGAAGCCTGGGCAGCACGTCCTCCTCTCCACCACACCAAACAGAAGAAGCCTGGGCAGCACGTCCTCCTCTTCACCACACCACGCACAGGGACTACGAGGCACAAAACTAATCTGCAGCATGTGTTAAAGGGAGGAAGAGGAAACACATCCTCTTCTCCACTACCCTAAAAGATACAACCTGAGCAGCATCGCCTCTTCTCCATCTCACCACCATCAGGACAGACGAAGCCTGGATGACACCACCTCTTTCTCACCAAGTAGCCTCAGCTCACGGACACCTGGGAGCTGAGAGCACAGGGACTCCAGGGAAGAAGATGAGTTAGTAAAATGACTTAATGGAGGCATCCAAATGAAGAAGAAGAGAAGCTCAGTGTGTCAGAGGAAGTCCCCCGGCAGTCTAGACCTATAGCAGCATAACTAAGGATTGATCCAAGGCAGCCTGAGTCAGCCTTGGATCAGTCCTAACTATAAGCACTATCAAAAAGGAAAGTCTTAAGCCTACTCTTGAATAAGGGGATGTTGTCTGCCTCCCGGACTGAAAGAGGGAGTTGGTTCCACAGAAGAGGAGCTTGATAACTGAAAGCTCTAGCTGCCATTCTACTTTTATAAACCCTAGGACCCGCTAATAGTCCTGCATTCTGAGAGTGCAGAGTTCTAGCAGGATTATAAGGCACTATTAGCTCTTTAAGATAAGATGGTGCCTGACCATTCAGTGCCTTGTAGGTGAGGAGGAGGATTTTAAATTCTATTCTAGATTTTACAGGGAGCCAGTGCAGAGAGGCTAACACCGGAGAAATATGGTCTCTTTTCCTGGTTCTGGTCAGAACACGTGCTGCAGCGTTCTGGACCAGCTGGAGAGTCCTGATAGACTTATTAGGGCAGCCTGATAATAAGGAATTGCAGTAGTCCAGCCTAGAAGATATAAAAGCATGGACTAATTTTTCTGCATCGTTTTGGGAGAGAATATGCCTTATTTTTGCAATGTTACGCAGATGGAAAAAAGCAGTTCTAGCTGTTTGTTTCATGTGGACGTTGAAGGACATATCTTGGTCAAAAATTACCCCTAGATTCCTTACAGTGGTGCTCGAGGCTGGTGCAAAGCCACCTAGAGTAAATAAGTCATTAGATAGGTTAATTCTGAGATTTTCAGGGTCAATTAGAATAACCTCAGTTTTATCTGAATTTAACAACAAGAAATTGTGCGTCATCCAAGTTTTTATATCCTGAAGACATGTTTGGAGTTTAGCTAACTGGCTGGATTCGTCTGACTTAAATGACAAATATAGCTGAGTATCATCTGCATAACAGTGAAAGTTTATGGAGTGTTTCCTGATAACATTGCCTAAAGGAAGCATATATAAAGTAAATAGAATAGGCCCAAGCACAGAACCTTGAGGAACTCCATAACTGACTATGGACTGCATGGAGGACTCATCATTAATGTGAACAAACTGTGATCGATCCGATAAGTAGGATTTGAACCAGCTTAAAGCAGTTCCTCTGATGCCAGTTAAATGTTCTAATCTCTGCAGCAGGATATGGTGGTCAATAGTATCAAAAGCAGCGCTGAGATCTAACAAGACAAGTACTGAGACGAGTCCATGGTCTGACGCAATTAGCAGGTCATTAGTAATTTTCACCAGAGCGGTCTCTGTGCTATGATATTTTCTAAATCCTGACTGAAAGTCCTCAAATAGATTATTGTTCTGGAGGAAGTCACACAGCTGACTGCACACTGCTTTCTCAAGGATCTTAGAGAGAAAAGGAAGGTTGGATATTGGTCTATAGTTGGCTAAAACCTCTGGATCAAGACCGGGCTTCTTCAGAAGAGGTTTGATTACGGCTACTTTAAATGACTGAGGTACATAGCCTGACAGCAAAGATAAGTTGATCATGTTTAATAAAGAGGTGCTCAGTAACGGTAAAGCTTCTTTAAGCAGTGAAGTTGGGATGGGATCTAAGAGACAAGTAGAAGGCTTAGATGAGGAAATCAATGAAGTCAGTTTGTGGTGGTCTATGGGAGAAAAGCAGTCCAAGTATACATCAAGTTCTTCAATGAGTCCTATGCTTCCTGTGTTTAAAGACAAAGCAGTTTCAGTCAAAGGCACAGTGTGACTGATTTTCTCCCTAATAGTTATAATCTTCTCATTAAAGAAGCTCATGAAGTCACTACTACTGAGGGTTATGGGAACAGATGGTTCAATAGAGCTGTGGCTCTCTGTCAGCCTGGCTACAGTGCTGAAAAGAAACCTGGGGTTGTTTTTATTTTCCTCTACTAATGATGAATAATAAGGTGCTCTGCCTTACGGAGAGCCTTCCTATAAGCTTTCAAACTATCATGCCAGTCCAGGCGAGACGCTTGCAGACCGGTTAAACGCCACTTCCTTTCAAATCTTCTTGCTGCTTGCTTTAAACTGCGGGTGTGAGGGTTATACCATGGAGCCAACTTTCTGTGCTTTACTATCTTTTTTAGAGGAGCAACAGAGTCTGGTGATGCTCGCAGAGAGTCTGCAGCACTATCTACCAAATTATCAATTTGAGTAGGACTGAAGTCTGAGCCCTCAAGTATATTGATATTAGGTATTGAATTAAAAGCTGATGGAATTATATCCTTAAACTTGGCTACAGCACTTTCAGATAAACATCTAGTGTACATGGATTTACCTGATGGAGCGTAGTCCAGAAGAAAAAACTCAAAGGTTAACAAGTAATGGTCTGATAGGGAGGAATTCTGTTGGTGGACTGATAAATGTTCTACTTCAATGCCGTAGGTCAGGACCAGGTCGATGGTATGGTTAAAACAGTGAGTTGGTTCCTGAACATTCTGACAGAAGCCAATTGAATCTAACAGCGAGATAAAAGCAGTACCAAGGCTGTCACTGTCAATGTCCACATGAATATTAAAGTCACCTACAATAATTACTTTATCAGTTCTCAGGACTAAAGTTGATAAAAACTCAGAGAACTCAGATATAAATTCAGAATATGGACCTGGAGCACGGTACACTATAACAAATAAAACTGGTTTCTCTGTTTTTCATTTAAGATGAGAAAGACTAAGAACCAGGCTTTCAAAAGACGTATAGTTTAATTTAGGTTTAGGTTTGATCGATAGACTAGAATCAAAAATGGCTGCAACTCCTCCTCCACGACCTGTATCTCTAGGAATGTGAGTATTAATATGACTAGGAGGAGTGGATTCACTCAGGCTGACATAATCATCTTGACACAACCAGGTTTCAGTAAGACAAAATAAATCAACCTGGTTATCAGATATTAATTCATTTACTAGTAGAGCTTTAGATGATAATGACCTGATATTTAAAAGTCCACATGTAATTCTCCTGTCCTGATTAACTATTTCAGCAGTGGATTTAATTTTTATTAAATTATTTTGTTCAACTCCCCTTTTGTTTACTATGGATTTAACTGATTTCAGTGGTCGTGGGACAGACACCGTTTCTATGGGGTTCTGGGTGGGTGACTGCTCTAATGGAAGCACAGAGAAGTGTGTTAAACTACAACTCTGTCTCCTGGTCTCAACCCTGGGTTGTCATGGGTTAGGTCGACTAATAAACTTGGCCATGTTTCTAGAAATGAGAGCTGCTCCTTCCAAAGTAGGATGGATGCAGTCTCTCCTCATCAGACCAGGTTTTCCCCAGAAACTGCTCCAACTACACAATATAATATTGTGTTTATTAGATATGTTAACGTGATATTTATTAAATATATATAATATTGGCTAATGTATTGATCCCCAGCGCTCGTCTCCCAGCGGCTCCCAGAAAAGCTCTCGTAACGACTACATGAAGTCCGGCCTCTACTCTACCTTCACCATCCAATCATTGCAGGCCTCCCCCAATCCTCGGCCAATCAAAACAGAGCTGCTGATGCATCAAGATGCCACCTCCAAGGCTGAACGCCCACCCAGAGAGGTGAGAGACGTTAACGAGCAAATAAAAACCTGATCAGACGTATTGACCCGTGACCCACATGAGATCAGCTTCCTGTTATCTATCACGTTAAGAAATTACGATGTATTCATCTCCTCCTCCTCCTCTCCTCCTCAGGTGTGTGTATTACCAGAGTCAGGAGGAGGTGACTCCTCTCTCCAGGTGATTGTGACTCAAGCATCTCCTTGTCCCACACCGGCTCTCAGTCCTCAGATGCCAGCCAGCATCAGCAGCCAATCCCAGGTGAGTCCCATTCCCAGTCCCAGGTCTTGAACTGGTCTTAAACTATTCCTCCTGTCCCTGTCTCTCTTTGTCTTTTCCAGAATCCTCCTGGTCTTCTGGGCGACCCTCCTCAGATCTATCTCACCAGTGTCGGGGACCCGTCTTCCCTGATTCCCCTGGGTCCTGTTGGGGGGTCCGTGAGTCCCGTGCCCCCCCCTCACATCCCAATGGCGTCCCAGGCAACGTCACAGGAGGACGCCACCAACCAGGTTGGGTTTTCGCCCCACCCGCCACCGGTCTTCGTCATCATCAATCCCCCTCTCCCTGCCCGTCCTACCCACCCCATCGTCATCAAGGAGGAGAACCTGCCGTCAGAGGAGGAGCTGTTGGAGATGGTGTCCCTACAGGAGAGACGGGTGGAGGAGGTGAGGCCAGCATCCAGATTTCTGCTGAGTCGTGATTCAGAATGATAATTCATGACATCTCTGTTCCTTCTCCAGGTCCCTCAACTGATCTGTGGACCAGAGGAACCAGACATCATCGTCGGGGACACTCAGTCCCCCCCCTGCATGGAGTCTGGAATACTGTCAGGTGACAAGAAATTTCTGCAGGATGTGGCAGCCATGTTTAGATTAGACTCCTATAACATCAGAGGAGAAACTCCATTCACCTCTCTTCCCACCAGACTCCATTCAGTAATTTAAGCTGTCTTCTCACCAGATTCCATTCACTAAAGCTGTAATTTAAGCTCTCCTCACACCAGACTCCATTCACTAAAGCGGTAATTTAAGCTCTCCTCTCACCAGACTCCATTCACTAAAGCTGTAATTTAAGCTCTCCTCTCACCAGACTCCATTCACTAAAGCTGTAATTTAAGCTCTCCTCTCACCAGACTCCATTCACTAAAGCTGTAATTTAAGCTCTCCTCTCACCAAACTCCATTCACTAAAGCTGTAATTTAAGCTCTCCTCTCACCAGACTCCAGATTTGAATAGGAAATAGCATTTTGATGCGAAAACGTGCTTTGGTCAGAATGTGAATGTTGGATTTAATTCCATCAAATGATGTAAAAACTTCAAAATGATCAGTTTCCTGTCTCTCAGATCCCTCGATCCCTCCAGCAACCTCCTCCTTCTCGGTGGTGACCTCCTCCTCCTCCATCTCTCCAGTGACCTCCTCCTCCTCTGCAGTGACTCCTCCGGTGACCTCAGACGTCATTCCTCCCAAACCAAAGAAGCCTCGGGTCCTGGAGCTGCCGTCCTCGCCCTCCCTTCCCCCCGGCCTGTCCCTGGATAAGGTCAGCCCTCGTTTCTTCACAGTTAATCTGCTGGAGACTGAGCCAGCAGAGTGACATCACTTCCTGTTTCCTGTGCAGGTGAATGCAGCCGTTAACAGTTTACTGGCTCCTGGATCAGCGACCAACACGCTCACCCCGACAGTCATCACCTCCCACGCTCTGGTAAAACTCACTTGTCTGTGTGAATGAGAGAGATGTGTGTGTTTATTTCATTCTAATGAGTTGTTGTTTGTTTGTTGTTGTGTTGGTCCAGACTCCGGTCCTGTTGACTCCCAGTTCTCTTCCCTCCACCATCCACTTCTGGAGCACCCTGAGTCCCATTGCCCCTCGCTCCCCGGCCAAACTGTCCTTCCAGGTAACACACCTAGCCAGTGACAGGTAACACACCTAGCCAGTGACAGGTAACAGGTAACACACCGAGCCAGTGACAGGTAACACACCTAGCCAGTGTCAGGTAACAGGTAACACACCTAGCCAGTGACAGGTAACAGGTAACACACCTAGCCAGTGACAGGTAACACACCTAGCCAGTGACAGGTAACAGGTAACACACCTAGCCAGTGACAGGTAACACACCTAGCCAGTGACAGGTAACAGGTAACACACCTAGCCAGTGACAGGTAACACACCTAGCCAGTGTCAGGTAACAGGTAACACACCTAGCCAGTGACAGGTAATAGGTAACACACCTAGCCAGTGACAGGTAACACACCTAGCCAGTGTCAGGTAACAGGTAACACACCTAGCTAGTGACAGGTAACAGGTAACACACCTAGCCAGTGTCAGGTAACACACCTAGCCAGTGACAGGTAACAGGTAACACACCTAGCCAGTGTCAGGTAACACACCTAGCCAGTGACAGGTAATAGGTAACACACCTAGCCAGGTAACACACTTAGCCAGTGTCAGGTAACAGGTAACACACCTAGCTAGTGACAGCTAACACACCTAGCCATTGTCAGGTAACAGGTAACACACCTAGCTAGTGACAGGTAACAGGTAACACACCTAGCCAGTGTCAGGTAACACACCTAGCCAGTGACAGGTAACAGGTAACACACCTAGCCAGTGACAGCTAACACACCTAGCCAGTGTCAGGTAACAGGTAACACACCTAGCTAGTGACAGGTAACAGGTAACACACCTAGCCAGTGTCAGGTAACACACCTAGCCAGTGACAGGTAACAGGTAACACACCTAGCTAGTGACAGGTAACAGGTAACACACCTAGCCAGTGACAGGTAACACACCTAGCCAGTGACAGGTAACAGGTAACACACCTAGCTAGTGACAGGTAACAGGTAACACACCTAGCCAGTGACAGGTAACAGGTAACACACCTAGCCAGTGACAGGTAACACACCTAGCCAGTGTCAGGTAACAGGTAACACACCTAGTTAGTAACAGGTAACACACCTAGCCAGTGACAGGTAACACACCTAGCCAGTGACAGGTAACACACCTAGCCAGTGACAGGTAACAGGTAACACACCTAGCTAGTGACAGGTAACACACCTAGCCAGTGACAGGTAACAGGTAACACACCTAGCCAGTGACAGCTAACACACCTAGCCAGTGACAGGTAACAGGCAACACACCTAGCCAGTGACAGGTAACACACCTAGCCAGTGACAGGTAACAGTTAACACACCTAGCCAGTGACAGTTAACAGGTAACACACCTAGCCAGTAACACATAACACACCTAGCCAGCAACAGGTAACACACCTACCCAGTGACAGGTAACAGGTAACACACCTAGCCAGTGACAGGTAACAGGTAACACACCGAGCCAGCAACAGGTAACACACCGAGCCAGCAACAGGTAACACACCGAGCCAGCGACAGGTAACACACCTAGTCAGTGACAGGTAACAGGTAACACACCTAGACAGTGACAAGTAACAGGTAACACACCTAGCCAGTGACAGGTAATATACCTAGCCAGTGACAGGTAACAGGTAACACACCTAGCCAGTGACAGTTAACAGGTAACACACCTAGCCAGTGACAGGTAACACACCTTGCCAGTGACAGGTAACACACCTAGTCAGTGACAGGTAACACACCTAGTCAGTGACAGGTAACAGGTAACACACCTAGCCAGTGACAGTTAACAGGTAACACACCTAGCCAGTGACAGGTAACACACCTTGCCAGTGACAGGTAACACACCTAGTCAGTGACAGGTAACACACCTTGCCAGTGACAGGTAACAGGTAACACACCTAGTCAGTGACAGGTAACACACCTAGTCAGTGACAGGTAACACACCTTGCCAGTGACAGGTAACACACCCAGCCAGTGACAGTTAACAGGTAACACACCTAGCCAGTGTCAGGTAACACACCTAGCCAGTGACAGGTAACAGGTAACACACCTAGCTAGTGACAGGTAACAGGTAACACACCTAGCCAGTGACAGGTAACACACCTAGCCAGTGACAGGTAACAGGTAACACACCTAGCTAGTGACAGGTAACAGGTAACACACCTAGCCAGTGACAGGTAACAGGTAACACACCTAGCCAGTGACAGGTAACAGGTAACACACCTAGCTAGTGACAGGTAACAGGTAACACACCTAGCCAGTGACAGGTAACACACCTAGCCAGTGACAGGTAACACACCTAGCCAGTGTCAGGTAACAGGTAACACACCTAGCCAGTGACAGCTAACACACCTAGCCAGTGACAGGTAACACACCTAGCCAGTGATAGGTAACAGGTAACACACCTAGCTAGTGACAGGTAACACACCTAGCCAGTGACAGGTAACAGGTAACACACCTAGCCAGTGACAGCTAACACACCTAGCCAGTGACAGGTAACAGGCAACACACCTAGCCAGTGACAGGTAACACACCTAGCCAGTGACAGGTAACAGGTAACACACCTCGCCAGTGACAGTTAACAGGTAACACACCGAGCCAGCAACAGGTAACACACCGAGCCAGCAACAGGTAACACACCGAGCCAGCGACAGGTAACACACCTAGTCAGTGACAGGTAACAGGTAACACACCTAGACAGTGACAAGTAGCAGGTAACACACCTAGCCAGTGACAGGTAATATACCTAGCCAGTGACAGGTAACAGGTAACACACCTAGTCAGTGACAGGTAACACACCTAGTCAGTGACAGGTAACACACCTTGCCAGTGACAGGTAATATACCTAGCCAGTGACAGTTAACAGGTAACACACCTAGCCAGTGACAGGTAACACACCTTGCCAGTGACAGGTAACACACCTAGTCAGTGACAGGTAACACACCTAGTCAGTGACAGGTAACAGGTAACACACCTAGTCAGTGACAGGTAACAGGTAACACACCTAGTCAGTGACAGGTAACACACCTAGTCAGTGACAGGTAACACACCTTGCCAGTGACAGGTAACACACCTTGCCAGTGACAGGTAACACACCTAGTCAGTGACAGGTAACACACCTAGTCAGTGACAGGTAACACACCTAGTCAGTGACAGGTAACACACCTTGCCAGTGACAGGTAACACACCTAGTCAGTGACAGGTAACACACCTAGCCAGTGACAGGTAACACACCTTGCCAGTGACAGGTAACACACCTAGTCAGTGACAGGTAACACACCTAGTCAGTGACAGGTAACAGGTAACACACCTAGTCAGTGACAGGTAACAGGTAACACACCTAGTCAGTGACAGGTAACACACCTAGTCAGTGACAGGTAACACACCTTGCCAGTGACAGGTAACACACCTAGCCAGTAACAGGTCACTGTCTTCAGAAACATGAAAGTATTCTTGAAAGCTTCAGTAGTTTTTGGGGTTCTGAGTTCAGAACATTTTATAGTACTGCGTGTAGTACACAGTGTACTGCATCAGAGTACTGGATATACTACATAGTGTACTGGATGTACCTGAACCTGATCCAGGACTCATACAGATCCATACACTTGTAAAGAACATAATGTCATGGCTCTCTTGAGTTTCCAGTTATTTCTACAACTCTGATTTTTCTCTGATAGACTGATTGGAACAGATACTTCTTTGTCATAAAAACATTCATGAAGTTTGATTCTTTTATGACTTTATTATGGGTCAACTGAAAATGTGACCAAATCTGCTGGCTCAAAAATATACATACAGCAACATGAATGAGCAATTGTGATGACTTAGAAAGTTGTGTGAATGAAATGAGCTTCATAGCATGGCCTCTTAACTTCTTGTGAGTGATCATGAGTGACTACAGCTGCTGACTTCTCTGAGGCCATTTAAATAGGGCTCATTGGATACAAACGCTCCAATGGAAAAGTCAAAGGAGCTCAGCACGGATCATTGACTTGAACAAGTCAGGAAAGTCACTTGGAGCCATTTCAAAGCAGCTGCAGGTCCCAAGAGCAACAGTGCAAACAATAGTTTGTAAGTATAAAGTGCATGGCACTGTTTGTCACTGATCAGGAAGAAAATGCAAGCTATCACCTGCTGCTGAGAGAAAACTGGTCAGGAGGGTGAAGACTCAACCGAGAACCACCAAAAAGCAGATCTGCCAAGAATTAGAAGCTGCTGGAACACAGGTGTCAGTCAGGCCTGTTTTACATCTCCATGGACTGAGAGGCTGCCGTACAAGAAGGAAGCCCTTGATCCAAAAGAGGCACCTTAAGGCTCGACTGAAGTTTGCTGCTGATCACATGGACAAAGATAAGAGCTTCTGGAGGAAAGTTCTGTGGTGAGACCAAACATAAATCCAGCTGTTTGGACACAATGCTGAAGAAACAAGCCCATGTCGGAAAGCCAACAAATTCTGTCAAGAGGAGTGGTCAAAGATTCAACCAGAAGCTTGTGGATGGCTACCAAAAGCACCTAACTGAAGTGAAAGTGGCCAAGGGACATGTAACCAAATATTAGCATTACTGTATGTATATTTTTGAGCCAGCAGATTTGGTCACATTTTCAGTTGACTCATAATAAAGTCATAAAAGAATCAAACTTCATGAATGTTTTCATGACAAAGAAGTATCTGTTCCAATCAGTCTATCAGAGAAAAATCAGAGTTGTAGAAATAACTGGAAACTCAAGAGAGCCATGACATTATGTTCTTTACAAGTGTATGGGAACTTTTGACCACAACTATATATACATACATACACATGTGTATGTATGTATATATGTATGTATATATATAAAGTTATTTATTACCAGAGGCAGTGTGACATTTCAGTAGTAATAATAATAATAATAATATAATAATAATGAGAACAGTACTATATCCTGTTCTCTGTCCCTCTGTAGTTCCCCACTAACGGCAGTAACCAGATTCACATCCCGGCTCTGAGTGTTGATGGACTCTCCACCCCAGTGGTCCTGTCCCCTGGACCCCAGAAACCCTGAACTGGTCCATGAAGACCACGGCCTCCCAAGACATTAACTGATTCAGAACACCTCAAACCAGGAACCAGACTTGGAGGTTTAATGGTTAATGAGGTCCTTTCACTGGTGAACCTCTTCCCAGCTGGAGAACCGGACCAGATTTCTGTTGTTCGGGACCAGACTGGACCAGACTGGACTGGATTTGGATCAGAGCCTCATTAATCTTCATGAGGAAACATGATCTCAGATCTTCTGGAGGCTTTGGCTCCTTCTTTAGAAACTGTTTTCACCTTCTTCTGCAGATTCTTTATTGATGTTCTTTGTCCTGAGTCCAGACCCTGACCCTGATCCAGACCCTGTTCTGGCCTCGCTCTCTCTGATTGTGTTCATTCCTGGACCGCTTCATTTCAGACTTTCCGGGCTGTTTAAGGGTTTTGGTTTGGCTCGCTCTCATTGGCTGCTCTTTAAAGGCCACGCCTCCCTCTGGTTATGCATGCCGTGCTATTGGACGGAGCACTTTAGCTTCACGTTTAAACTGACCAATGACAGAGGAGCTTTTTACAGCCAAGTTATTTCTATAAAACGTCTCTGTGACAGATTGTATATTTTCTCAAAGAGTCTTGAAGAAGTTTGTTGAACTGAACTGGCGGTTCGATTTATTGATTTATTGATCTGTAGCAGGTAATCATTTTCATTCCTGAGATGACGGTTGTCCTGCAGCTTTGATGAATATGTTGACTGTCGTTCCTCTGCAGGGATGATGTCGCCAAAACTTTGCTGGTGCTTTAGGTTCGTTCCCAGTGTTCCCCACATTCCCATCGTTCCCAGTGTAACCAGTGTTCTGTTGTTCCCAATGTTCCCAGTGTAACCAGTGTTCTGTTGTTCCCAACGTTCCCAGTGTAACCAGTGTTCTGTTGTTCCCAATGTTCCCAGTGTAACCAGTGTTCTGTTGTTCCCAACGTTCCCAGTGTAACCAGTGTTCTGTTGTTCCCATCGTTCCCAGTGTAACCAGTGTTCTCTTGTTCCCGTCGTTCCCAGTGTAACCATTATTCTCTTGTTCCCATCGTTCCCAGTGTAACCAGTGTTCTGTTGTTCCCAACGTTCCCAGTGTAACCATTATTCTCTTGTTCCCATCGTTCCCAGTGTAACCAGTGTTCTGTTGTTCCCAACGTTCCCAGTGTAACCAGTGTTCTCTTGTTCCCGTCGTTCCCAGTGTAACCAGTGTTCTCTTGTTCCCGTCGTTCCCAGTGTAACCAGTGTTCTCCTGTTCCCATCGTTCCCAGTGTAACCAGTGTTCTCTTGTTCCCAACGTTCCCAGTGTAACCAGTGTTCTCTTGTTCCCGTCGTTCCCAGTGTAACCAGTGTTCTCCTGTTCCCATCGTTCCCAGTGTAACCAGTGTTCTGTTGTTCCCATTGTTCCCAACATTCCCATTATAACCAGTGTTCTGTTGTTCCCAGCGTTCCTGAAGCTCCTCCAGTGTTTAAACTTGTGGGAACATCGGAATCAGCAGAAACAGAAGACAAGCTGCAGTTTCAGTTCCTGGTTCTTGACTGTTGTTGTTTCTGATGCTAGCTGAGCTATGTGGTTGCCATGGTAACCTGACCTGACTGTTGTTGACCTGCAGGATGTCATCGTCGTCGTTGTTGTTGCTGTTGCTGCGGAGCGTCTGGAGCTCCTTGTGATAACGCTGTTAACGTGTTGCTATGCTACGCACAAACACTCAAACGTAAACACAGCTGGACCGACAGGAAGTGAAGCTGATGTTTAATGTTTTTAGCACACTGCAAAAAGTTAAAGCAAACAGGTGTTTCCTCTGGAAGACTTTATGTTAATCAGCTGACATCAGCTGATCCACCTTGAACCAGAAGCAGACCTGGTCCTCCAGTCAGGAGAGTGGAACTTAAGTTCTCTTCAGCCTCAGATCACTTCCTGGCGGTGTGATTTCCCAGCCTCTGTGGTGCCCTGAACGCAGCGCCAAGCCATCGTGTTCGACTGTTCTCTCCTTTTTCCAGCATGACTCTATTTTTCTATTGTGTTTCTATTGTCAGAAAGCGACGAAGCCTTAAGAGTTCACAGCTGCACCTTCGTCGTCTTTTAAATGTGTAACCATGACAATGAACAATAAGCCATTTCTAGAGAGGAGCTGAACTCTGGACGAAGGTTTCTTTAACATTGAGTGTTTGTCTGCGACGGTGAATCTGGGCCACAGTGATTGAAAATATTCAGAGAAAATACTGGAACGAGATTCAAGTCATGAATTCACTTTGGTGGAGGAAACGCATGGTTTCACTTTAATCTCACGAATGATCAGATCTCTTTCCTTCTAAACTTGAATCTCATTTATTTCTCTGAATATTTCGCCTCTGTTGGTTTCCTACGTGGCCTGAATGCATCGCCTTTATTTCTCTCACCAGCAGAACATGAAGAATGTTTTTTTTATTGATCTGGAACAGCGTTGCATGCTGGATGTACACTGTAAAAAATGAGTTCCGATCACGGTATTGATTAGGGGCTTTTCCCACTTGTGATGTAATCAAATCTATTTAGGTATTAAAATAATATATCAGTACATTGTTAAAGGGGCAGTCTGCGGTTTAAAAGCATTTATATAGACTCATTTCATTTCTGGATTCATTCTTTACTTTTTGGGGAATTAATTGAATCTGAATATCTTAGTTTCCAAATGCCCAATGTCCCCAAAGACTTCCTGATGTAGTTTTTTTTTTTTTTTTTTTTTTTTTTTTTTAAATCCAAATGGATTAAATTGACTTTCTGTCAATTAAAATCAGAATCAGGTTTGTCTTTTCAAATTAAAAGTTATTTTTAAAATGAAGAGACAAGGCGCTGCTTATTAACGGACGGTAAACGTCTCATTAACAAGTTGATGTTCATATTTCTTGACATTTATACATTTTACAGTCTGGAGCTTTCTGTCCGATCAGCTGATCATCCTGTGCTCTGATTGGACCGTTCAGATTAAAAATATTTCCATTTTGTTTATACCTGAAAAGAATTTCTGCTGATAGCTGGGATAGGCTCCAGCCCCCCCTCGACCCTGCGTGAGGATAAGTGGTAGAAAATGGATGGATGGTGTTTACATGACTGATAAAAATGCCCCATGTTATTAATAATGTAATCTGATTACATGTATAGGTTTAGTTATTTATTTATATGTATATATATATATACACACACACACACACATATACATATATAAGGAATATTAGTGAGCATTATTGAGAAGCAAATTGAAATGATCTTGTCATATTTAATAGTTGCAGCAGGATGATGTCAGACAGGAAGCTCTGGCTGCAGACCATTGACTCTTTTCTATCATGTTTCTGTACAGAAATGTAAATCTATAATGCTCTATCTCTATATTCTGATGTGAGGTGGAGTGGCCCCGCCCCTCCTCAGCTCTGATTGGCTGAGGGGTTTATTGATGGAAAGGGGCGGGGCTGCTTTTATTTTTCTGAGGCTTCTTCCTGTTTATTTCCTGGAAAAACATTAAAACAAAAACTATTTTTATGAACATGAATTTACTTTGTTTCTGTCATTTGATTTTACTGTGTTAGTACTCCTGCAAGTATTCTGTGGTATCATTACAGTACTGCAGTGTATTATTGGTACAACTGCAGGTATTTGTCTCCATCATCTTCCTCCTCCGTGATGTCATCATGTCTCGTCCAGTAACGCTGACTCAGACTGAAGGTTCCTGGATCACTATGACATCACTGATGAGGTCATCGACTCGCTGTCTTTCTCCTTGTCTTGTGATGAATCCAGTTTTAACAAAATCTGGAAAATATCAAAAATCAAAATGTTTTTATGAGGTCTAATATTTGTCACAGCTTCATGTTGTTTTTTTTTTACAGTTTTAATATTTTTACAGTTTTCATACTTTTAGTGTTAATGATTTTTACAGTAATATTGTTGCAGTTGTAATATTTTTAATTTGGATATTTTTACAGTTTTAATATTATCACAGCTTCATGTTTTTTACAGTTTTAATATTTGTCACAGCTTCATGTTTTGTTTTTTTTTACAGTTTTAATATTTGCCACAGCCTCATGTTGGTTTTTTTTTTTACAGTTTTAATATTTGCCACAGCCTCATGTTTTTTGTTTTTTTTTTACAGTTTTAACATTTGTCACAGCCTCATGTTGGGTTTTTTTTTTACAGTTTTAATATTTGCCACAGCCTCATGTTTTTTTTTTTTTTTTTACAGTTTTAACATTTGTCACAGCCTCATGTTGTTTTTTTTTTTGTTTTTTTACAGTTTTAATATTTGTCACAGCTCCATGTTTTTTTTACAGTTTTAATATTTGTCAAAGCCTCATGTTTTTTTTTTTGTTTTTTTTTTACAGTTTTAACATTTGTCACAGCTCCATGTTTTTTTTACAGTTTTAATATTTGTCAAAGCCTCATGTTTTTTTTACAGTTTTAATATTTGTCAAAGCCTCGTGTTTTTTTTACAGTTTTAATATTTGTCAAAGCCTCGTGTTTTTTTTGTTTTTTTTACAGTTTTAATATTTGTCACAGCTCCATGTTTTTTTTACAGTTTTAATATTTGTCAAAGCCTCGTGTTTTTTTTTGTTTTTTTTACAGTTTTAATATTTGTCAAAGCCTCATGTTTTTTTTACAGTTTTAATATTTGTCAAAGCCTCGTGTTTTTTTTTTTGTGTTTTTTTTTACAGTTTTAACATTTGTCACAGCCTCATGTTTTGCAGTTAAATATTTCTAGTTTTAATATTCACATTATAATATTTGTCACACTTGACATTTCTTACAGTACGGTACTGCAGCTGATCTGAGGTCAGTTCAGACTCTTCGTCATCAGGAGTAAATGGAGCATTACGTCATATTAGCACCCTAAACCCATCACCACACACACACACACACACACACACACACCTGCCTCCCTCCTCTGTGTAGCATCCGAGCTCCGATTGGTCCTTCACCCAGTGGCCTATAAACCTCATTGGCTGATCCAGAGTCAGCTGCTGGGACCTGCCAGAGGACAGAATAGGGAGTGAGGCTGCTTCAGATAAGAACCTCAAGACCTGATCCACCAGAGACTGACCGGACTCTGGACCCAGTTGGTCTTTACCGGACTCTACTGGACTCTGGACCAGCTGCGGCTCGGAGCGGCAGAGCGACAGAAGAGAGGTGAGGACACGAGACGAGACGAGACTGTCCTGCAGCACGGAGCGGCTGGATTGTTGTTGTTGTTGTTGTTGTTATTGTTATTATTGTTTTTATTATTATTTATAGCAATACTAATGATAATAACAATAATGATAATCACAATAATAAGACTGTCAGGTCGTCTCTACAGCGCTGCTGAAAGATTGTTAGGATGTGTTCAGTATTAAACTACTGTCCCTGAACGCATCATCCAGCAGGTTTTAAATAATATAATGATGAGAGTGAGGATATTATGGGATGTTTGGGAGGTTATAGAGGATGAAGTGTTGTAATATTATGGGATGTTTGGGAGGTTATAGAGGATGAAGTGTTGTAATATTATGGGATGTTTGGGAGGTTATAGAAGATGAAGTGTTGTAATATTATGGGATGTTTGGGAGGTTATAGAGGATGAAGTGTTGTAATATTATGGGATGTTTGGGAGGTTATAGAAGATGAAGTGTTGTAATATTATGGGATGTTTGGGAGGTTATAGAAGATGAAGTGTTGTAATATTATGGGATGTTTGGGAGGTTATAGAAGATGAAGTGTTGTAATATTATGGGATGTTTGGGAGGTTATAGAAGATGAAGTGTTGTAATATTATGGGATGTTTGGGAGGTTATAGAAGATGAAGTGTTGTAATATTATGGGATGTTTGGGAGGTTATAGAAGATGAAGTGTTGTAATATTATGGGATGTTTGGGAGGTTATAGAAGATGAAGTGTTGTAATATTATGGGATGTTTGGGAGGTTATAGAAGATGAAGTGTTGTAATATTATGGGATGTTTGGGAGGTTATAGAGGATGAAGTGTTGTAATATTATGGGATGTTTGGGAGGTTATAGAAGATGAAGTGTTGTAATATTATGGGATGTTTGGGAGGTTATAGAGGATGAAGTGTTGTAATATTATGGGATGTTTGGGAGGTTATAGAGGATGAAGTGTTGTAATATTATGGGATGTTTGGGAGGTTATAGAGGATGAAGTGTTGTAATATTATGGGATGTTTGGGAGGTTATAGAAGATGAAGTGTTGTAATATTATGGGATGTTTGGGAGGTTATAGAAGATGAAGTGTTGTAATATTATGGGATGTTTGGGAGGTTATAGAGGATGAAGTGTTGTAATATTATGGGATGTTTGGGAGGTTATAGAGGATGAAGTGTTGTAATATTATGGGATGTTTGGGAGGTTATAGAGGATGAAGTGTTGTAATATTATGGGATGTTTGGGAGGTTATAGAAGATGAAGTGTTGTAATATTATGGGATGTTTGGGAGGTTATAGAAGATGAAGTGTTGTAATATTATGGGATGTTTGGGAGGTTATAGAAGATGAAGTGTTGTAATATTATGGGATGTTTGGGAGGTTATAGAAGATGAAGTGTTGTAATATTATGGGATGTTTGGGAGGTTATAGAAGATGAAGTGTTGTAATATTATGGGATGTTTGGGAGGTTATAGAAGATGAAGTGTTGTAATATTATGGGATGTTTGGGAGGTTATAGAAGATGAAGTGTTGTAATATTATGGGATGTTTGGGAGGTTATAGAAGATGAAGTGTTGTAATATTATGGGATGTTTGGGAGGTTATAGAAGATGAAGTGTTGTAATATTATGGGATGTTTGGGAGGTTATAGAAGATGAAGTGTTGTAATATTATGGGATGTTTGGGAGGTTATAGAAGATGAAGTGTTGTAATATTATGGGATGTTTGGGAGGTTATAGAGGATGAAGTGTTGTAATATTATGGGATGTTTGGGAGGTTATAGAAGATGAAGTGTTGTAATATTATGGGATGTTTGGGAGGTTATAGAGGATGAAGTGTTGTAATATTATGGGATGTTTGGGAGGTTATAGAAGATGAAGTGTTGTAATATTATGGGATGTTTGGGAGGTTATAGAAGATGAAGTGTTGTAATATTATGGGATGTTTGGGAGGTTATAGAAGATGAAGTGTTGTAATATTATGGGATGTTTGGGAGGTTATAGAAGATGAAGTGTTGTAATATTATGGGATGTTTGGGAGGTTATAGAAGATGAAGTGTTGTAATATTATGGGATGTTTGGGAGGTTATAGAAGATGAAGTGTTGTAATATTATGGGATGTTTGGGAGGTTATAGAAGATGAAGTGTTGTAATATTATGGGATGTTTGGGAGGTTATAGAAGATGAAGTGTTGTAATATTATGGGATGTTTGGGAGGTTATAGAAGATGAAGTGTTGTAATATTATGGGATGTTTGGGAGGTTATAGAAGATGAAGTGTTGTAATATTATGGGATGTTTGGGAGGTTATAGAAGATGAAGTGTTGTAATATTATGGGATGTTTGGGAGTAAACCAGTTCCAGTGTGTCACAGTTCATTAAGAATCTCTCCTCCAATCACAGCCTGTCCAGTGGGGCTGGAAGCTTCAGCAGCTCATTAAATAATTATAATAACAGTAAATAATTAACACCCCCTCATAAATATTCCAGCAGGAGATGTGCTGTGTTCAGGGTCTGTCCGCAAAGTAGGAACTCTGGTGAAGTCCAGACTGTCTGTCGTTTAATTCGTTAGCGGTTATCTTGTTACAGAATCCAGTGACTTCTGTTGGATGCTGCCTGTTGGATTTAATCAGCCAGAGAAGCTGATTAGGAATATGAGCTAACTGCTAATAGCAGCTACTATCAGCTATGTTATAACAGCTAATAGCTGCTGTTAGAGGTAACAACTAATAATAACATAGCTAACAGTAGCCAATAGCAACTGTTAGCGCTATTAGCAAAAATGACATCACTAATTGCAACTGATAGCGTTAAAAAACTGAGGTGAAATATTGTAATCATTTGATGACATCACTTCCTGTGTTTTTCTACCCAGCGTCTGACCTTCTGGAAGACACCACCATTTAACCAGCACTTCCTCTCTGCTCCGCCCCTGTGCACCATGGGATTAGTGGTCCTTTTGGTTCTCCTCCTCTCCCTGGTGACATCATCAGTGTGCACCAGAGTAGGCGGGGGCAGTGAAGGTAAATAGTGGTTCAATATGTGAGTGACTCAAAAAGAGCAAAAAAGAGTGAGCTTTGAGGTCGGTAGAATCATCCTGATTGACCTCCACCTGGACCTAGACCTCCACAGACATGTGAGTGACTCAGGTGTGCTGTTTCTCCTGCAGGTGGCGCTGTGCTGTGTCCTCAGCAGTGTGTGTGTGAGACCAGACCCTGGTACACCCCCCAGTCTGTGTACCACCAGGCCAGGACGGTGGACTGCAACGAGATCCACCTGCACCGAGTCCCAGCCAACATGTCCTCTGACACACAGGTGGGCCTCGTTAGGGTAATGTCAGGACCAGGCTCAAAGTCAGTGACGAACATCGGGACAGACACAGTACGGAATTAAATAAAGATAGTACATTTCTTTAAGTGAAGACGGAACATTAAATAACTAAAGAGACGCAGGCATGAGGTGTGTAAGTCAAGAGTATCAGTCGTGTACATGTGGGTGTAGTGTAGGGTCGTATAAAGTGTAGTGTTGTGGTGTAAAAGTAAATAACAAAAGACAAAGTAAATGCGCTGGCGAGGAGAGAGCGAGGCAGGTGACAACTGCCCTTTTATATCCTCCAAAACCACTGGGCCCCAGGTGCTCCCGATCAGCTGATCACCTCGGGAAGGAAGGAAAACACAATTACGTCACCATCGACAACCACAGCTGATTACGCCGTCTCCACGGGCCGTCACAGTAACAAGACGCTACAGTGAGGGGTGTAACCGTACACAAGTCTCGGTTAGGTACAGGTACAGGTAGCTTTTGCTCTCCATATTTGTTCTTAAACTGGTTTCACACTGAACATAGAAAGTATGGCGCACTGTGCGGAGTAGAGCAGGGCGTGCTGCGGCCGAGAAAATGTAGTTGTCTTCAGTTTTGTGAGGATAGCATTTATTTCTCAGTGTCACAGTGGAAAGCCCTGGCTCTGTTCATGCTGGTGAGGAGGAGCCCGAAGAAGGGGGAGGGGAGGCAGAATGTGGACAGTGTCGGCTCGTCCAGGAGCTTCAGTCTCGTGTCCCACAGCTCGTCAAATATTATACGTCAAGACTCGGCCTTTCCTCCATCCTGTGAGCACACAGATGCTTTCCCTCCTTCCTCCTGCAGTGTGCAGCAGTGTAAACCACATACACACTGAATGGGTTTCTCTCACCTGCGCCTTGTGCAGTTTGAAACCAGCTTTGGTCACTTTGTCATGGTTTGGTTCTGTTTCAGTAAAAACCTGAAGCCCCCTCATCCTCTACTACGTATATGTGGATTGTTTCTGTGTTCAGTGGCTGTTTAAAAGCACGTTTCAGGTGTTCCCTCACCTCAGTGGAACATCACCTGCAGACGGTTTTTGTTCCGTCCTCTCTTGTTGCCATGCTGGTGATTTAAATGACGCCTTCTAACTTAACTTAACTTAACTTAGTTTTTGTAACTGCTTCTTCTTCTGGAGCTCATGATGGTTGGTGGCAGCTTTTAGGCTTGTTGCCACCTCCTGGACTCGAGTGAGGACTTTACGTTTTTTACCTTCGCACAGATGTATTCATCGTATGGCCACTTGAACCGAACCGTGACGGTACTGGGTGAATACATATACCATTACACCCCTAATGACACTGTACCTGTAGAACATCACAAAGGTAGGTTTTACCACCTCCAGAACACAGAGTCCTCCTGTTTCTCTCCTGTCCTTTTTATTATTGTAACGCCCTGCTCATCACAGAGAGCCTCAGCTGTGAAATACAACAGATAAAGATCCAAACAGGCTTTAGAAACAGAGAGGCTGTGCACCGACCCACCGTCTGGGAGCCTCCGCAGCAAAGACTGCATCTCCTCTGGTTATTAAGAGGAACCGAGGAACGACCAGGACCATCTAGTCAGCTGGCCTGAGGGCTCTGGGTCGACGCCCCTCAACAAAGTCACATAAATCTAACTTTAAAAAAAAAAACTAAACTGAAACTTAATAAACTCCATAAAAATAAAGTTTGATTTGATTTGACCATTACAATAATAATACAGATATTCTAGTCGAGATAACAGCAATGATGGCGATCATAATAATAATCTCAATCACTGTGTCGATGCTTCAGGTTCTGCTGCTGCAGAGCAACAACATCTCCTCCATCACCACTGAACTGCAGAGTCTGACCAACCTGACAGAACTGGACCTGTCGCAGAACCACTTCACTCAGGTACCGTGTTCTCTACTGTGTTCTCCTCCGTGTTCTCTACCGTGTTCTCCTTCATGTTCTCCTCCATGTTCTCCATCATGTTCTCCACCATGTTCTCCTTCATGTTCTCCTCCATGTTCTCCTTCATGTTCTCCTCCATGTTCTTCTCCATGTTCTCCTTCATGTTCTCCTCCATGTTCTCCTCCATGTTTTCCTCCATGTTCTCCACCATGTTCTCCTCCATGTTCTCCTCCATGTTCTCCTTCATGTTCTCCTCCATGTTCTTCTCCATGTTCTCCTTCATGTTCTCCTCCATGTTCTCCTTCATGTTCTCCTTCATGTTCTCCTCAGTGTTCTCCACCATGTTCTCCTTCATGTTCTCCTCCATGTTCTCCTTCATGTTCTCCTTCATGTTCTCCTCAGTGTTCTCCACCATGTTCTCCTTCATGTTCTCCTCCATGTTCTCCTTCATGTTCTCCTTCATGTTCTCCTCAGTGTTCTCCACCATGTTCTCCTTCATGTTCTCCTCCATGTTCTCCTCCATGTTCTCCTTCATGTTCTCCTCCATGTTCTCCTTCATGTTCTCCTCAGTGTTCTCCACCATGTTCTCCTTCATGTTCTCCACCATGTTCTCCTTCATGTTCTCCTCCATGTTCTCCACCATGTTCTCCTCCATGTTCTCCTTCATGTTCTCCTTCATGTTCTCCACCATGTTCTCCACCATGTTCTCCTCCATGATCTCCACCATGTTCTCCTTCATGTTCTCCTTCATGTTCTCCTCCATGTTCTCCTTCATGTTCTCCGTCATGTTCTCCACCATGTTCTCCGTCATGTTCTCCACCATGTTCTCCTTCATGTTCTCCTCCATGTTCTCCATCATGTTCTCCACCATGTTCTCCTCAGTGATCTCCACCATGTTCTCCTTCATGTTCTCCTTCATGTTCTCCTCCATGTTCTCCTTCATGTTCTCCGTCATGTTCTCCACCATGTTCTCCTTCATGTTCTCCTCCATGTTCTCCTCCATGTTCTCCTTCATGTTCTCCTCAGTGATCTCCACCATGTTCTCCACCATGTTCTCCTCCTCTTAATGTGTTCTCCTCAATCTTGAATGTTCTTCAACATGTTGAAGATCCAGCCATGCTCTGTCTCTGTCCAGGTGAGCTCCATGGGTCTGTCCTCTCTGGGCCGGTTGGTAACTCTGTACCTGGAGGAGAACCACATTGAGGAGCTGGAGGACTTCAGTCTGAAGAACCTGTCCAGCCTGGAGGAGCTCTACATCAACCACAACCACATCTCCTCCATCGGACCCAAAGCCTTCGCTGGACTCACCAACCTGCTGCGGTAGGTAGTACTACTACTACTAACAACGACTGCTGCAACTACTGCAGACGTCTCCGTTATTGTCATCATTGGTGTTGTGTCCTTGGGCAAGGCACTTTACTCACATTGCCTTGTATGAATGGGAATGAATGGTCAGAGGGGCCGTAGCCATGCTTCTGTCAGCTGTGGCTACAGTGTAGCTTAGCATCACTGCTCTGACTGAATGATGGTTTCTGGAAAAAGCTTTGAGTGTCATGAAAGCCGCTATATAAATCATTATCATCATTACTACTACTACTACTACTACACCTATTACTACTACTACTACTACTATTACTACTACTACTACTATTACTACTACTACTATTACTACTACTACTATTACTACTACTACTACTACTACTATTACTACTACTACTACTATTACTACTACTACTATTACTACTACTACTACTACTATTACTACTACTACTACTATTACTACTACTACTACTACTATTACTACTACTACTACTACTACTACTACTACTATTACTACTACACCTACTACTACTACTACTACTACTAGAATAGAATAGAATAGAATTACTTTATTGATCCCAACTTGGGAAATTACTGTGTAGCAGCAGCAAGAAATACAATCACAATACAAATAAGAAGATATATTAAAAAAAAAAAAACAGAAAAATAGAAAATATTACTATTTACAATTAAATTAAATTATAATACAGAAGAGCAGTATTGCAAGTATAAAATAAAAATGTATAACCTGATAAATAATTATGGTTCGTGATGATAGTCAATGTGCAAATAAACAGTCGGGTGTAGTCAAATACAGATGAACAAATGAATACGGACGAATTTTACTATCAATAGTGCAAATGAAAATGAACAGTGTATAATATTGTAGTATCAGGATAAAGTCTTATTGTAAAGTGTGATGGCGTGTGGCAGGAATGATTTCCTGTATCTGTCCCTTCGACAGCGGAGCTGCAACAGTCTGTTTGAAAAACTGCTCCGCTGTCTGTCCAGTGTGAGGTGGAGAGGATGATCCTCATTGTCCCTGATGGAGATCAGTTTTTTCAGTGTTCTCCTCTCCACCACAGTCTGAAAAGGATCCAGCTTAAGTCCCACCACAGAGCCAGCCTTCTTGATGATCTTATCAAGTCTGCTGGTGTCGCTGGCTCTGATGCTGCTGCCCCAACAAACAGCAGCAAAGAAGATGGCACTGGCAACAACAGACTGGTAGAAGATCTCCAACATCTTGCTGCACACGTTGAAGGATCTCAGCTTCCTCAGGAAATAGAGTCTGCTCATCCCCTTCTTGTACACAGCCTCTGTGTTGGATTTCCAGTCCAGTCTGTTTCCAGTCACCACTCCCAAGTATTTGTAGTCCTCCACCTCCTCTACCACCTCCCCTCTGATCAGTAGCGGCTGTGAAGGCGTCCTCCTCCTCCTGAAGTCGATCACCATCTCTCTGGTCTTGTTGATGTTCAGCCTCAGGTGATTCTGCTCAGTCCATTCCACAAAGTTGTCTATCAGTGTTCTGTACTCACCCTCCTCTCCATCACGTATACACCCAACAACAGCTGAGTCATCAGAAAACTTCTGCAGATGGCATGACTCAGCGTTGTATTGAAAGTCAGTGGTGTATAAGGTGAAGAGGAAAGGAGAGAGCACAGTCCCCTGTGGAGCTCCTATATCACTGACCACCACATCAGACAGGACACTGCCCAGACGGACAAACTGTGGCCTGCCTGTCAGGTAGTCAGTGATCCAGGAGATCACTGAGCCGCTGACACCCATCACCCGCAGCTTCTCACCTAGCAGCAGAGGCTGGATGGTGTTAAAGGCACTGGAGAAATCAAAGAATGTGATCCTCACAGTGTCTCCTCCACCATCCAGATGCATATGAGCTCGCTGCAGCAGGTAAATGACTGCGTCATCGACTCCCAAATGGGGCTGATAAGCAAATTGTAAAGGGTCCAGAAACATCCTCACCTGTGGCCTCAGCTGGGCCAGGACCAGCCTCTCCAGGACCTTGATCACATGGGATGTGAGAGCAACTGGTCTGTAGTCTTCTGGATCAGATGGCCTTGACTTCTTGGGTACTGGAACCAGGCAGGACGACTTCCACAGGATACTACTACTATTACTACTACTACTACTACTATTACTACTACTACTACACCTATTACTACTACTACTACTACTCTTACTACTACTATTACTACTACTACTACACCTATTACTACTACTACTACTACTCTTACTACTACTATTACTACTACTACTATTACTACTACTACTACTCACTAACTCATTACCACTACTACCACTACCTTACTCACTACCATTACTACTCACCACTCACACCCATTACTCACTACTACTGACTACCTTACTCACTCACTACCACTACCTACCACTCATTACTACCACTACCACTAACCCACATCACCACTACCACTACCACCTTACTACCACTACCAATAACCCATTACTACCACTACCACTCACCTACCTTACCACCAACATTAATTACTACTACCACCACTAACCCACACTGACTACCACTCACCACCACTGTAACCACCTACCACCACCACCACCACCATTACCACTACCACCACTATTAACCCATTACCACCACCACCACTCACCACCTTACCACCCACCATTTACCACTACTACCACCACACCCATTACCACCACCACCACCACCTTACCACCACCACCACCACCACCACCACTAATCACCACCACCACCACTGATCACCACCACCTAATACCACCACTCACTACCACTACCACTCACCACCACCACCACCACCACCACCACTACCACCACCACCACCACCATTAACCCACACACCACCACCACCACTCATTACCACCACCACCACCACCACTGCCGCTACTCACTGACTACACCACCACCATTACCACCACCACCACTCACCATTACCACCACTACTACCACCCACTACACCCTATTACTACCTACTACTACCACCTGACCATCACTACTCACCACTACTCACTACCACCATTACCACTACCACTACCACTAATTTACCACTCACTACTCACACCCAATTACTACTACCAATTTACCACTATTCACCATTACTCACCAATTATTTACTCACTACCATTACCACCACTCACCACTACTACACCCATTACCACTCACTACTACTCACTACCATTACTACCCATTACCACCACCATTACCACTACTCACCATTACCACTACCAATTAACCCATTACCACTACTCATCACCAATATTACCACTACTACCACCACCAATAATAATTACTCAATTACCACCACTACTATTAACCCATTATCTACTACCACTACTCACTAATAATACTACCACTACCACTACTAACTATTAATTACCACTCACTACCATTACCACCACCATTACCACTACTACTACCACTGCCACTGTTACTACTACACCCATTCACTCACTATACAAATTATTACTACCACTACCACTACTACCACCGCCACAATCGTTACTACCAATAACCCAATTACCACCACCACCACTAATTACCACAACCACCACCGCCACCGTTACCACTCATTAACCCATTACCACTACCACTACACTACTCATTACCACTACCACCACTACCACTATTATCACTACCACTATTACTACTACTCACTACTGACACCCATTACCAATTACTCACAATACCACTCATTACTACTACTCACTAATACTCACTAATTACTACTAACTCCATTAATTACTCACTAATACTACCACTACTCAACTACTACTCACCACCACTACACAATTACCATTACTACTACTCACTACTACCATTACTACCATATTACCACTCACTCACTACTACCCATTACTCACTCACTACCACCACCTACTCAATAACCCATTATACTACCACTACTAATACTGCCACCACTCACTCACTCATTACTCACTACCACTCAAGACCCATTACTCACCACCACCACTATCACTACCACCACTCACTCACCAATAATTACATCACTACCACCACTACCACAATCCCATTACCACTACCACTACTACCATTACTCACTACCACTACTACACTACTATTACCACTACCATCACACCCATTTACCACTACCACCATTACCACTACCACTCACTACCACCACCACTACAACTCATTAACTCACCACCACTCACCACTCATTACTACCATTACTACTACTCACCACTACTCACACCCATTACACTACCACTACCACCACTACTCACCATTACCACTACCACCACCACCACTGGCACACTACCACACTACCACCACCACCACCATTACTACCACCACCACTACCACTATTACTACCACCACCACCACCGCCACCTGCTCACCACCACTCACCACTATTACCACCTACCACTACCACCGCCACTGTCAGCCACTACCACACCCATTACGTCACCTACCACCATTACTACTCACTACCACTAACCCATTACTACTACTCACTATTACTACTACAATTATTACTACTCACTACTATTACCATTACTACTACCACTACTCACTGCCACCGTTACTACTACACCCATTACTACCTAACTAGCAATTCACTATTACTACTAATTAATACCTACACCCATTACCACTACTACCATTACTACTACTAATACTACCACCACCACTACCACTGCCACCGTTACTACTAATAACCCTAATTACCACCACTCAGTACCACATTACCAACTACTACCACTGTCAACTGTTACCACCTACAACTCCATTACTACCACTAATTACCACCTATTACTACAACCACTACTGGGACACTGCGTTACTACTACATTAACCCATTACCACTACTACAATTACCACTACCACTGCCACCTGTTACTACTACACTCCATTACTACTACTACTACTACTAATTACTACTGCCACCTGTTACCACTCATTAGACCTTATTTACTACCACTCAGCCACTGTTACTACCACACCCATTACTACCACTGCCACTGTTACTACCACTACATTCAATTACCACCACTGCCACTGTTACTACTACAACTACCCATTACTACTACCACTAATTACCACTACCGCCACCGTTACCACTACAGACCCTTACTACCACCTAATTACTACCACTGCCACCGTTACCACTACTAACCCATTACTACCTACTATTACTACTACTGCCACCGTTTTACTCACTACACCCTTAATTACCACTACTTCATTACTACCACCGCCACTGTTTACTACACTGGGCATTAACTACATTACTACTACTACTACTATTACTACTGCCACTGTTACTACTACACCTATTACTACTACTATTACTACTACTGCCACTGTTACTACTACACCTATTACTACTACTATTACTACTACTGCCACTGTTACTACTACACCTATTACTACTACTGCCACTGTTACTACTACACCTATTACTACTACTATTACTACTACTGCCACTGTTACTACTACACCTATTACTACTACTATTACTACTACTGCCACTGTTACTACTACACCTATTACTACTACTATTACTACTACTGCCACTGTTACTACTACACCTATTACTACTACTACTACTATTACTACTGCCACTGTTACTACTACACCTATTACTACTACTACTACTACTATTACTACTGCCACTGTTACTACTACACCTATTACTACTACTACTACTACTATTACTACTGCCACTGTTACTACTACACCTATTACTACTACTGCCACTGTTACTACTACTACTATTACTACTACTGCCACTGTTACTACTACACCTATTACTACTACTGCCACTGTTACTCCTACTACTATTACTACTACTGCCACTGTTACTACTACACCTATTACTACTACTACTATTACTACTGCCACTGTTACTACTACACCTATTACTACTACTACTACTATTACTACTGCCACTGTTACTACTACACCTATTACTACTACTACTACTACTATTACTACTGCCACTGTTACTACTACACCTATTACTACTACTGCCACTGTTACTACTACTACTATTACTACTACTGCCACTGTTAGAACCTCCTAAAGCACCATAGCAGGTTTTCACTTGACGTCACTTCCGTGTTACGCGGCACGCGTGAAATACAGATGGAGGGCAGGAAGTGAGTTGCTGCTATAGAGACCAGCAACATGCCGATGTTTTGCTCCGTTTCCGGTTGCTCGAATCGATCGAACAGGGAAAAAAACAAGAGCTTTTATCGTGTGGCCAAAGTCGTCTTACCCAAAGAGGAAAGATGTAAGAAGCTGACTGAAAAACGCCGGAAAAATGGCTTTTTAATCTCCGCCTACGGTGTGGAGGAGCTGTGTCGGATAATGCCCGTGTGCAGTGACCACTTTGTCAAAGGTAATGACTCATTTTTAGCCCATAGTTAAATTCTTCCATTTCGAAGTTGAGTCCTGTCAAACTGTATAGCTATGTCTATTAAATGTGTACCGCAACGTTACATCTCATCCGTTTAGGTTGTCCAAGTAATTTAAATGACGTCGAGTCGGTAGACTGAGCTCCAACAGTTAACCTCGGGTATCAGAGAGATAGAACCATGTTGGAATCTGCCCGTCGACGTGAGGAGAAAATGAGGCGGAGGGAACAGCAGCAAAAAAGCCCAGAAGATGGAGAAGCTCTGTTGCCTGTGCAGGAGACAGCTGTGAACTTAGAAGAGGACACTGGTGAGATTAAATAATTATCTGGAGATAATGAATCATTCAAGTCACTATGTATAGTCAAAGCTATTGAAGCTAGGTACTTATCATTACTGTGTTACAACTGATCTGTTTATTTTGAATTGGCTATCGTCATAGCTGAGAGCAGCATACTGCTGATGCTTACAGATGCTAACAATAAAATAGCCATAAAAAACCTACCCTGGCAAAAACCAAACCAAAGTCGTTCGGTAGTATTTTTGAGCCCAGGTCGTGCACCCACCCACTGACAAAATAATTGCAGGCATCCATACTTTTGTCTGTTGTTTTGTGTAGAATGACGTCTGAAGAACAAGGTAATTGTTGTCCACTGCTTCAACTGCGGACAAATGCGTAAGATCGGTGGAAAATTGGTCTTCTTTAGAAGATATGGATCACCTCCGGCATATTTGTTGACTTTTTCCAGGTATCTTTTTCTTGATATCGCATCTAAACCGGCGCAATACGAGCTTACCTGCATCTCCGCCATTGCAGTCGGTCACTTCCTGCCTTCCATATGATTCTCGCGCGAAGTCAGGATCATGTGACTGAAAACCTCCTGTTAGAACCTCTTAAAGCACCTCCTAAATTACCACTAGAACATCTTAAAACACCTTTTAAAGCACCACTAGAACCTCTTAAAACACATTCTAAAGCACCACTAGAACCTCTTAAAGCACCTCCTGAAGCACCACTAGAACCTCTTAAAACACCTTCTAAAGCACCACTAGAACCTCTTAAAGCACCTCCTAAAGCACCACCAGTACCTCTTAAAGCACCTCCTAAAGCATCAACAGTACCTCTTAAAGCACCTCTTAAAGCACCACTAGAACCTCGTAAAGCACCTCCTAAAACACCACCAGTACCTCTTAAAGCACCTCTTAAAGCACCACTAGAACCTCTGAAAGCACCTCCTAAAGCATCACCAGTACCTCTTAAAGCACCTCTTAAAGCACCACTAGTACCTCTTAAAGCACCTCCTAAAACACCACCAGTACCTCTTAAAGCACCTCTTAAAGCACCACTAGAACCTCTGAAAGCACCTCCTAAAGCACCACCAGTACCTCTTAAAGCACCACTAGAACCTCTTAAAGGACCTCCTAAAGTACCACCAGTACCTCTTAAAGCACCTCCTAAAGCACCACTAGAACCTCTTAAAGCACCTCTTAAAGTACCACTAGAACCTCTTAAAGCATCTCCTAAAGCACCACTAGAACCTCTTAAAGCACCTCCTGAAGTACCACCAGTACCTCTTAAAGCACCTCCTAAAGCACCACTAGTACCTCTTAAAGCACCTCTTAAAGCACCACAAGAACATCTTAAAGCACCTCTTAAAGCACCACTAGAACCTCTTAAAGCACCTCCTAAAGAACCATCAGTACCTCTTAAAGCACCACTAGAACCTCTTAAAGCACCACTTAAAGCACCACTAGAACCTCTTAAAGCACCGCTTAAAGCACCACTAGAACCTCTTAAAGCACCACTAGAACATCTTAAAGCACCACCTAAAGCACCACCAGTACCTCTTAAAGCACCTCTTAAAGCACCACTAGAACCTCTGAAAGCACCTCCTAAAGCATCACCAGTACCTCTTAAAGCACCTCTTAAAGCACCACTAGTACCTCTTAAAGCACCTCCTGAAGCACTACTAGAACCTCTTGAAGCACCTCCTAAAGCACCACCAGTACCTATTAAAGCACCTCTTAAAGCACCACTAGAACCTCTTAAAGCACCTCCTAAAGCACAACTAGAACCTCTTAAAGCACCTCCTAAAGCACCACCAGTACCTCTTAAAGCACCACTAGAACCTCCTAAAGCACCACTAGAACCTCTTAAAGCACCTCCTAAAGCACCACTTGAACCTCTTAAAGCACCTCCTAAAGCACCACCAGTACCTCTTAAAGCACCTCTTAAAGCACCACTAGAACCTCTGAAAGCACCTCCTAAAGCATCACCAGTACCTCTTAAAGCACCTCTTAAAGCACCACTAGTACCTCTTAAAGCACCTCCTGAAGCACTACTAGAACCTCTTGAAGCACCTCTTAAAGCACCACCAGTACCTATTAAAGCACCTCTTAAAGCACCACTAGAACCTCTGAAAGCACCTCCTAAAGCATCACCAGTACCTCTTAAAGCACCACTAGTACCTCTTAAAGCACCTCCTGAAGCACTACTAGAACCTCTTGAAGCACCTCTTAAAGCACCACCAGTACCTCTTAAAGCACCTCTTAAAGCACCACTAGAACCTCTTAAAGCACCTCCTAAAGCACAACTAGAACCTCTTAAAGCACCTCCTAAAGCACCACCAGTACCTCTTAAAGCACCACTAGAACCTCCTGAAGCACCACTAGAACCTCTTAAAGCACCTCCTAAAGCACCACTTGAACCTCTTAAAGCACCTCCTAAAGCACCACCAGTACCTCTTAAAGCACCTCTTAAAGCACCACTAGAACCTCTGAAAGCACCTCCTAAAGCATCACCAGTACCTCTTAAAGCACCTCTTAAAGCACCACTAGAACCTCTTAAAGCACCTCCTAAAGCACAACTAGAACCTCTTAAAGCACCTCTTTAAGCACCACCAGTACCTCTTGAAGCACCTCTTTAAGCACCACAAGAACATCTTAAAGCACCTCTTAATGCACCACTAGAACCTCTTAAAGCACCTCTTAATGCACCACTAGAACCTCTTAAAGCACCTCTTAATGCACCACTAGAACCTCTTAAAGCACCTCCTAAAGCACCACCAGTACCTCTTGAAGCACCTCTTTAAGCACCACAAGAACATCTTAAAGCACCTCTTAATGCACCACTAGAACCTCTTAAAGCACCTCTTAATGCACCACTAGAACCTCTTAAAGCACCTCTTAATGCACCACTAGAACCTCTTAAAGCACCACTAGAACCCCTTAAAGCACCTCCTAAAGCACCACTACAACCTCTTAAAGCACCACTAGAACCTCTCAAACCACCACTTAAAGCATCTCCTAAAGCACCCCTCTTAAAGCACCACTAGAACCTCTTAAAGCACCGCTTAAAGCACCACTAGAACCTCTTAAAGCACCACTAGAACATCTTAAAGCACCACCTAAAGCACCACCAGTACCTCTTAAAGCACCTCTTAAAGCACCACTAGAACCTCTGAAAGCACCTCCTAAAGCATCACCAGTACCTCTTAAAGCACCTCTTAAAGCACCACTAGTACCTCTTAAAGCACCTCCTGAAGCACTACTAGAACCTCTTGAAGCACCTCCTAAAGCACCACCAGTACCTATTAAAGCACCTCTTAAAGCACCACTAGAACCTCTTAAAGCACCTCCTAAAGCACAACTAGAACCTCTTAAAGCACCTCCTAAAGCACCACCAGTACCTCTTAAAGCACCACTAGAACCTCCTAAAGCACCACTAGAACCTCTTAAAGCACCTCCTAAAGCACCACTTGAACCTCTTAAAGCACCTCCTAAAGCACCACCAGTACCTCTTAAAGCACCTCTTAAAGCACCACTAGAACCTCTGAAAGCACCTCCTAAAGCATCACCAGTACCTCTTAAAGCACCTCTTAAAGCACCACTAGTACCTCTTAAAGCACCTCCTGAAGCACTACTAGAACCTCTTGAAGCACCTCTTAAAGCACCACCAGTACCTATTAAAGCACCTCTTAAAGCACCACTAGAACCTCTTAAAGCACCTCCTAAAGCACAACTAGAACCTCTTAAAGCACCTCCTAAAGCACCACCAGTACCTCTTGAAGCACCTCTTTAAGCACCACAAGAACATCTTAAAGCACCTCTTAATGCACCACTAGAACCTCTTAAAGCACCTCTTAATGCACCACTAGAACCTCTTAAAGCACCTCCTAAAGCACCACCAGTACCTCTTAAAGCACCTCTTTAAGCACCACAAGAACATCTTAAAGCACCTCTTAATGCACCACTAGAACCTCTTAAAGCACCACTAGAACCCCTTAAAGCACCTCCTAAAGCACCACTACAACCTCTTAAAGCACCACTAGAACCTCTCAAACCACCACTTAAAGCATCTCCTAAAGCACCCCTCTTAAAGCACCACTAGAACCTCTTAAAGCACCGCTTAAAGCACCACTAGAACCTCTTAAAGCACCACTAGAACATCTTAAAGCACCGCCTAAAGCACCACTAGAACCTCTTAAAGCACCTCTTAAAGCACCACTAGAACATCTTAAAGCACCTCCTAAAGCACCACTAGAACCTCTTAAAGCACCTCCTAAAGCACCACCAGTACCTCTTAAAGCACCTCTTAAAGTACCACTAGAACCTCTTAAAGCACCTCCTAAAGCACAACTAGAACCACTTAAAGCACCTCCTAAAGCACCACTAGAACCACTTAAAGCACCTCCTAAAGCACAACTAGAACCTCTTAAAGCACCTCTTAAAGTACCACTAGAACCTCTTAAAGCACCTCCTAAAGCACAACTAGAACCACTTAAAGCACCTCCTAAAGCACCACTAGAACCACTTAAAGCACCTCCTAAAGCACAACTAGAACCACTTAAAGCACCTCCTAAAGCACCACTAGAACCACTTAAAGCACCTCCTAAAGCACAACTAGAACCACTTAAAGCACCTCCTAAAGCACCACTAGAACCACTTAAAGCACCTCCTAAAGCACAACTAGAACCTCTGAAAACACCTCCTAAAGCACAACTAGAACCTCTTAAAGCACCTCCTAAAGCACAACTAGAACCTCTGAAAACACCTCCTAAAGCACAACTAGAACCTCTTAAAGCACCTCCTAAAGCACAACTAGAACCTCTGAAAACACCTCCTAAAGCACAACTAGAACCTCTTAAAGCACCTCCTAAAGCACCACTAGTACCTCTTAAAGCACCTCTTAAAGCACCACTAGAACCTCTTAAAGCACCTCTTAAAGTACCACTAGAACCTCTTAAAGGAGGAATTTCTGCCCTCTGCTCGGTCTTGCAGCCTCCACCTGAACTCCAACAGGCTGGTGGCCATCAACAGACGCTGGTTCGAGTCCCTGCCGTCTCTGGAGATCCTGATGATTGGGGAGAACCCCATCCTGGGTCTGGAGGAGAAGAACTTTCTGCCGCTGTCCCGCCTCCACAGCCTGGTTTTAGCTGGGATGGGTCTGGCCTCCATTCCCTCCGCTGCCTTCCTGGGTCTGGACTACCTGGAGAGCCTTTCCTTCTACGACAACCGGCTCAGGTGAGTTTGGTACCTGGTTCTGTTGCTGCCTTTTGCTGGAACCTCAGCTGATATGCGTTGTTCTCCTTGCAGGGCCGTTCCTCGTGATGCTCTGAGCGTGCTCCCTAACCTCAAGTTCCTGGACCTGAACAGGAACCCAATCAGTCGAGTCCAGCAGGGAGATTTCCAGAAACTTCAGCACCTGGAGGAGCTCAGGTCAGTCCAGAGATCCAGAGTCTGGGGTGTCACAGAGTGAGACTAATGTTCACACTAATGCTAATGCTAATACTAATGCTAATGCTTAAGGGGTTTGGATGTTTGGAGGATAAAAAGTCAGTCCAGTCATTGACTATGATGGGATGTAGTCTTTCTCTCTTTCAGTGTAAAGGACATGTTTACAGTGCGATCAGTGAGCACAACACTATCCTGTTATCCATCCATCTTCTGCCTCTTATCCTCTCATTGGGTCAGGGGGGCTGGAGCCTATCCCAGCTGTCTTAGGGTGAAAGACAGGGTACACCCTGGACAAGTGTCCAGTTCATCACAGGACACATAGAGACAGACAACCACTCACACTCACATTCACACCTACGGTCAATTTAAATTAACCAGTTAACCTAATCCCCATGCATGTTTTTGGATGGTGGGAGGAAGCCGGAGTACCAGAGAGAACCCACACAGACATGAGGAGAACATGCAAACTCCACACAGAAAGACCCCGGGCCGGGAATCAAACCCACTACCTTCTTGCTGTGAGGTGACAGTGCTATCCTGTTATTGTTCTAATAATAATAACAACAATAATAATAGTAAACAGTTCTTGTGTTCCAGTCTGAACAACATGGAGGAGCTGCTGATGGTGGAGAAACTCTCTTTCCAGAACCTTCCAGAAATCGCAAAACTAGAAATGTGCAACAACCCACAGCTGTCATACATCGACCCTCATGCCTTCAGGTGTCTGTCTGTCTGTCTGTATGTCTGTCTGTCATTGTCTGTCTGTATGTCTGTCATTCTGTCTGTCATTCTGTCTGTCATACTGTCTGTCATTGTCATTCTGTCTGTCTGTCTGTCATTCTGTCTGTCTGTCTGTCTCTGTCATTCTGTCTGTCTGTCTGTCTGTCTGTCTGTCATTCTGTCTGTCTGTCTGTCTCTGTCATTCTGTCTGTCTGTCTGTCTGTCTGTCTGTCATTCTGTCTGTCTGTCTGTCATTCTGTCTGTCTGTCTGTCATTCTGTCTGTCATTCTGTCTGTCATTGTCATTCTGTCTGTCATTCTGTCTGTCATTCTGTCTGTCTCTGTCATTCTGTCTGTCATTCTGTCTGTCTGTCTGTCATTCTGTCTGTCTGTCTGTCATTCTGTCTGTCATTGTCATTCTGTCTGTCTGTCTGTCATTCTGTCTGTCTGTCTGTCTGTCTGTCTGTCATTCTGTCTGTCTGTCTGTCTGTCTGTCATTCTGTCTGTCTGTCTGTCTGTCATTCTGTCTGTCTGTCTCTGTCATTCTGTCTGTCATTCTGTCTGTCATTCTGTCTGTCTGTCTGTCATTCTGTCTGTCTGTCTGTCATTCTGTCTGTCATACTGTCTGTCTGTCTGTCATTCTGTCTGTCATTCTGTCTGTCATTGTCATTCTGTCTGTCTGTCTGTCATTCTGTCTGTCTGTCATTCTGTCTGTCTGTCTGTCATTCTGTCTGTCTGTCTGTCTGTCTGTCATTCTGTCTGTCTGTCTGTCTGTCTGTCATTCTGTCTGTCATTCTGTCTGTCTGTCATTGTCTGTCATTCTGTCTGTCTGTCTGTCATTGTCTGTCTGTCTACCTGTCTGTCTGTCATTCTGTCTGTCATTCTGTCTGTCTGTCATTCTGTCTGTCTGTCTGTCATTCTGTCTGTCATTCTGTCTGTCTGTCATTCTGTCTGTCTGTCTGTCATTCTGTCTGTCATTCTGTCTGTCTGTCATTCTGTCTGTCATTCTGTCATTCTGTCTGTCATTCTGTCATTCTGTCTGTCATTCTGTCTGTCTGTCTGTCATTCTGTCTGTCTGTCATTCTGTCTGTCATTCTGTCTGTCATTCTGTCTGTCTGTCTGTCATTCTGTCTGTCATTCTGTCTGTCATTGTCATTCTGTCTGTCTGTCTGTCATTCTGTCTGTCTGTCATTCTGTCTGTCTGTCTGTCATTCTGTCTGTCTGTCTGTCTGTCTGTCATTCTGTCTGTCATTCTGTCTGTCTGTCATTGTCTGTCATTCTGTCTGTCTGTCTGTCATTGTCTGTCTGTCTACCTGTCTGTCTGTCATTCTGTCTGTCATTCTGTCTGTCTGTCATTCTGTCTGTCTGTCTGTCATTCTGTCTGTCATTCTGTCTGTCTGTCATTCTGTCTGTCTGTCTGTCATTCTGTCTGTCATTCTGTCTGTCTGTCATTCTGTCTGTCATTCTGTCTGTCATTCTGTCTGTCTGTCATTCTGTCTGTCTGTCTGTCTGTCATTGTCTGTCTGTCTGTCTGTCTGTCATTGTCTGTCTGTCTACCTGTCTGTCTGTCATTGTCTGTCATTCTGTCTGTCTGTCTGTCATTCTGTCTGTCATTCTGTCTGTCATTCTGTCTGTCTGTCTGTCTGTCATTCTGTCTGTCATTCTGTCTGTCATTCTGTCTGTCTGTCTGTCTGTCATTGTCTGTCTGTCTGTCTGTCTGTCTGTCATTGTCTGTCTGTCTACCTGTCTGTCTGTCATTGTCTGTCTGTCTGTCTGTCTGTCTGTCATTGTCTGTCATTCTGTCTGTCTACCTGTCTGTCTGTCTGTCTCTATAAAAAACATTAAATTTCCTCTCCTCTCTCTCCTCCCTCCTGTCTTTCTTCCTCCTCTCCTCCTCCTCAGTGATGTGTCCTCCCTCAGGACGCTCCTCCTCCACAGTAACCAGTTGCGCCTCCTCTCAGGAGATGTCCTGTCCTCCCTTCCGTCCCTGGAGGAGGTGTCTCTCCACTCTAACCCTCTGCGCTGTGACTGTCTGTCCTCCTGGGGTCGTTTCCACGGTAACCAGTCTCACCTGAAGCTGCTTGATGCTTCCCTCACCCTCTGCTCTTCCCCCCCTCACCTGATTGGTCGGGAACTTCTGGAGGTGGTGGAGGGCGGGGCTGGGGGTAGGGCCAACAGCTGCCTGCCTCTCATCTGTCCTCACACCTTCCCACCTGCTGTGAATGTCAGCGCCGCGCAGCCAATCAGACTGGAGTGCCGTGCAGATGCTGACCCTGCCCCCCAGTTTTATTGGGTGACGCCCACTGGAGACAAGGTGTGTGGGGCATCACACATCATTGCTATAAAAATGCAACAATCAGGTGAACAATTCTTTTCTTACCTGGTCAGGTGAGCTCAGAGGCTCTGGCTGTACCGATCACATCAGAAGAGGGGCGTGGCCTGAGCAGGAGGAACAAGAAGTATCAAGTGTCGGAACCTGGAGCTCTGCTGATTGAACATGCCGAGCCGTCAGACACGGGTCGGTGTGCTGGTTCACCCCAGGCCTGGATCCAGATCCAGATTGAGATCTAGACCAGGATCGATAATTAAAGCATAATGAAATACGTACAAATAAACAAGTGTGTTTCCCTCCCTGTCAGGTGTGTACACCTGTGTGGCCTGGAACTTGGAGGGCGCAGACACCAGGAGCGTCTTGGTCTTCGTGGACTCTCTGGGATCTGGGGACTGGTGGTCTGACAGGGGGACCCGGTGGGGCAGTGTGTCCAGCAGAGAGCAGCCCTGGCTGGGGAACTCGTCCAGCGCTGCAGCCTCTCTGGTGGTGCAGGCCAAGGTAGCGGTTTTGTTTCGGATCAGGTCTTCTGGGTCTCCCTGGTCCTGATGCAGCTGTCTCCTGTCTCTGCTGCAGGTGGTGCGGTCCCAGTCAGTGGTGCTGGAGTGGAAGTTGTATCCCAGCAGAGGAACTTGGTCTGTGGGTCACAACCAGCAGGATGACCCCCTCCCTGTGACCCGGTGGACCGGCGCCACTGTGCACATCGACAACCCTCAGATCAGTTACACTGCCAAGGTGAGCGCTTCCTCCTCCTAGCTGTGACATTGCACCTGTCAGTGGGTGGAGCTGTACTAACCCCTCCTCCCCCTGTCCAGGTACCGGTTGACGTCCAGGAGTACAACCTGACCCACCTCCTTCCAGCCACCCAGTACCACGTCTGCCTCACCGTCTACTCCTCTCCGCCCTCCTCCTCCCCCAGCTCTGCCCCCTCCCCCCCCCTCCACACTTCCTGTCTGAACATCACCACGAAGGAGGCAGGCTTCTCCGTGGAGCTGGTGGCATCTAGGCGCAGCAGCGTGGCGCTGGCGGCCGTCATGGGCTCCATGTTTGCCCTGTCCATCATGGCGCTGCTGGTGGTCTACATGGGCCGCCGAGTACAGCAGCACAAGTCTTGCGGACACTCGCTGAAGACATACATGCAGCATGCCGCCGCCATCCCCCTGAACGAGCTCTACCCACCGCTCATCACACTGTGGGAGAGCGAGGCTGACAAGGACAAGGAGGACAAGGAGGATGAGGAGGAGGTGAAGAGGAGGGCAGAGGAGGCCGGCGGGAGTCAGATTGACACTACCAAGACCTACCTGTGGTAGCTGAGAGGGAGGTCACCAACAGAGAGGAGCCTGACAGACGAGCTGTTGGGCAGAACGTCTGCGGCACAATGACACCAGACTGAAGAACAGGTGGAGATTTACCTTCATCACAGACATGCTGCGCACCAGATATTAACCCTTCTGCTGGTGGTGGTGGTGTGTTCAAAGACCCTTCATTCACACTGACCAAAGTGCTTTACGGACAAATAACATCAATTTGCTGATGATGTAGTTTTGACATTAAGGGAACTCAAATTTAAAAACATGAGGGTATAAATCTAAAGAGTTTCTGGAGTCCAGTGTAACACTGAGGCCTGAACGCCTCACGATCAACAACCTCACTCTGACTGGCAGAAGGATCCCGTCATTTACTTCAACAGAAGTACTAAAAGCACAGTGTAGAAATAATTGGTGAAAATCAAAAGTGCTGCTTTTAAAAGCTCACGTAAAAGTTCAAAAATATATTTGATGTTCCAAAAATACATATTTTTTTTTAATCACTCTGTGAAGCTTTTGGTCAACAAATGAAAAGAGTAGAAGTGGTTCTGAGGTTCTGATCGACTCCAGCAGGTTCTGGTCTCAGAACCAGACTAGAGTCCTGTTGACAGACAGGACAGTCAATAGGACATTGTGTTGCTCAATCTGTGGCTGGGGGCCAGTTGGTGGTCGCCATTTCCTCATGCAGATGATAGACTTTTCATCTGTTTTCGCTTCTGGACTGTAAAATATCTGATTATTGTGAGGATGAACCTGAACACAGCATGGACCAAATATTTAAGAGTGGAACTCAAAGGTCCCAAATTCAAAGACTTCAAAAATAAGGCCTCGTGTGTTTCTATGATAAAGTAATAATTCTAGTGAAATGATCCAAACAGTGTGGACAGACTGAAGCTTTAATTTCACTCTGCATGTAGGCATGTACATCAGGCACCTTTTCTCTCACAGACGGACTTATTTTACATGGATGGATGGATGGATGGATAGAGTTTGGGAAGAAGTGTATAAAAAATTACAAATAATTACTGATTATTTCAAAATGAGATAACAAACCTTCATTCCCCTGTCTGAACTGGGGACCTTTGATCCTCCACTAACTTGACTGTACTTGACACAGCATGAATGCATCACTGTTCTGTTTTAGTCTAGTTCTTCTGATTCAGGGGTACACAGTGGTTGTCATGGTGACGGTAGTCATCTCGCTACAGATTAGCATTACTGCTAACATCCACCCAAACAACTTTGACTCTAACAGTGACCATGCTGTTCTGTCTCTGTTTTTAGTGTTCTGTAACATTGGGAGGTGGAGTTGCTGCTCTGGGATGTGCTGCTCTAGCAAGTGGAGGTGTTGCTCTAACAGGTGCAGGTGTTGCTCTAGAAGGTGCAGGAGTTCTAGCAGGTGGAGGTGTTGCTCTAGAAGGTGCAGGAGTTCTAGCAGGTGGAGGTGTTGCTCTAGAAGGTGCAGGAGTTCTAGCAGATGGAGGTGTTGCTCTAGAAGGTGCAGGAGTTCTAGCAGATGGAGGTGTTGCTCTAGAAGGTGCAGGAGTTCTAGCAGGTGGAGGTGTTGCTCTAGAAGGTGCAGGAGTTCTAGCAGGTGGAGGTGTTGCTCTAGAAGGTGCAGGAGTTCTAGCAGGTGGAGGTGTTGCTCTAGAAGGTGCAGGAGTTCTAGCAGGTGGAGGTGTTGCTCTAGAAGGTGCAGGAGTTCTAGCAGGTGGAGGTGTTGCTCTAGAAGGTGCAGGAGTTCTAGCAGGTGGAGGTGTTGCTCTAGAAGGTGCAGGAGTTCTAGCAGGTGGAGGTGTTGCTCTAGAAGGTGCAGGAGTTCTAGCAGGTGGAGGTGTTGCTCTAGAAGGTGCAGGAGTTCTAGCAGGTGGAGGTGTTGCTCTAGAAGGTGCAGGAGTTCTAGCAGGTGGAGGTGTTGCTCTAGAAGGTGCAGGAGTTCTAGCAGGTGGAGGTGTTGCTCTAGAAGGTGCAGGAGTTCTAGCAGGTGGAGGTGTTGCTCTAGAAGGTGCAGGAGTTCAAGCAGGTGGAGGTGTTGCTCTAGAAGGTGCAGGAGTTCTAGCAGGTGGAGGTGTTGCTCTAGAAGGTGCAGGTGTTCTAGCAGGTGCAGGTGTTGCTCTAGAAGGTGGAGGTGTTCCTCTAGCAGGTGCAGGTGTTGCTCTAGAAGGTGCAGGAGTTCTAGCCGGTGCAGGTGTTGCTCTAGAAGGTGGAGGTGTTGTTCTAGCAGGTGCAGGTGTTGCTCTAGAAGGTGGAGGTGTTGTTCTAGCAGGTGCAGGTGTTCTAGAAGGTGCAGGAGTTCTAGCAGGTGGAGGTGTTGCTCTAGAAGGTGCAGGAGTTCTAGCAGGTAGAGGTGTTGCTCTAGAAGGTGCAGGAGTTCAAGCAGGTGGAGGTGTTGCTCTAGAAGGTGCAGGAGTTCTAGCAGGTGGAGGTGTTGCTCTAGAAGGTGCAGGTGTTCTAGCAGGTGCAGGTGTTGCTCTAGAAGGTGGAGGTGTTCCTCTAGCAGGTGCAGGTGTTGCTCTAGAAGGTGCAGGAGTTCTAGCCGGTGCAGGTGTTGCTCTAGAAGGTGGAGGTGTTGTTCTAGCAGGTGCAGGTGTTCTAGCAGGTGCAGGTGTTGCTCTAGAAGGTGGAGGTGTTGTTCTAGCAGGTGCAGGTGTTCTAGCAGGTGCAGGTGTTGCTCTAGAAGGTGCAGGAGTTCTAGCAGGTGCAGGTGTTGCTCTAGAAGGTGGAGGTGTTGCTCTAGCAGGTGCAGGTGTTGCTCTAGAAGGTGCAGGAGTTCTAGCCGGTGCAGGTGTTGCTCTAGAAGGTGGAGGTGTTGTTCTAGCAGGTGCAGGTGTTCTAGCAGGTGCAGGTGTTGCTCTAGAAGGTGGAGGTGTTGTTCTAGCAGGTGCAGGTGTTCTAGCAGGTGCAGGTGTTGCTCTAGCAGGTGCAGGTGTTTCATGCCTTTGCACTAGCATTTTGGGCTGATTCTGTGAAATCGAGTGACGACCTGCAAACTGTCATGACTCGTCATCAGAAGAAACATGGTGAGTCATTCCTCATTATTCAGCAAAAAAAAAATCCCATAGATATAATAAGTTATAACTGTTTTTTCTTCCAGATGAAAGGTGATTATTATGTTCTGGTTTCCATTTCTCCCAGCTGGAGGCACAAACTGACAACTCCTTTGATTCATTCAAATCTTTCTGAGCAGTTTGCGGGTTCGTCGTTCACCTTTTTAGCCAGATATTCCCTCAAACTTCCTGTGGATGTTCTCCTGGCTGTGAGGAGCACAGACATCATATATTGTGTAGACGTGGCATTGGCTGCTGGGATGCGAGAACTACGGCCGCCATCTTGGAGTAGTGAGTCAGACAGTCAGAGCATAGAGAACTTTAAGAGTACTGAAGAGACAGAATGCTGGCTGGTCTGCAGCCTACTCCTGCTCACATTACTTTCTTTTTTCTGATTTAACATTATATCATAAACCCTGCAGAACCATGTGTCCTTAATCATTGATACATGTATGACAAAAAAAACTGGTGAAAATCAGTGGTACTGAGCGAGCTATTATTAATGAAATATGCTGACAGTTCATAGGTCCTGTCAAACAGATTACACTGAGTGGAGCGTATCACCATTCCAAGATGGCGGCCTCGTGTCTCGTCAGCACCTGTAGGCAGTTACGTTCAATGCTACATCTATCAGTATAGGATGTCTGTGGCGAGGAGCCTCTGATCTCAGAGCAGCTGAAAACAGAGCGCACCCTCCGGTGGCTACCTCAGTGATGACACGTCTCACAGTCATGATGTCACATTATGCCACTCAGTGAACCTTGACAGCGACCATCCATCCATCCATTTTCTACCTCTTATCCTCACATAGGGTTGCGGGGGGCTGGAGCCTATCCCAGCTGTCTACACCACCTTGCTGCCCACTTGACAGTGACATGCAGGGTGTTTTCTATGAGTTCTACTACTCTGTATTTGAAGACTTATGTTATTATTATTATTATTATTATTATTACTCTCACTGAGCACCAACTGTCACTAATGATGTGGGAGAGGGGGCAATATAAATGAATATAAATACACTTTGTCACTACACCTTCTGACTGCTACATCATTTTCATGTATACTGTGTGTATATCTACACTGTTCATACAGCATGTCCACATCTGTCCAATCACAGGCAGGTGAAAACACTTGAGGTCATGTGACTCTCCAGTGGATTTGGGTTTTCTTGTTGAGGACAGGTGCATGTCCACGTCTTCAGGTTCACCTGAGGAGGCCCTTAGCAACATGCTAATGCTACCAGCTAGCCTGCTTTTAGTGGAGAGTGAGGCAGAGGAAGGTGAGTCATTAGCTTACTTATAAGCTAAATAAATAGAGAACAGCTTTTCCAGCAGAAAGTTGAGCCAATAAATGTGAAGTTTTGAACACCAGTGAGTGTCTCCAACAGACTGATCTCCTGCTGGTATTTATGAACTTTTAGCACTAAAATAAAACTTCACTGCTTTGGTGAAAGAAAAGTAAAATCATAGTGTCAGTGGAAGCCTCATCTAACAGGCTGGAACAGGTCTACTGGACCCTGATGGATGCTGGACTACAGAAATGTTTTTTTCAATGTTGATGTGACCTTTTTGAAACGTCTGCTGGAAATTTTGCCACCTTGTCCCAGGTGAAGGTGGACCAGGATCATCTGATCCAGGACTAACTTAATGTTAATTCAATAAACTAAGATCTATTTCATCAAATGAAAACACGTAGGATTTCAGTCACGTTATTCTAATTATTCTAATTAATTCTAATTTAATTAATGATTAAAAAAGTTGTAAAATGTAAATATCCAAAAAGTAATATTGAGAGAATATTCATATGTTAATGTTTATCATGATTTAGAGGGAAAATGACAAGAAAATGAAATTAAAATCTTTAAAAAATAATTTTAGCCAGTTTGACTTTTTAATATTAGTTAGTAGGAGATCCTGCAGGGGGCGCTCCATCTTCATAACTGAATGCAGATAAAACGGAGCAGCAGCAGAGGATCCAGCTGCAGGTCAGTTCGTCATTTCAGCTCAATATCAGGATTCTGCTTATAAAATAATACCATTATACTGTATATAATACAGTATAATATAATACAGATATATATATATATATATACAGAGAGAGAGAGAGCGGTAGAGACAGATCGGTGTCTGCGTGTGCTGTGGATAACGGAAGATTAAGGTGATGATGATGATTTCTGTTTATCTTGATGCTGATTGGCTCTCAGCTGTTGTTGATAAACACTGAACGTTGTTGTTTATTATTCATAATATTTTCGAACAACAAAGCATGAAGAATCATCGATCAGGACACTGTAACCATGGTGACGTGACAGAATATTATGGTGTGTAACAGAAGCGGACGTCATGGTCTCTGGTGGGTTCTCTAGATCCACCTGTCCTCACACTGACGCTCCTAGCATGTTAGCATGTTAGCATCTGTCAGATTTTTGCACTGAGCTGATGAAGCGCTTTAAAATGTGAGAAGGTAACATTCTGAAAGTGACGTCACTGTGATGTCACAGGTATGTCCAGATGGGCAGCTTCTCTCCATGACAACTGACTCACTGTCACTGAAGCAGCTTTCAGACAGAGGAGATGTGATGTCATATATATATATATATATATATATATGTATATATAATATATATATATATATATATATATATGTATATATATATGTGTGTAGTGAGCACCGCTGCGATCCTCATGAGTTCCTGCCACCTCCAGTCCAAACCCCAAACCCGTACTCCTTACGGTTCTTGAGTTATTCAGAGGAGTTTGGCAGGGTCTGACTCAGCTTGAAATCAATGGCAGTCAGTGAGAGCCAGTGTGGGAGACAGACCAGGGGCGCACCTAGACTTTTCCATAGGGGTGCCCCATGGGGTGTTGAAGCCATGCAGGGGTGGCCAGCAGAATTAGGTGATATGCATGAACCTCCATCACCATAGCATCATTCACATGCAAAAATCTAAGCTCTACTCCTTACAGTTTTTTTTATACGAGAGGTGATTGGACAGGTCGGCTCATAATCAGAAGCAGAGTGTGACTGAGCAGCTCTGTGTGTGTGTGTGTGTGTGTGTGTGTGTGTGTGTGTGTGTGTGTGTCAGGTGGGGGATCCACATAGACACATATATAGAGAGTAGATATTGACTGATTGACTATCACCAAAGATACAGAGAGTGGATTGATCACACACGCAGACAGGAAGCTTAGGCTCAGGTGGTTTCTTTCAAAGTGAAAGTCTGTTTTTTCAAAATAAAAGCCCCAAACGTCGGAGGGGTAACTTTTTTCCTCACAGGAATCTGTGGCTATGACTGTCCTTTCAAAGTAAAAGCCCCAAACTGATTAAAGCTTCACAGGAAACAAGGTGTGTTTGTTTGCAACATTAATTTGGAACAGGCACACACGTAGTGCGTGCTTCGGTGTGTTTGTTTGCAACATGAATTCAGGATAGGCACGCACGTAAAAAAAATTAATAAATACATTCAAAAATTTCTTCAGGAATTTTTTTCTAGTTATTATTATTATTATTATTATATATGTATTAGATGTATAATAGGGCTGTCAAAGTAAACACAATTAATCCACGTTAACATGCAAATTTGTGCAACAGTATCTCTGCTAGAGGAGAAGTTTGGACAGATTCAGAAAAGATGGTTAATCTAATTTATCAGCATGCTTGATCATTAGTTATGACTGTGTGAATATAAAGTTATAATTTTATATATTTTAAATTCTACTCTAGATTTTACAGGGAGCCAGTGCAGAGAGGCTAACACAGGAGAAATATGCTCTCTTTTCCTGGTTCTGGTCAGACCAGGTGCTGCAGGTTCTGGACCAGCTGGAGAGTCTTCATAGACTGATAATAAGGAGTTATAGAAGTCCAGTCTGGAAGTAACAAATGCATGGACTAATTTTTCTGCATCGTTTCTAGAAAGAATATTTGACCTGTTTTCATGACGCTTTGGTGTTAAGCTGCTTCCAGGTCAGTTTTTCCTCTGTGGGATTACACCTCCATGTTAAGCAGATTTTATTCATAACTACTTTTCACCTGTGTGCTACGATTTGAATGAAGTGAATCTCCAGTTCTCCAGGTGTAAAATATGTTGACGGTGTCTTTTTCTCTCTCGTTGCCATGGGGAATGGAGGTATCAGAGCTCCATTGATGGTGGCTTCTTGTTGTTGCGCTGGTGCACCTGAGCTCCAGGTGAACCTATTCAGCGATGACTGAACTACTGCTACAACCCATTACATCACTCGATTGTACATGAATTCATGAGATCTCTTTCTTGCAATTCCAGCTGGAGCTGCAGCAGGAGGAGTTGAAGCTCCTTCCTCCAGACCCTCCTGCTCTTCTTGGCCTTCGTGACACTGGTTCACCTTTGTGTTGCTGTTAGCATGTTAGCATGGTAGCAAAAGTTTCACACTGAGCTGAGGAAATGTGACCACAGCCAAAATTCCATAGTGACATCACAGTGATGTCACTTCCTGGACAGTCTGGTTATGAAGCAAGGGGGCAGTTGTGGGTTCTCCAAGTGAGGACCACTTCCGCGTTCAAAAAGCTGCAATTCCCGTCCGGCCGCTGGGGGCTGGCTCCGGAAGTGAGCAATTCTCCATTGACCGCCATGTTAAAACAGTCGACTTTACAGCTTTAAAAAACATATTTACAGCCTGGTACATTTTAATTTTTTGGTCTCTACCGATAGTTTCCACCTCTGTGAACACTGTGAGGGGGGTGAATTTTTTTTTTACCACAACCATTTTAATGTTATTTTAGTGTTTAAAATTCTTGCATAAATTAGGGCGTGGTTACGTTGAGTGACAGGTTCACAGACAGCTCCCAGCAGTTAGCTCTTTGCTAAAGCGTCGTCTGAGCTAGGCTAGGCTGCACCCAGGGGTCTGTGTTTGTTTCTAGCAATATGGCGTGTGTGGGCGGTGGTGCAGTGGTTAGCACTGTCGCCTCACAGCAAGAAGGTACCCGGTTCCCGATGTGGAGTTTGCATGTTCTCCCCGTGTTTGCGTGGGTTCTCTCCGGGTACTCCGGCTTCCTCCCACCATCCAAAAACATGCATGGGGATTGCTGATTGTACTAATCGACCGTCAAAGGATTGTGTGTTGCATTTTTTTCGGTGTGTAAATATCGAGTACCCAATACCCATAGGCTGTGTAAAATAGAGTTTACTTGGATGCTGCCACTTATTGGTATGTGTCGGCATATTTTGCCGCTGGCTTATTAAGACTTTATAGACTCACGATCCCTGCTGATACAGATAGATGACCAGAGTATGTTGTGTCTGTTTAGTGCAGGAATACAACCTTATTTCGTATCATTGTTGTGTTTAAAAAGTGTGACGTTGCATGGACAGAGATGCTCCGTCAGAAAGCGGCTGCTGTGCTGGATAAACGTTAGTGGATGGAGGCAGTGTTGAAACACGGTAAATAACATGTTAAACGATCGATTCACAGTTAAATAGTACAAATGAATCCCCCCTAAAAAGGTGATTTTTAAAACACAGCAGCAGCATTATGATCTGTTTTTGCTGCCTGTAGCTGCTTGTTAGCCTAGCCTAGCTGATTAGCCTCAGGCTAGCTCAGCACGGTTAACTTGAGTTCAGTGGGCGGGATCTCGGCCGGCTGACCGTAAAGTTACCGCCTCTCCTCCAAATATGGAAAGTACACGCCCACTAAAATCCAAGATGGCGCAGTTCAAATGTCCATGATAGCAGCACAAAAAGAACTCCCCCAAACCAATGGGTGATGTCACGGGTGCTACGTCCACATTCTTTTTACAGTGTATGTTATGAAGCTGCTGCAGGTCTCCTGTATTGACAGGAGTGTCTCTCTCTCTCTCTCTCAGTGATGTCAGTGTCGCCCGCCCTCGCTGACCTCTCCCGTCTGTACCAGACAGAGTTTGTCCGGAGTGCCCGGGCTGTCGGCGTCCTGTGGGCAGTCTGTTCACTCTGCTTCGCCATCATCCAGGTGGTAGTCCTGGTCCAGCCCTCCTGGATTGGAACCGGAGACACCCGACACTTGGGGGCGGGGCCAGTCCCGCCTACCGGCACCCTGGGATTGTTTGAGGTGAGAGGCAGGAAACCACGCCCCAAACGGCTTAGCAACAGCAAGCAGGTCAACAATGTGTTCAAGTCTGATATGTCCCTATATGTCCCTATGTGTCTCTATGTATACCTGTGCAGGTGTGTGTGGACTCGGACTGGCCCGTCCCAGACTGCCGTGGTGGTCTGTCCAGTCTGTCTCCTTTGCCGTCCTTCCAGGCAGTGGCAGTGTTGGTGGGAGTGTCTCTCTGGGCGGTGTGGACCAGCGTCCTCTGTCTCTGTCTCTTCAGGTTCTGCAGCGCCGCCACCGTCTACAAAATCTGTGCATGGCTGCAGCTGACTGCAGGTCAGTCACTGGTCCTGCTGGTTCTACTGGTCTTACTGGTATAACTGTTCCTACTGGTTCTACTGGTTCTACTGGTCTTACTGGTATAATTGGTTCTACTGGTTCTACTGGTCTTACTGGTATAACTATTCCTACTGGTTCTACTGGTTCTCCTGGTCTTACTGGTATAACTGGTCCTACTGGTTCTACTGGTCTTACTGGTATAACTGTTCCTACTGGTTCTACTGGTTCTCCTGGTCTTACTGGTATAACTGGTTCTACTGGTTCTACTGGTCTTACTGGTATAACTGTTCCTACTGGTTCTACTGGTCTTACTGGTATAACTGGTTCTACTGGTTCTCCTGGTCTTACTGGTATAACTGTTCCTACTGGTTCTACTGGTTCTCCTGGTCTTACTGGTATAACTGGTTCTACTGGTTCTACTGGTCTTACTGGTATAACTATTCCTACTGGTTCTACTGGTTCTCCTGGTCTTACTGGTATAACTGGTCCTACTGGTTCTACTGGTCTTACTGGTATAACTGGTCCTACTGGTTCTACTGGTCTTACTGGTATACCTGTTCCTACTGGTTCTACTGGTCTTACTGGTATAACTGTTCCTACTGGTTCTACTGGTTCTACTGGTCTTACTGGTATAACTGGTCCTACTGGTTCTACTGGTCTTACTGGTATACCTGTTCCTACTGGTTCTACTGGTCTTACTGTTCCTACTGGTCCTACTGGTTCTACTGGTCTTACTGGTATAACTGGTCCTACTGGTTCTACTGGTCTTACTGGTATAACTGGTCCTACTGGTTCTACTGGTATAACTGGTCCTACTGGTTCTACTGGTCTTACTGGTATAACTGGTCCTACTGGTTCTACTGGTCTTACGGGTATAACTGTTCCTACTGGTTCTACTGGTCTTACTGTTCCTACTGGTCCTACTGGTTCTACTGGTCTTACTGGTATAACTGGTCCTACTGGTATAACTGGTCCTACTGGTTCTACTGGTCTTACTGGTATAACTGGTCCTACTGGTTCTACTGTTCTTACTGGTATAACTGGTCCTACTGGTTCTACTGGTCTTACTGTTCCTACTGGTCCTACTGGTTCTACTGGTCTTACTGGTATAACTGGTCCTACTGGTTCTACTGGTCTTACTGGTATAACTGTTCCTACTGGTTCTACTGGTTCTACTGGTCTTACTGGTATAACTGGTCCTACTGGTTCTACTGGTTCCACTGGTCTTACTGGTATAACTGGTCCTACTGGTTCTACTGGTCTTACTGGTATAACTGGTTCTACTGGTTCTACTGGTCTTACTGGTATAACTGGTCCTACTGGTTCTACTGGTCTTACTGGTATAACTGGTCCTACTGGTATAACTGGTCCTACTGGTTCTACTGGTCTTACTGGTATAACTGTTCCTACTGGTTCTACTGTTCTTACTGGTATAACTGGTCCTACTGGTTCTACTGGTCTTACTGTTCCTACTGGTCCTACTGGTTCTACTGGTCTTACTGGTATAACTGGTCCTACTGGTTCTACTGGTCTTACTGGTATAACTGGTCCTACTGGTATAACTGGTCCTACTGGTTCTACTGGTCTTACTGGTATAACTGTTCCTACTGGTTCTACTGGTTCTACTGGTCTTACTGGTATAACTGGTCCTACTGGTTCTACTGGTTCCACTGGTCTTACTGGTATAACTGGTCCTACTGGTTCTACTGGTCTTACTGGTATAACTGGTTCTACTGGTTCTACTGGTCTTACTGGTATAACTGGTCCTACTGGTTCTACTGGTCTTACTGGTCCTGCTGGTGATGCTTTGTGTGTTCCTCAGGTTTCTGTCTGGCATTGGCTTGTCTTCTGTTTCCAGACTCATGGGAGAGTCCAGAGATGAGAGCCCTGTGTGGAGACTCTGTGAGTTTACTCTGCTGCTCTTTACAAACACACACACACACACACACACACACACATATATATATACGTACATATATATACGTATATATATGTATAAATATGTACGTATATATATGTACGTGTATATATATATATATATGTATATATACACGTATGTATGTATGTATACATATAGGTGGGCAGCTTCTCTCCAGGTAACTGTTCAGTCCACTGGGCCTACATCCTGGCCATCCTGGGCGTTCTGGATGCCGCCATCTTGGCTACATTAGCCTTCGTCCTCGCTAACAGACAAGATGCCCTGCTTCCTCCAAATACCAAGGATGGTGAGTAACTAGCTTAGCATTTGCTTCAGAGCCAGTTATTTCAGTATTAATGACACTGTGTGTTCCTGCAGTGACCACATGATTAGCTCCAGTTATAGTTAGCTTAGCATCAGCTGATGACTAATGAAACTGTGTGTTCCTGCAGTGGCTGCAGGTTTGCTGATGTCAGCGTAGCATCACCAAGTGAGTCTCTTCTTCTTCTGCTGTCTCTATTTTCAACCGTTTCCTCTTCCTGATCTTCTTCTTTTTCTTCTTCTTTAGGAAGAAACAAATGTCGAAATGAACCACAAGCAGAAGAATTATATCAGCAACAAAAGAAATGCAAAGAAAGTTTTTTTAAGCGGCCCCAAACTACCTATAAAACGTGTTAAATACGAGTAAGCATTTGGTTTATCACATCCTTTCAACAAACGTACAGGGTTGGTGGCGTCCAGGTGTCTCAGCAGCAGTAACAGTGACAGGAAGTGTCCGGTCTCTGAGATGGTGAAGACGGATATGGCGATCCTGAATGCTGGTCGTCACACGTGTTCTGTCGCTGCATAGACGATCTGAAGTGTTGTTCGTGGCATGGACTCTGGTTCGGAGACGACTAATTGTTGATTCATGAACGTTCATTGCCCTTACAACATGTCGCGCACTCATACCAGCATTCAGCATTCCAATAAAGTAATTCTATTCTATTAATAGCACATTCACATCGCGGCACCATTACAAAAGCACCGAGAGAAAAGTTTTTTTCCCATTTTATGCAGGTTGTGTAAACAAATAAAGTGCCGATCCCATTTTCATACGCCAGTGTTCTAGTTGTCTGGGTCGCCCACGCCTCCGTTAATCTGCCCATCGGAATACGGCGCCACAACACACACTTTGGCACATGTTACCACTCATGTGCAACCTTTTGTCCAAACAAGCATTTTACATTGCTGCTGAGACAAGGGGCAACAACTAGAATTCACTATAAAACTGTTTCTTTTGTTGTTTTTGTGTGTGTGTGTGTGTGTGTGTGTGTGTGTGTGTATATAGTGTTAGAGAATAGAACCTGCATCACAACTTCATCGTCTTAATACTTTTAGTTTTGACAACAACGTACATTCACATATTCACTCAAGACTAAGATATACTGTATTTATATAGTACATTTCTTATCCAAGGTGCTTTAGAAATGATGATTAGAACATTTTTCTGTCACAGCACAAGATGTTTTATGAATTCATCTCCTGTGAATTTCTCAACATGAATCTTTAAGAAATTCATCTCTATGTAGCCTAGCTCAGCACAAATGTTGTCAAGTTTGCATTCCAGTTAGCTTCAGATTGAGTTAGCTTCAGATCCAGTTAGCTTCAAGTTAGCGTCAGCTCAAGTTAGCTTAGAGATTGCCTCAGAGTTAGCTTCAGATCCAGTTAGCTTAGAGTTAGCTTCAGATCCAGTTAGCTTAGAGTTAGCTTCAGATCCAGTTAGCTTAGAGTTAGCTTCAGATCCAGTTAGCTTAGAGTTAGCTTCAGATCCAGTTAGTTTAGAGTTAGCTTCAGATCCAGTTAGCTTAGAGTTAGCTTCAGATCCAGTTAGTTTAGAGTTAGCTTCAGATCCAGTTAGCTTAGAGTTAGCTTCAGATCCAGTTAGTTTAGAGTTAGCTTCAGATCCAGTTAGCTTAGAGTTAACTTCAGATCCAGTTAGCTTCAAGTTAGCGTGCCAAGAGATTTCCACCTCTAATGGGTTTTTCATTTCTTTTTGCTAATAAAATGGTCGCTCATGTGTTTCCGTAGAGTTTAGTCTCCACTAAAAACAAATCATTTGTTTGTATGCAGATTGTTGTTATTTACAGAATGCATCACTTCAGACTTGCAAACATTGTTTGTGTTCATGTTTTATTCACATGAATAAATGATTCTAACAGATAAACAGTTTTCACTGAGTCACTGAACGATGACATCATCTGCAGGCAGCCAGTCAGAGAGCAGATCAGCCAGGTGTTCAAGTCATTTGACTTTTTTTAGGCTGGTACTGCAAGTGTTAGGTGTTTCTGAAGTTACCTGAGCAGGTAGAGTACACTGGAACAACAACAATAATGAATATTCAGACAGGTTGTCATGGATACTGACTTTAATTCAGGCAGACGTTGCTGCACACAAGCTGAGGAATATGAACGCTACAGGAACAAGCCAATCACAGAGCCGATGAGCTGTTGCCACGGTTACTGCATGGCAGGCATGATGATGTGTCTCAATGGGAAATGTCACACCAGTTTCAAACTTCAAGTCCCAGAAAGCATTGCTGTCATGTTGCTGCTGGTAACAGGAAGTGAAAGAAACACGTTCTTCTCATTTTAACATTAAAAGCCAAAAGCAGCAAAACACAAAAAATACAAGAAACAAGAAACCCGAAGACAGCATACACCTCCTTCTGCTCCTCCTCTTTGAAACCTTCTAAATCGCCTTCTCCTCTCCTCTGTTGCTCCTCCTCTTATTGGCTTCTCCTCCTCTCCTCCACCTCTCCTCCTCTCATCCCCCCTCCTCCTTTCCTTTCCTCCTTTCCTTCTCTTCTACTCTTCTCCTCCTCTCCTTCTTCTCTCCTCCTTTGCTCCTCCTCCTCTTCTCCTCTCCTCCTCTCCCTCCTCCTCCTCCTCTTCTCTTCTCTTCTCCTGTCCTCCCCCTCTTCTCCTTTCTTCCTCCTCTTCTCTTCTCCTACTCTCCCCCTCTCCTTCTCTTCTCTCCTCTCCTCCACCTCCTCTTCTCCTCTCCTCCTCCCCCTCTCACTCCCTCATGTACTCTAGAATCTGATCGATTAAAATCTGGGGGCTGTAGTTCAGTGCAGCTCTCCTCTGGCGCCTATGATTCCCTTGATTCAGTTCTTCCATGGCGACAGTTGCCATGGGATCGGTGCGTTTCATCCTCTGCAACCTGGCAGCGGGGGAGTGGAGGTCCTCCTCCAGCCTCTTCACTCTGAGTAAAGGGGGGTCGTTGCTAGGCTCTGGAGGTGGCCCGTCGTCAAGGGACCGGCGTGTTCTCCTCTGGGCGGAGCTAAGGGGTTCAGCTGACAGGTCCCTCCTCGCACGGTGACCGGAGGCTGCCTGGCTGTCGCTAGGGCCGATGCTGGACAGTAACCTAACAACCAGACGCCTGAGGAGCAGAAGCTGTTGTTAGTGTTATGTTTTAATATACATCACAATATATATGAGAGATGTGCTTCTATTGATCTGTTACTGGTACTGATGTATTGATCGATCACCTCAGAGTGTCCTGGTCCCCCCGGCCAGTCTGGTGGACTCGCTCCTGTCTCGCTCTCTCCAGCAGAATCTGAGCCAATTGAGGCTCCATCCTGTAAGTCACAGATCACAGGTTATTATCAGTAACTCTGAGCCCTGACAAATGGTGAGAGCCATTGGTGGTCACCTGTCCAGCAGAGTCTGAGCCAGGTGAGGCTCCAGGAGGCCCCACCAGGCAGCTGGGGGCCTACCCATGTCCAGCCCCGTCTCATCGTAGCCTGGGGGGGCCGGGCCCTGGAAGTCCCCTGGCTGGTCCTGGTCCTCCTCCTCTTCCTCCACCATTTCCACCTGTGTTGGCCCGACCAATCCTGTGCTCTCTGCCTCGCTCAGGAGACGGAGCAGAGCAGCCAGGTAGGCTGTGGACGCGTGTGATTGGTCAGTTTTCTGTTTGTCCAAAATAAAGTGCTAAGAAGAGGGACTCCTCAATATTGAAATTATTATTGTTATGTGCCTGCCGTCGAGCAAGGCTGGCGAAGCCAGCCTTGCGAGCACGGCGGCACATATTACTATTCCTTTTGGGGGGATTCCCCAAGTGTCTTAGCATTCATGGCAGGCGAAGCCTGCCATGAATGCTTGTAGTAGGTCCAAAACACACATATGTGATGTAAAATGATAAAAAATACCAGAAAATACCCAAAAAATCCATCCAAACATCATAAAAACACTGTATTTTAGCCAGCAACGCGCTTATTAGTATCCAGGACGAGGTTTCTTTTTTATTATTATTATTTTTATTATTATTATTATAGACGGGATTTTCGGCAATTAATGCGGGTCGTACCGTAAGGTGCACCCAGGCATGAGATATATCAAAACGTGCGTCTCGATCGTGCCACCATGGCTATTACTTTTCTCCCTCAAAGCCGTTACCGTGGCGACGCTAGACCCCAAAAACCGCCGAAAAAAGTCCCATAGGAATGAATGGGGAAAGGGTCGGATTTCAAATTTTTTTCTTCATCGAACAAACAGTCACAGCTCCCTCATGCTTTCACCTAGAAACTCCATTCAACTTTCAAAACGCAGCAAATTTTCCTGGCAACATATTCATAATTCATCTTCAATTAAAAAAATGTATAGTTTCTTCAGCATTTCAACTTTTTCCAGACCATGAAATCTTCAAAAATCAGACTTTAACATGGGTGTCTATTGCGTGCACTAGAGTGGGAGAACTACACACCTAGAGTGGAGAGCAGTTTCAGAATCGTCTGAAAAAAATATTTTTAAATCGCGATTGTGAGGGCTACGTACACCCCACGGACATAATTTTTACATCAAAACGTTGGAAATTTCGTCCCGGTCGTAGCGATATGTCTCTTGTGTCTCTGAGATTTATGGTTTTGGCTCCAGACCCTTAATTAGGGCAGCATCTCCAAAAATCTCTCCATTGGGCCCAATGTTAATTTTCAGAGGAAAAGGCGTGAGAAAGCAGGAAAACCTCTTGTGTTTAACCTGCCGCTGACGGGCTTCTGAGTGGGCTAGAGACATAAAATTTACATCGCTGCGATCCTCGTCCAAACCCCAAAGCCGTACTCCTTACGGTTCTTGAGTTATTCAGAGGAGTTTGACAGGGTCCGACTCAGCTTGAAATCAATGGCAGTCAGTGAGAGCCAGTGTGGGGGACAGACCAGGGGCGCGCCTAGACTTTTCCATAGGGGTGCCCCATGGGGTGTTGAAGCCATGCAGGGGTGGCCAGCAGAATTAGGTGACATGCATGAACCTCCACCACCATAGCATCATTCACATGCAAAAATCTAAGCTCTACTGCTTATAGTTTTTTTTATACGAGAGGTGATTGGACAGGTCAGCTCATAATCAGTGGCATAGCTGTGTGTGTGTGTCAGGTGGGGGATCCACATAGACACGCATATAGAGATTAGATGGTGATATGATACAGGCTTCTGATTGCCCATTACCACAGATACAGAGAGTGGATGACATCATTGATCACACACACAGACAGGAAGCTCAGGCTGTTTCTTTCAAAATAAAAGTTTGTTTTTTCAAAATAAAAGCCCTGAACTCTGATTTGCTCTTCACAGGAAACAAGGTGTGTTTGTTTTCAACATGAACCTGGGACAGGCACGCACGAAGTGCGTGCTTCGGTGCAGGAGAGGGTCAGCATGCATCAGGCTGGGCCTACATGGCCCGGCGTCGCGTGGGCCCGGCGTCATGTGTGCAGGCACATATTAAAATTTCTTCAGGAATTTTTAGTCTAGTTATTATTATTATTGTTATTAGTTGATTATTGAGCTTATTGCATAAAACTGCTCTAAACTTTCTGCAACCTGCTCGTAGCTCCTCCTCTTGCTCCCGCCTTTGGTCCCTCTCCACCAATCGCTGCAGAGCCTGGTCCAAGCCACGCCCCCTCCAGTCAGCTGATTGGTAGTACAGGTTGTTGGCCACGCCTCCCCCCTGACTGGCAGGATATGACATCATCTGGTCCTCATAGAGGAGCAGGCCACGGCCCCCGCCACGAGCTACAGGTAGCGCCTGAGACAAAGATAAGAGGTCAGAGGTCAAAGGTCAGAGGTCCTCAAAGGGCTCAGTCCCACATCTCCTCTCCTCCTCTCCTGGGTTAGAGCCAAGGTAACTTCTGGTTCCAAAAAAAAACAAAACAAGATGGCACCAGCTGGTGATGTTACAGAGACTGTGTTTTATTCTTCATCACCTCCTGACCTCCTCCTCCTCCTGATCTTGAACAAATCCTCCAAACCCTCCAAGCTGCTCTGCTCTGGATCCTGACTCATTAACTCCTCTGCTCTGTTGGATCAGACCACCAGGACCAGCCTTCACTCCCCACATGCATCAGTGATTCTTATCCTCTCATGACCCTGTCTCTGCTTCTAGTTCCCTGTGATAACTGATAACTGTAGTAACTGTGATAACTGCATTGATGATGTAACAGTTCTCAAGGCCATCACCGTCTGGGCCAATCAGAAGCCATGATTGATAGGGAGGTCCACAGGCTGCTGAAGGCTGAGTCCAACCTTACTCCAGGAGCATCTCTCATCTCTTCAGTGACAACAGAGACACTCTGAGCTCCACCTCTCTGCTAAATGAGCTAAATGAGGCACTCAACACCACACACATCTGGACACTAAAGACTCCTATGTTAGAACACAATCATCCCCCAGCAGCTCACTATAAAACTGGACCAGCAGGAATCAACACCTCAGTGTGCAACAGGAGGCCCCTCCTCCTCGCTCTGCACATTGTCACAGCTCCAACCTCATCAAGTACGACTGTGGTGGGTCTCATCAGCAACAACGATGAGAAAGCCAGCCAATCAGTGCCTCTACTTCCTCCACAAACTGAGCAAAGCTAGAGCCCGACCCCATCACGTACCTCTACTTCCTCCACAAACTGAGGAAAGCTAGAGCCGGACCCCATCACGTACCTCTACTTCCTCCACAAACTGAGGAAAGCTAGAGCCCGACCCCATCACGTACCTCTACTTCCTCCACAAACTGAGGAAAGCTAGAGCCCGACCCCATCACGTACCTCTACTTCCTCCACAAACTGAGGAAAGCTAGAGCCCGACCCCATCACGTACCTCTACTTACAGAGGCACTGTGGAGACCGTCCCGACCACCTCTCTCCTCTCCTGCAAAGCCCTCTGCATTGTAAAGGACCCCACCCATGTCACACAGCTTCTTCAGCCTCCTGCCATCAGGAAGGAGCCTGAAGGCCAGGACCAGGACCAGAACCAGGATCAGGACCAGCAGACTGAAGGACAGCTCCATCCACCAGGACATATAGACTGAGGGACAGCTGTAATAACTGTTGTTACTATAAAATAATAACTACACGTGTGTGTGTGTAGGTATAGTAAACTGCACACTGCTCAAATATCTGTGTCACAGTGCGGCAGGCAGAGACGCTCTGACTGCGGTTACCATGACGACCCTAGTCTTACATTAACATGAACAGCAGTGACGCCGGAGCAATGTGTCCTCACAAGGACAGATGGACAGGGTTATACACACACGCACACACACAGAGCAGCTGTCAGGAGACCTGCTATAACCTGTGACACACGGCCCTGTTGCCCTTGGTTACCGTCTCCTGTCTCTATGGTGACAGATACTAAATGTTCCTGTCAGGAGCCGAACACACACGTATATGTGTACTGCCATCTCTGTGAGGACACTTGATAAATACATCCCCTAAACCCTCACCGGCTCTGTATCTGGACCTGGTTCAGACCTGGACCTGGTTCAGACCTGGACCTGGTTCTCAATGAGGGTTACAGCTCATTTTGGTTCCCATAAAGACAAGAAAACAAGTACAAACAAACACGTTTTTCTCTCTGCGGTGATCAACCTGATTAACCAATCAATCAATCAATCAATCAATAGAAACCAGAACATAGAAGCAAAGAAACAGTAGTGATGTCCCTCTCCATCACTATCACCATGGTGAGCCATCTCTGTGTTTATGGGATGTTGGTCCTTACCTGGGAGATGAGGATCAGAGCAGAGCTGAGCAGCAGGAAGCTGAGCGACGCCATGCTGCCGACTGAACACACACTGCAACACACTGCAACACACACACACACACACACACACACACACTGAGGCATGTGATGGGTGAGTCAGGAGTAGGAGTCAGGAGGAGGAGTTTCTGAGCAGTGAGACTCTGCATGAACACAGAAACCCCATGAATAAAGTCTGAACATCAACTGGCTGATTAATCCAGAGGGAAATTTAGTCATTCAGACTTTATAAAAAAAAGTCTTGACCTGCTCTGAAGGACATTTTTTTATTTCACTCTCAGATCTACTGATCTCCCCTCTTTCACATAGTGGTATGATCCCAAGTCTGTCTGATCCTGTGATTGGCTGCATGGTGTGCCCGTCAAAATAAAGCATCGTCCTGCCGAAGACGCTTCATCAAAGTTTGGCTCTTAGAGCCCATCAGTAGAGGAGATAAGAGACAGCTGTAGTTCCACACTAATAATCACACTACTGCCGTTTTTCTCCCACCCAGTGGTTAAATTTGACTTTGCATGCATTGCAACATGGTTGGGACTACGGTAAGTGGAATGGGTCAACTCCCGGGCGGTCACTATCACCACGGATCCCCGGCCTGGAGCTCCGGTCATTTTATGGCCCTTTTATGCTTTTTTGGTGATGAGGATTCAGCGCGGCATAAGTATGCTCTTGTATTATGACTAAAAGTGCAGTGCAGGTTTTAGTTTAGTGCCAGATAAGTAAAACCGGCATCTCCACCTTACTTCTCTGTGTAAATGTGAATCGCAAAACGCAGAAATGCATTTTGTCCTATGGCTACTAGCAGGTAGTGCTTTATGTCCCTCTCGGCAGTCCGTAGTTTTTTGATAGACCGGAAAGACATGGAAGCTTCCGTATGAGCGACCCGCTCTATGTAAAGACAGATAACTGATTCTTCACCCAGGAGGATAAGTCAGAGTGTTGGCAGATGTTATTTTACACCAGTGAGATCTATTTATGAATGAAGACGTTGATTTGAGGTAATAAAATACTTACAAAATTACACAGTGTCCCTTTAAGGAAGGAAAAAGGTAAGAAACTGAACCCAAAAGGTGAGGAAACTAAGGTCGCTTTCACACTTAACCAAGTGGACTCAGTTCGCTTGGGGGGCTGAAAGATGCAACATTGTTGTGTTTATCACTTGGTTCGGTTCCGCTTTCACACTGCAATTCCTGAACCGCACCAAACTTTCTGAGCATCAACTTTCAGGAATGTAACCTCACAAACTACAGACAGGGTGGACTGGCAATCTTGAATTGTGCTCCAACGTTAACGTTGCCTACCTACATACTAGTGAACGCAACCGTCACTAATACCTGTCATACCTATTATTTCAGTCTTGTCATTTGGTCTTGTCATTTCCTGTTTTATTTTGAAATTAATTGTCTTCCCTTGTGTTTCAGCTTCACTCTTCCTGCCCTGTGTTTCCCGGGTCTGGTGATTGTCAGCCCCGCCCCTGATTGTTTCCAGCTGTTCCCCATTATCTAGTGTATATATGTCTGTGTCTCCCTTTGTTTTGTGCCAGTACGTCTTGTGTCCATGAACCGAGTCTACCAGCCATTTTCCATGTCATCGCTTCTTGTCAGGTTTCCCCTTCCTTTGTCAGAGTTTGTCTGTTCATCGAGCTGTTGCTTCGTTTCTATGATTGTCTCCCTCGTGTTTGTCTTCCAGTGTAGTCAGTCCTCTGTGTTTAGTGTTCTCTTTACTTAGATTGTTCCTCACACTTTTGTGAGTGCTTTTTGTTAGTAGCTTTGCCCTTTTTACCTCACCGTTTGTGAGCGTCTGTAGTTCTCCTTTTCCCCCTGCAGTTCTTAGTAGCCAGTGCCAGGGTATTTTCTGTTGTAGTTTTCATAGCTGTTCTCTCATATTTATTTTGTAATTTTGATAGCCGTGTTGGTTTATGTTGTATTTCCAGGTAGCCAGGTTAGAGTGTCAATCCCTCCCTGTGCCGCTGTTTTCTGTTCTGTTAATAAAGCCTTTGTTGTTACTTTGCTGTGAGTCGAGCATTTGGGTTCTTTCGTCCTGTGTTTTTGCCAAGTTCTTACAATACCGTCACAATATAACGTGACAACACATCAGCACAGAGTTTAAGTACTGTGACTGTTGGTAGTTGTGATTAATTTTGTTCAAATATGTCAAACTTTGAATTTATGGTTTATGCTGTTCAGACAATTGAGCTAAGCTAGCTAACAGCTAACGGTGGTCACTCCTTGTTTGTTGTGGTCTGGAGTGTGCGCTATACTTGCTGTACATGCACTGCATACATTCGGTCCTGTGTTTGGTCCGGTGAGCTTTGACACTGCATACGAACCGCACCAGGGTTCACTTGCAAACGAACCGAGACCCCCGTTTTCAAGCGGACCAGAGTTAGCTTGTTTGATCTGCGCCAGAATTCGTATGAGCTTTCACACCTGCCCAAAGGAAGCGGACCACCTGAGGAAACAACCTCTAGTCCATGTAAAGCGGACCAAAGGAAGACAGTGTGAAAGCGACCTAAGTTAGCACACCAAAAACAAACAGAACCTGATCACTCAGCAGTGGACTGAATGATGACAGAGACTTGAAAGGCTAACTTGACTTCAAGAACAAGACGAATTGGCACAGGACAGGGGACTACTAGCAGACTATTTATACATGAGGTAAGGGGACACAGCGCGTTTAACCAAAGTAGGATTTATATATCCAGGATGACTGAGAACAGAGGCTTGATCTGTTCAGCATGGATCTGTATCATGAACACCAAGCAGGATGAAAAGGAGTGACTCAGTCCAGTCAGGAGGAACTGATCCAGTTAAACTGTTCAGGCTTCAGGCTGCAGCGGACCACCAGCACGATCACAGAGTAATGGATGAAAACATGGAAAGGACGATATGAATCACTGGAAATATATAAATATATAAAAATATATATATATATATATATATATATATATATTCAGTGTGTACTGCATGTAGACTGTATATTTAAGGTTTGTTTACAGTACGAGCTGTACTCTCTACAGTACTCTGTTCACTCTCTACAGTATTAGCTGTACTCTCTGCAGTATTCGGTGTACTCTCGACAGTACTCGCTGAACTCTCTGCAGTATTCGGTGTACTCTCTACAGTACTAGCTGTATTCTCTGCAGTATTCGGTGTACGCTCCACAGTACTAGCTGTACTCTCTACAGTACTCATTGTACTCTCTAAAGTACTCGCTGTACTCTCTACAGTATTAGCTGTACTCTCTGCAGTATTCTGTGTACTCGCTACAGTACTAGCTGTACTCTCTGCAGTATTCTGTGTACTCTCTACAGTACTCGCTGTACTCTACAGTACTATCTGTACTCTCTACAGTATTCGGTGTACTCTCCACAGTACTAGCTGTACTCTCTGCAGTATTCGGTGTACTCTCTACAGTACTAGCTGTACTTTCTGCAGTACTAGCAATACTCTCTACAGTATTCGGTGTACTCTCTACAGTACTAGCTGTACTCTCTACAGTATTAACTGTACTCTCTACAGTACTAGCTGTACTCTCCACAGTATTTGGTATACTCTCTACAGTACTAACTGTACTCTCGACAGTACAAGCTGTACTCTCCGCAGTATTCGGTGTACTCTCCACAGTACTAGCTGTACTCTCTACAGTATTCAGTGTACTCTCCACAGTACTAGCTGTACCCACCACAGTACTCATTGTACTCTCTACAGTATTCGGTGTACTCTCTACAGTACTCGCTGTACTCTCTACAGTACTCATTGTACTCTCTACAGTACTCGCTGTACTCTCTACAGTATTAGCTGTAGTCTCTACAGTACTAGCTGTACTCTCTGCAGTATTCGGTGTACTCTCTACAGTACTCGCTGTACTCTACAGTACTATCTGTACTCTCGACAGTATTCGGTGTACTCTCCACAGTACTAGCTGTACTCTCTGCAGTATTTGGTGTACTCTCTACAGTACTAGCTGTACTTTCTGCAGTACTACCTGTACTCTCTACAGTGTTCTGTGTACTCTTTACAGTACTAGCTGTACTCTTTACAGTATTAGCTGTACTCTCTACAGTACTAGCTGTACGCTCTGCAGTATTATGTGTACTCTCTACAGTACTCATTGTACTCTACAGTACTAGCTGTACTCTCTACAGTATTCGGTGTACTCTTTACAGTACTAGCTGTACTCTCTGCAGTATTCTGTGTACTCTCTACAGTACTCGCTGTACTCTACAGTACTATCTGTACTCTCTACAGTATTCGGTGTACTCTCCACAGTACTAGCTGTACTCTCTGCAGTATTCGGTGTACTCTCTACAGTACTAGCTGTACTTTCTGCAGTACTAGCAATACTCTCTACAGTATTCGGTGTACTCTCTACAGTACTAGCTGTACTCTCTACAGTATTAACTGTACTCTCTACAGTACTAGCTGTACTCTCCACAGTATTTGGTATACTCTCTACAGTACTAGCTGTACTCTCGACAGTACAAGCTGTACTCTCCGCAGTATTCGGTGTACTCTCCACAGTACTAGCTGTACTCTCTACAGTATTCAGTGTACTCTCCACAGTACTAGCTGTACCCACCACAGTACTCATTGTACTCTCTACAGTATTCGGTGTACTCTCTACAGTACTCGCTGTACTCTCTACAGTACTCGCTGTACTCTCTACAGTATTAGCTGTAGTCTCTACAGTACTAGCTGTACTCTCTGCAGTATTCGGTGTACTCTCTACAGTACTCGCTGTACTCTACAGTACTATCTGTACTCTCGACAGTATTCGGTGTACTCTCCACAGTACTAGCTGTACTCTCTGCAGTATTCGGTGTACTCTCTACAGTACTAGCTGTACTTTCTGCAGTACTACCTGTACTCTCTACAGTGTTCTGTGTACTCTTTACAGTACTAGCTGTACTCTTTACAGTATTAGCTGTACTCTCTACAGTACTAGCTGTACGCTCTGCAGTATTATGTGTACTCTCTACAGTACTCATTGTACTCTACAGTACTAGCTGTACTCTCTACAGTATTCGGTGTACTCTTTACAGTACTAGCTGTTCTCTCTGCAGTATTCGCTGTACTCTCCACAGTACTAGCTGTACCCTCTACAGTACTAGCTGTACTCTCTGCAGTATTCTGTGTACTCTCTGCAGTATTCTGTGTACTCTCTACTGTATTGGGTGTACTCTATACAGTACTAACTGTACTCTCTACAGTACTCGCTGTACTCTCTACAGTACTAGCTGTACTCTCTGCAGTATTCGGTGTACTCTCTACAGTATTAGCTATACTCTCTACAGTATTTGGTGTACTCTCTACAGTACTAGCTGTACTCTCTGCAGTGCTCGCTGTACTTTCGACAGTACTAGATGTACTCTCTACAGTATTCGGTGTACTCTCTACAGTATTAGCTGTACTCTCTACAGTATTCTGTATACTCTCTACAGTGCTCGCTGTACTCTACAGTACTAGCTGTACTCTCTGCAGTATTAGCTGTACTCTCTACGGTACTAGCTGTACTCTCTGCAGTATTTGGTGTACTCTCCACAGTACTAGCTGTACCCTCGACAGTACTCATTGTACTCTCTACAGTATTCGGTGCACTCTCTACAGTATTCGGTGTACTCTCTACAGTACTAGCTGTACTCTCTACAGTATTCGGTGTACTCTCCACAGAGCTAGCTGTACTCTCTACAGTATTCGGTGTACTCTCTACAGCATTAGCTGTACTCTCTACAGTACTAGCTGTACTTTCTACAGTATTCGGTGTACTCTCTACAGTACTAGCTGTATTCTCCACAGTATTAGCTGTACTCTCTGCAGTATTCAGTGTACTCTCTACAGTACTAGCTGTACTCTCTACAATACTAGCTGTACTCTCTGCAGTATTCGGTGTACTCTCTACATTACTAGCTGTACTCTCTACAGCATTCGGTGTACTCTCTACAGTACTAGCTGTACTCTCTACAGTACTTGGTGTACTCTCTACAGTATTCTGTGTACTCTCTACAGTATTAGTTGTACTCTCTACAGTATTCTGTGTACTCTCTACAGTATTAGCTGTTCTCTCTACAGCATTTGGTGTACTCTCTACAGTACTAGCTGTACTCTCTACAATATTCGGTGTGCTCTCTACAGTATTCAGTGTACTCTCTACAGTACTAGCTGTACTCTCTACAGTATTCGGTGTACTCTCTACAGTACTAGCTGTACTCTCTACAGAATTCGTTGTACTCTCTACAGTACTAGCTGTACTCTCTGCAGTATTCGGTGTACTCTCTACAGTACTAGCTGTATTCTCTGCAGTATTCGGTGTACGCTTCACAGTACTAGCTGTACTCTCTACAGTACTCATTGTACTCTCTAAAGTACTCGCTGTACTCTCTACAGTATTAGCTGTACTCTCTGCAGTATTCTGTGTACTCTCTACAGTACTAGCTGTACTCTCTGCAGTATTCTGTGTACTCTCTACAGTACTCGCTGTACTCTACAGTACTATCTGTACTCTCTACAGTATTCGGTGTACTCTCCATAGTACTAGCTGTACTCTCTGCAGTATTCGGTGTACTCTCTACAGTACTAGCTGTACTTTCTGCAGTACTAGCAATACTCTCTACAGTATTCGGTGTACTCTCTACAGTACTAGCTGTACTCTCTACAGTATTAACTGTACTCTCTACAGTACTAGCTGTACTCTCCACAGTATTTGGTATACTCTCTACAGTACTAACTGTACTCTCGACAGTACAAGCTGTACTCTCCGCAGTATTCGGTGTACTCTCCACAGTACTAGCTGTACTCTCTACAGTATTCAGTGTACTCTCCACAGTACTAGCTGTACCCACCACAGTACTCATTGTACTCTCTACAGTATTCGGTGTACTCTCTACAGTACTCGCTGTACTCTCTACAGTACTCATTGTACTCTCTACAGTACTCGCTGTACTCTCTACAGTATTAGCTGTAGTCTCTACAGTACTAGCTGTACTCTCTGCAGTATTCGGTGTACTCTCTACAGTACTCGCTGTACTCTACAGTACTATCTGTACTCTCGACAGTATTCGGTGTACTCTCCACAGTACTAGCTGTACTCTCTGCAGTATTCGGTGTACTCTCTACAGTACTAGCTGTACTTTCTGCAGTACTACCTGTACTCTCTACAGTGTTCTGTGTACTCTTTACAGTACTAGCTGTACTCTTTACAGTATTAGCTGTACTCTCTACAGTACTAGCTGTACGCTCTGCAGTATTATGTGTACTCTCTACAGTACTCATTGTACTCTACAGTACTAGCTGTACTCTCTACAGTATTCGGTGTACTCTTTACAGTACTAGCTGTACTCTCTGCAGTATTCTGTGTACTCTCTACAGTACTCGCTGTACTCTACAGTACTATCTGTACTCTCTACAGTATTCGGTGTACTCTCCACAGTACTAGCTGTACTCTCTGCAGTATTCGGTGTACTCTCTACAGTACTAGCTGTACTTTCTGCAGTACTAGCAATACTCTCTACAGTATTCGGTGTACTCTCTACAGTACTAGCTGTACTCTCTACAGTATTAACTGTACTCTCTACAGTACTAGCTGTACTCTCCACAGTATTTGGTATACTCTCTACAGTACTAGCTGTACTCTCGACAGTACTAGCTGTACTCTCGCCAGTATTCGGTGTACTCTCCACAGTACTAGCTGTACTCTCTACAGTATTCAGTGTACTCTCCACAGTACTAGCTGTACCCACCACAGTACTCATTGTACTCTCTACAGTATTCGGTGTACTCTCTACAGTACTCGCTGTACTCTCTACAGTACTCATTGTACTCTCTACAGTACTCGCTGTACTCTCTACAGTATTAGCTGTAGTCTCTACAGTACTAGCTGTACTCTCTGCAGTATTCGGTGTACTCTCTACAGTACTCGCTGTACTCTACAGTACTATCTGTACTCTCGACAGTATCTTGTACTCTCCACAGTACTCGCTGTACTCTCTGCAGTATTCGGTGTACTCTCTACAGTACTAGCTGTACTTTCTGCAGTACTACCTGTACTCTCTACAGTGTTCTGTGTACTCTTTACAGTACTAGCTGTACTCTTTACAGTATTAGCTGTACTCTCTACAGTACTAGCTGTACGCTCTGCAGTATTATGTGTACTCTCTACAGTACTCATTGTACTCTACAGTACTAGCTGTACTCTCTACAGTATTCGGTGTACTCTTTACAGTACTAGCTGTTCTCTCTGCAGTATTCGCTGTACTCTCCACAGTACTAGCTGTACCCTCTACAGTACTAGCTGTACTCTCTGCAGTATTCTGTGTACTCTCTGCAGTATTCTGTGTACTCTCTACTGTATTGGGTGTACTCTATACAGTACTAACTGTACTCTCTACAGTACTCGCTGTACTCTCTACAGTACTAGCTGTACTCTCTGCAGTATTCGGTGTACTCTCTGCAGTATTCGGTGTACTCTCTACAGTATTAGCTATACTCTCTACAGTATTTGGTGTACTCTCTACAGTACTAGCTGTACTCTCTGCAGTGCTCGCTGTACTTTCTACAGTACTAGATGTACTCTCTACAGTATTCGGTGTACTCTCTACAGTATTAGCTGTACTCTCTACAGTATTCTGTATACTCTCTACAGTGCTCGCTGTACTCTACAGTACTAGCTGTACTCTCTGCAGTATTAGCTGTACTCTCTACGGTACTAGCTGTACTCTCTGCAGTATTTGGTGTACTCTCCACAGTACTAGCTGTACCCTCTACAGTACTCATTGTACTCTCTACAGTATTCGGTGCACTCTCTACAGTATTCGGTGTACTCTCTACAGTACTAGCTGTACTCTCTACAGTATTCGGTGTACTCTCCACAGAGCTAGCTGTACTCTCTACAGTATTCGGTGTACTCTCTACAGCATTAGCTGTACTCTCTACAGTACTAGCTGTACTTTCTACAGTATTCGGTGTACTCTCTACAGTACTAGCTGTATTCTCCACAGTATTAGCTGTACTCTCTGCAGTATTCAGTGTACTCTCTACAGTACTAGCTGTACTCTCTACAATACTAGCTGTACTCTCTGCAGTATTCGGTGTACTCTCTACATTACTAGCTGTACTCTCTACAGCATTCGGTGTACTCTCTACAGTACTAGCTGTACTCTCTACAGTACTTGGTGTACTCTCTACAGTATTCTGTGTACTCTCTACAGTATTAGTTGTACTCTCTACAGTATTCTGTGTACTCTCTACAGTATTAGCTGTTCTCTCTACAGCATTTGGTGTACTCTCTACAGTACTAGCTGTACTCTCTACAATATTCGGTGTGCTCTCTACAGTATTCAGTGTACTCTCTACAGTACTAGCTGTACTCTCTACAGTATTCGGTGTACTCTCTACAGTACTAGCTGTACTCTCTACAGAATTCGTTGTACTCTCTACAGTACTAGCTGTACTCTCTACAGTATTCAGTGTACTCTCTACAGTATTAGCTGTACTCTCTACAGTACTAGCTCTAGTCTCTACAGTATTAGCTGTACTCTCTACAGTATTTGGTGTACTCTCTACAGTATTCGCTGTACTCTCTACAGTATTCGGTGTACTCTCTACAGTATTCGGTGTAGTCTTTACAGTACTAGCTGTACTCTCTACAGTATTCGGTGTACCCTCTACAGTACTAGCTGTACTCTCGACAGTACTAGCTGTACTCTCTACAGTATTCGGTGTACTCCCTACAGTATTTGGTGTACTCTCTACAGTATTCAGTGTACTCTCTACAGTACTCGCTGTACTCTCTACAGTATTCGGTGTACTCTCTACAGTACTCGCTGTACTCTCTACAGTATTCGGTGTACTCTCTACAGTATTAGCTGTACTCTCTGCAGTATTCAGTGTACTCTCTACAGTTTTAGCTGTACTCTCGACAGTATTTGGTGTACTCTCTACAGTATTCGGTGTACTCTCTACAGTAGTAGCTGTACTCTCTACAGTATTAGCTGTACTCTACAGTACTAGCTGTACTCTCTGCAGTATTAGCTGTACTCTCTACAGTATTCAGTGTACTCTCTACAGTACTAGCTGTACTCTCTACAGTATTCGGTGTACTCTCTACAGTACTAGCTGTACTCTCTACAGTACTAGCTGTACTCTCTGCAGTATTCGGTGTACTCTCTACAGTATTAGCTGTACTCTCTACAGTACTAGCTGTACTCTCTGCAGTATTCGGTGTACTCTCCACAGTACTAGCTGTACCCTCTACAGTACTCATTGTACTCTCTACAATATTCGGTGCACTCTCTACAGTATTCGGTTTACTCTCTACGGTACTAGCTGTACTCTCTACAGTATTAGCTGTACTCTCTACAGTACTAGCTGTACTCTCTACAGTATTAGCTGTACTCTCTACAGTACTAGCTGTACTCTCTACAGTATTCGGTGTACTCTCTACAGTATTAGCTGTACTCTCTACAGTATTAGCTGTACTCTCTACAGTACTAGCTGTACTCTCTACAGTATTCGGTGTACTCTGTACAGTATTAGCTGTACTTTCTACAGTACTAGCTGTACTCTCTTCAGTATTCAGTGTACTCTCTACAGTACTAGCTGTACTCTCTACAGTACTATCTGTACTCTTTGCAGTATTCGGTGTACTCTCTACATTACTAGCTGTACTCTCTACAGTATTCGGTGTACTCTCTACAGTACTAGCTGTACTCTCTACAGTACTAGCTGTACTCTCTACAGTATTCATTGTACTCTCTACAGTACTAGCTGTACTCTCTACAGTATTAGCTGTACTCTCTACAATACTAGCTGTACTCTCTACAGTACTAGTTGTACTCTCTATAGTATTAGCTGTACTCTCTACAATACTAGCTGTACTCTCTACAGTATTCCTGTACTCTCTACAGTACTAGCTGTACTCTCTACAGTATTCGGTGTACTCTCTACAGTAATAGCTGTACTCTCTGCAGTATTCAGTGTACTCTCTACAGTACTAGCTGTACTCTCTACAGTACTAGTTGTACTCTCTACAGTATTCGGTGTACTCTCTGCAGTATTCTGTGTACTCTCTACAGTACTAGCTGTAATCTCTACAGTATTAGCTGTACTCTCTGCAGTATTAGCTGTACTCTCTACAGTACTAGCTGTACTCTCTACAGTATTCGGTGTACTCTCTACAGTAGTAACTGTACTCTCTACAGTATTCGGTGTACTCTCTACAGCACTAGCTGTACTCTCTACAGTATTAGCTGTACTCTCTACAATACAAGCTGTACTCTCTACAGTACTAGCTGTACTCGCTACAATACAAGCTGTACTCTCTACAGTACTAGCTGTACTCTCTACAATACTAGCTGTACTCTTTACAGTATTCGGTGTACTCTCTACAGTACTAGCTGTACTCGCTACAGTAGTCGGTGAACTCTCTACAGTACTAGCTGTACTCTCTGCAGTATTCGGTGTACTCTCTACAGTATTAGCTGTACTCTCTACAGTATTTGGTGTACTCTCTACAGTACTAGCTGTACTCTCTGCAGTGCTAGATGTACTCTCTACAGTATTCGGTGTACTCTCTACAGTGCTCGCTGTACTCTACAGTACTAGCTGTACTCTCTACAGTGCTCGCTGTACTCTACAGTACTCGCTGTACTCTCTACAGTATTAGCTGTACTCTCTACAGTACTAGCTGTACTCTCTGCAGTATTCGGTGTACGCTCCACAGTACTAGCTGTACTCTCTGCAGTATTTGGTGTACTCTCTACAATACTAGCTGTACTCTCTACAGTATTAGGTGTACTCTCTACAGTATTTGGTGTACTCTCTACAGTATTCTGTGTACTCTCTACAGTATTAGCTGTACTCTCTACAGTACTAGCTGTGCTCTCTGCAGCATTCGGTGTACTCTCTACAGTACTATCTGTACTCTCTACAGTATTGGCTGTACTCTCTACAGTATTCTGTGTACTCTCTACAGTATTAGCTGTACTCTCTACAGTACTAGCTGTACTCTCTACAGTATTTGGTGTACTCTCTACAGTACTAGCTGTTCTCTCTACAGTATTCGGTGTACTCTCTACAGTACTAGCTGTACTCTCTGCAGTATTCGGTGTACTCTCTACAGTACTAGCTGTACTCTCTACAGTATTAGCTGTACTCTCTACAGTATTTGGCGTACTCTCTATGGCACTATCTGTACTCTCTACAGTACTTGGTGTACTGTCTACAGTACTAGCTGTTCTCTCTACAGTAGTAGCTGTACTCTCTACAGTATTCGGTGTACTCTCCACAGTACTAGCTGTACCCTCCACAGTACTCATTGTACTCTCTACAGTACTAGCTGTACTCTCGACAGTATTCGGTGTACTCTCTACACTACTAGCTGTACTCTCTGCAGTATTCGGTGTATTATCTACAGTACTAACTGTACTCTCTACAGTACTAGCTGTACTCTCTACAATACTAGCTGTACTCTCTACAGTACTAGCTGTACCCTCTACAGTATTAGCTGTACTCTCTACAATACTAGCTGTACTCTCTACAGTACTAGCTGTACTCTCTACAGTATTTGCTGTACTCTCTACAGTACTAGCTGTACTCTCTACAATACCAGCTGTACTCTCTACAGTATTAGCTGTACTCTCTACAATATTCTGTGTACTCTCTACAGTATTAGCTGTTCTCGCTACAGTATTTGGTGTACTCTCTACAGTACTAACTGTACCCTCTACAGTATTCGCTGTACTCTCTACAGTATTCAGTGTACTCTCTACATTACTAGCTGTACTCTCTACAGTACTAGCTGTACTCTCTGCAGTATTTGGTGTACTCTCCACAGTACTAGCTGTACCCTCTACAGTACTCATTGTACTCTCTACAGTATTCGGTGTACTCTCTACAGTACTAGCTGTACTCTCGACAGTATTTGGTGTACTCTCTACAGTATTCGGTGTACTCTCTACAGTACTAGCTGTACTCTCTACAGTACTAGCTTTACTCTCCATAGTACTAGCTGTACCCTCCACAGTACTGGCTGTACTCTCTACAGTATTAGCTGTACTCTCTACAGTACTAGCTGTACTCTCTACAATACTAGCTGTACTCTCTACAGTGCTACCTGTGCTCTCTACAGTATTAGCTGTACTCTCTGCAGTACCAGCTGTACTCTCTGCAGTATTCAGTGTACTCTCTACAGTACTAGCTGTACTCTCTACAGTACTAGCTGTACTCTCTGCAGTATTCGGTGTACTCTCTACAGTACTAGCTGTACTCGCTACAGTATTCGGTGTACTCTCTACAGTATTAGCTGTACTCTCTACAATACTAGCTGTACTCTCTACAGTGCTAGCTGTGCTCTCCACAGTATTAGCTGTACTCTCTACAGTACTAGCTGTACTCTCTACAGTATTCGGTGTACTCTCTACAGTACTAGCTGTACTCGCTACAGTAGTCGGTGTACTCTCTACAGTATTAGCTGTACTCTCTACAGTACTAGCTGTACTCTCTGCAGTATTCGGTGTACTCTCTACAGTACTAGCTGTACTCTCTACAGTACAAGCTGTACTCTTTACAGTATTTGGTGTACTCTCTACAGCACTAGCTGTACTCTCTACAGCACCAGCTGTGCTCTCTGCAGTATTTGGTGTACTCTCTACAATACTAGCTGTACTCTCTACAGTACTAGCTGTACTCTCTACAGTATTAGTTGTTCTCTCTACAGTATTTGGTGTACTCTCTACAGTATTCGGTGTACTCTCTACAGTATTTGGTGTACTCTCTACAGTATTTGGTGTAGTCTTTACAGTACTAGCTGTACTCTCTACAGTATTCGGTGTACCCTCTACAGTACTAGCTGTACTCTCGACAGTACTAGTTGTACTCTCTACAGTATTCGGTTTACTCCCTACAGTATTTGGTGTACTCTCTACAGTATTCAGTGTACTCTCTACAGTACTCGCTGTACTCTCTACAGTATTCGGTGTACTCTCTACAGTACTCGCTGTACTCTCTACAGTATTCGGTGTTCGCTGTACTCTCTACAGTATTCGGTGTACTCTCTACAGTATTAGCTGTACTCTCTACAGTATTCAGTGTACTCTCTGCAGTATTAGCTGTACTCTCTACAGTATTTGGTGTACTCTCTACAGTTTTAGCTGTACTCTCGACAGTATTTGGTGTACTCTCTACAGGATTCGGTGTACTCTCTACAGTAGTAGCTGTACTCTCTACAGTATTAGCAGTACTCTACAGTACTAGCTGTACTCTCTGCAGTATTAGCTGTACTCTCTACAGTATTCAGTGTACTCTCTACAGTACTAGCTGTACTCTCTACAGTATTCGGTGTACTCTCTACAGTACTAGCTGTACTCTCTACAGTATTCTGTGTACTCTCTACAGTACTAGCTGTACTCTCTACAGTACTAGCTGTACTCTCTGCAGTATTCGGTGTACTCTCTACAGTATTAGCTGTACTCTCTACAGTATTTGGTGTACTCTACAGTACTAGCTGTCCTCTCTGCAGTGCTAGATGTACTCTCTACAGTATTCGGTGTACTCTCTACAGTGCTCGCTGTACTCTACAGTACTAGCTGTACTCTCTACAGTACTAGATGTACTCTCTACAGTATTCGGTGTACTCTCTACAGTGCTCGCTGTACTCTACAATACTAGCTGTACTCTCTACAGTACTAGATGTACTCTCTACAGTATTCGGTGTACTCTCTACAGTATTAGCTGTACTCTCTACAGTATTTGGTGTACTCTACAGTACTAGCTGTCCTCTCTGCAGTGCTAGATGTACTCTCTACAGTATTCGGTGTACTCTCTACAGTGCTCGCTGTACTCTACAGTACTAGCTGTACTCTCTACAGTACTAGATGTACTCTCTACAGTATTCGGTGTACTCTCTACAGTGCTCGCTGTGCTCTACAGTACTAGCTGTACTCTCTACAGTGCTCGCTGTACTCTACAGTACTAGCTGTACTCTCTACAGTACTAGCTGTACTCTCTGCAGTATTCAGTGTACTCTCCACAGTACTAGCTGTACCCTCTACAGTACTCATTGTACTCTCTACAATATTCGGTGCACTCTCTACAGTATTCGGTTTACTCTCTACAGTACTAGCTGTACTCTACAGTATTCGGTGTACTCTCTACAGTACTAGCTGTACTCTCTACAGTATTAGCTGTACTTTCTACAGTATTTGGTGTACTCTCTACAGCACTATCTGTACTCTCGACAGTATTCGGTGTACTCTCTACAGTATTAGTTGTACTCTCTACAGTATTTGGTGTACTCTCTACAGTATTCTGTGTACTCTCTACAGTACTAGCTGTACTCTCTACAGTATTAGCTGTACTTTCTACAGTATTTGGTGTACTCTCTACAGTATTCTGTGTACTCTCTACAATACTAGCTGTACTCTACAGTATTAGCTGTACTTTCTACAGTATTTGGTGTACTCTCTACAGCACTATCTGTACTCTCGACAGTATTCGGTGTACTCTCTACAGTATTAGTTGTACTCTCTACAGTATTTGGTGTACTCTCTACAGTATTCTGTGTACTCTCTACAGTACTAGCTGTACTCTCTTCAGTATTAGCTGTACTCTCTACAGTATTCTGTGTACTCTCTACAGTATTTGGTGTACTCGCTACAGTCCTAGCTGTACTCTCTACAGTACTTGGTGCACTATGTGTATTAATGAATCACTCCTCTCTTACTTCATACACTCTTTATTCATTTGTTAACAGACAACTTTGTAATTTAATAACTTTTCCATTGAATATGACAGCGGTGGGTGGGGTGTCTCCATAGCAACAAGTCACACACATCATCATCATCATTATCATCACTGTCTCCGTGGTTACTGATGCTGAGTAGAATATCATCAAACAGGGAGTTACATCATAAAGAAGAGGACCAGGGGGGAGGAGAAGTAGAAGAAAAAAGAGGAAAAAGAAACGAGTGAAGAGGATTGGTGATTACACACACACACACTTGTACAGGTAAATAGGAAGAATAATCACACTGACGATTAGTTACAACACAAGCAGGAAACACATCACCATGCATAGGAAGATGCCGACGCTAGAGACTGCTTTAAGTGAGGGAGAAGAATGGAGGAACTTTCCAGAAGGACTGAGAGGAGAAACACAAACACCTGTTCACGTGCTGTCACATGATGATGAGCAGCGACAGGTGAGTCTTCGAAGGTCAGGTGATGTCATGATGAAATACTACATCCTGGTATATTTATACTGCCTCCTGCAGCACCACAGTGAAGAAAGTGGTCCGAAGCTTGTTCCTGTCTGAAGGAACCAGGAAAACATTTTAGAGATCTGAAGGTCCTGAAAGAAACGCATCCCTTCTCTGTGTGTAATAAGCCAATATATGAATAAGTGAATTTATTGTTAATTTTTACTTTCTAATTTCACGTTTGAGGAAAATGTTAACCCTATGACCTCCTCTTCTAATTGTGCATTTCCTGCAATATGTTATTGCTCGCTAAATTGTTCGGTGGTTTCTAATGATAAAAATCATATTATTGTTGTTATTACTATTATTATTAATAATAATATTCAGATGGATGTTTGTGCATCTCTCCTCTGCAGTCAGAAACATAACAAACACACCAACAGTGCAAACTAATGACGAGGAACCGTTGTCCAGCTGCCGGCACCATGAAGAGGCCAGACTGGGTTTACGGCGCCTCCAGAGTGACATCACTTCCTGTGTTGATATTTCTATGCAGCAAGACAAACAGCGAAACAGCTGGGAGGCGATGCTGGCGGACGCCGGTTGTTGGTTCAGATCCAGTTGGATGTGGTTCGGGTCTGATTGGTGTGAACCCAGTCTGAGCTGCTTCCTGATTGGCTGGTGGTGATGGTAGGGGGCGGGGCATGCCAGGAGGTGGGGCCTCAGTCGGGAACATGAGGAAACAGAATTCTATATTTATACGACACAAACATACATTCTGTCCACAGATTAATATCAATAACTGGGATCAGTTCTTCTGGTTCTTCTTGTTGTTCTGGTGGATTTCCTCTTTTTTCGTCATTTACAGTGAACGTCTACCCCCACCCCCCATCAACCCTGCAGACAGACAGGAATGTTGCATTGTGGGTAGGTTGCAGGCGACCCACAGCGGCAGTTCCTGTGAAAAAAAACAGGATATAAGCTGTTTATTTAAGCTGCACTGTGAAAATGTGATATGAAATATAATAAAATATCTGACAGTTTTGTGTTTATATTGTGTTTGACACTTCATAGAGGAATGGAGGATTGGAGGACCTGCTTCCTGTCCATTCACATCTGGTTGGAGAAGGAGGTGGGTGCCCCCTGCTGGCCATAGCTTTGACCGTACTCTGCATCCTGGAGGAGACACAGCAGCATTAGTATCACTGCTGAGGACCTGACACAGTACTAGTATCAACCAGTACTAGTATCACTGCTGAGGACCTGACACAGTACTAGTATCAACCAGTACTAGTATCTCAGGTGAGGACCTGACACCAGTACTTGTATCTCAGGTGAGGACCTGACACCAGTACTAGTATCTCAGGTGAGGACCTGACACCAGTGCTAGTATCTCAGGTGAGGACCTGACACCAGTGCTAGTATCTCAGGTGAGGACCTGACACCAGTGCTAGTATCTCAGGTGAGGACCTGACACCAGTACTAGTATCTCAGGTGAGGACCTGACACCAGTACTAGTATCACTGGTGAGGACCTGACACCAGTACTAGTATCACTGCTGAGGACCTGACACCAGTACTAGTATCAACCAGTACTAGTATCACTGGTGAGGACCTGACACCAGTACTAGTATCAACCAGTACTAGTATCACTGGTGAGGACCTGACACCAGTACTAGTATCAACCAGTACTAGTATCTCAGGTGAGGACCTGACACCAGTACTAGTATCAACCAGTACTAGTATCTCAGGTGAGGACCTGACACCAGTACTAGTATCTCAGGTGAGGACCTGACACCAGTACTAGAATCACTGCTGAGGACCTGACACCAGTACTAGTATCAACCAGTACTAGTATCACTGGTGAGGACCTGACACCAGTACTAGTATCAACCAGTACTAGTATCACTGGTGAGGACCTGACACCAGTACTAGTATCAACCAGTACTAGTATCTCAGGTGAGGACCTGACACCAGTACTAGTATCAACCAGTACTAGTATCTCAGGTGAGGACCTGACACCAGTACTAGTATCTCAGGTGAGGACCTGACACCAGTACTAGCATCTCAGGTGAGGACCTGACACCAGTACTAGCATCTCTGGTGAGGACCTGACACCAGTACTAGTATCTCTGGTGAGGACCTGACACCAGTACTAGTATCTCAGGTGAGGACCTGACACCAGTACTAGTATCTCAAGTGAGGACCTGACACCAGTACTAGTATCTCAGGTGAGGACCTGACACCAGTACTAGTATCTCAGGTGAGGACCTGACACCAGTACTAGTATCTCTGGTGAGGACCTGACACCAGTACTAGTATCTCAGGTGAGGACCTGACACCAGTACTAGTATCTCAGGTGAGGACCTGACACCAGTACTAGTATCAACCAGTACTAGTATCTCTGGTGAGGACCTGACACCAGTACTAGTATCTCAGGTGAGGACCTGACACCAGTGCTAGTATCTCAGGTGAGGACCTGACACCAGTACTAGTATCTCAGTGAGGACCTGACACCAGTACTAGTATCTCAGGTGAGGACCTGACACCAGTACTAGTATCTCAGATGAGGACCTGACACCAGTGCTAGTATCTCAGATGAGGACCTGACACCAGTACTAGTATCTCAGATGAGGACCTGACACCAGTACTAGTATCTCAGATGAGGACCTGACACCAGTACTAGTATCTCAGTGAGGACCTGACACCAGTACTAGTATCTCAGATGAGGACCTGACACCAGTACTAGTATCTCAGATGAGGACCTGACACCAGTGCTAGTATCTCAGATGAGGACCTGACACCAGTGCTAGTATCTCAGGTGAGGACCTGACACCAGTACTAGTATCTCAGGTGAGGACCTGACACCAGTACTAGTATCACTGGTGAGGACCTGACACCAGTACTAGTATCTCAGTGAGGACCTGACACCAGTACTAGTATCACTGGTGAGGACCTGACACCAGTACTAGTATCTCAGATGAGGACCTGACACCAGTGCTAGTATCTCAGGTGAGGACCTGACACCAGTGCTAGTATCACTGGTGAGGACCTGACACCAGTACTAGTATCTCTGGTGAGGACCTGACACCAGTACTAGTATCTCAGGTGAGGACCTGACACCAGTACTAGTATCTCAGTGAGGACCTGACACCAGTACTAGTATCTCAGATGAGGACCTGACACCAGTGCTAGTATCTCTGGTGAGGACCTGACACCAGTGCTAGTATCTCAGGTGAGGACCTGACACCAGTACTAGTATCTCAGTGAGGACCTGACACCAGTACTAGTATCTCAGATGAGGACCTGACACCAGTGCTAGTATCTCTGGTGAGGACCTGACACCAGTACTAGTATCTCAGGTGAGGACCTGACACCAGTACTAGTATCTCAGTGAGGACCTGACACCAGTACTAGTATCTCAGATGAGGACCTGACACCAGTACTAGTATCTCTGGTGAGGACCTGACACCAGTGCTAGTATCTCAGGTGAGGACCTGACACCAGTACTAGTATCTCAGATGAGGACCTGACACCAGTACTAGTATCTCAGGTGAGGACCTGACACCAGTACTAGTATCTCAGTGAGGACCTGACACCAGTGCTAGTATCTCAGATGAGGACCTGACACCAGTACTAGTATCTCAGGTGAGGACCTGACACCAGTGCTAGTATCTCAGGTGAGGACCTGACACCAGTACTAGTATCTCAGATGAGGACCTGACACCAGTACTAGTATCTCAGGTGAGGACCTGACACCAGTGCTAGTATCTCAGATGAGGACCTGACACCAGTGCTAGTATCTCAGGTGAGGACCTGACACCAGTGCTAGTATCTCAGGTGAGGACCTGACACCAGTACTAGTATCTCAGGTGAGGACCTGACACCAGTACTAGTATCTCAGATGAGGACCTGACACCAGTGCTAGTATCTCAGGTGAGGACCTGACACCAGTACTAGTATCTCAGGTGAGGACCTGACACCAGTGCTAGTATCTCAGATGAGGACCTGACACCAGTACTAGTATCTCAGATGAGGACCTGACACCAGTGCTAGTATCTCAGGTGAGGACCTGACACCAGTACTAGTATCTCAGTGAGGACTGGTTGAGAGCATTGACCACCTGGTTGTATCCCTGCTGGCTGTACTCAGGCTGGTAGCTTCCCTGGTTGCCAACGTATGGGTCTTGTTCGTACGCCCCCTGCTGGCCGTAAGCATCTGGTGCTGCTGGTTTCTCCTGAGGAGGCGGAGCTCGCATGAAGGGAGCAATGATTCCCGTCTCCTTGAAGACGAACCAGAGGTTCCCAACCCACAGGATTAGGTTAATAAAGCCAAAGGCCTGTGGGAGGACAGGAGTGTCTCTGGTGAACATTTATAAAGGGTTTATTTTCATTTTTATTCATTTATTATTTATTCAAGCCAAAGAAGGTAAACAAGAACTAAAACTGGCAGATTTAAACCAGGAGCCATGAGTCCACAGTCTCCATTCTTCAGATGATCCCATCTAAAGGAAACAGACCAGAACCAGATCTGGGGTCCAATTCAGTCCTCCTCACACCAACACATAAACCTGAAGCCATTTTCTGAGAGTTTGGTGAATTCATTCAGTAATCTGACCAGACATCTGAGGCCTCCTGGTACATTAAAACTTTTGTTTTAATACTCTGGTATCAACCCTCACATTCAGAGAGAGTCAAGCTGTCTGGATCTGCAGGACCTACAGGGATCTAGACCTGCAGGTTTTCAGGCTTGCTGATAGTCTTACCACGGAAGTGTTGAGCCCGGACATAACCGGGTCGTGGACTTCACGGCAGCGGTTCCCCTCAACGTTACAGGCTGAGATCAGAGTGATCACTTTGTCCGGGTCGGTTGCCGTCTTAACGTCGGACAGACCTTTGGCCCACGCCGCTGAACTCACCAGCCACATGAAGGCGAACACGGAGGTCACTCCCAGGTCCTAAAAATCAACACACAGCAGGTGAGTGACGTCCCAGGATACACCTATCAGCGACGGAGCCGGGTCAGAAACTCACCATCAGCGGGCCTTTGTTGTTCTCCTTGTACTTGTCGAAGAAGAAGACATAGATGCTGAGGGCCACCGTGGAGTAGAGGAAAGCGAATACGCCGATGGTGACGAAGAACTCGGCCGAGGACGAGTAGTCACCAACCAGGAAGACACGTTCCGTGTCCCTGCCCTTACAGGTGGGGGCATCAAAATACACCTGGTGAAGTCTGACAGATTGACAGCAAGAAGTCAGCAACAGACAGGAAGTTAATGACAGACAGGAGTCCGTCTGCTGCACAATTTACACTTTAAGAGACTAACACCATCTGCACGCTAACGTTTTAGCATGTACACAAGGCTAGCATGCTAGCTAAAATTAGCATCGCTGCTTTCAGCCTCTTTTAGCTCCTGGCTTTGGTTGGTGGAAGACTGACCTGAAAGGATATTCAAACTCCACCTCGATGCTCAGGTCGCTGTCTGTCCGGTTCTTACACTCCACCGACATCCGGAACATCCCAGAATAACTGCCACAGGTGGAGAAGGCAAAGATGGCGAAGAACTGGAGGAGGAAGAGGAGGAAGTAATGAGACTCAGGGACGAAAGCCAGTCCAGATTTAAAAACCAGTCCAGTCCAGATTTAAAAACCAGTCCAGACCAGATCTAAAAACCAGTCCAGACCAGATCTAAAAACCAGTCCAGACCAGATCTAAAAACCAGCCCAGTTCAGTCCAGATCTAAAAACCAGCCCAGTTCAGTCCAGACCTAAAAACCAGTCCAGACCAGATCTAAAAACCAGTCCAGTCCAGAAATAAAAACCAGCCCAGTTCAGTCCAGACCTAAAAACCAGTCCAGACCAGATCTAAAAACCAGTCCAGTCCAGATCTAAAAACCAGTCCAGACCAGATCTAAAAACCAGCCCAGTTCAGTCCAGATCTAAAAACCAGCCCAGTTCAGTCCAGACCTAAAAACCAGTCCAGACCAGATCTAAAAACCAGTCCAGACCAGATCTAAAAACCAGCCCAGTTCAGTCCAGATCTAAAAACCAGCCCAGTTCAGTCCAGACCTAAAAACCAGTCCAGACCAGATCTAAAAACCAGTCCAGACCAGATCTAAAAACCAGCCCAGTTCAGTCCAGATCTAAAAACCAGCCCAGTTCAGTCCAGACCTAAAAACCAGTCCAGACCAGATCTAAAAACCAGTCCAGTCCAGATCTAAAAACCAGCCCAGTTCAGTCCAGACCTAAAAACCAGTCCAGACCAGATCTAAAAACCAGTCCAGTCCAGATCTAAAAACCAGTTCAGTCCAGACCTAAAAATCAGTCCAGACCAGATCTAAAAACCAGTCCAGTCCATATCTAAAAACCAGCCCAGTTCAGTCCAGACCTAAAAACCAGTCCAGACCAGATCTAAAAACCAGTCCAGAACTAAAAACCAGCCCAGTTCAGTCCAGAACTAAAAACCAGTCCAGAACAAATCTAAAAATCAGTCCAGTTCAGTCCAGATTTAAAAACCAGTCTAGACCAGATCTAAAAACCAGTCCAGACCAGATCTAAAAACCAGTCCAGAACAAATCTAAAAATCAGTCCAGTTCAGTCCAGATTTAAAAACCAGTCTAGACCAGATCTAAAAACCAGTCCAGACCAGAACTAAAAACCAGTCCAGACCAGATCTAAAAACCAGTCCAGACCAGATCTAAAAACCAGCCCAGTTCAGACCAGATCTAAAAACCAGTCCAGACCAGATCTAAAAACCAGTCCAGACCAGATCTAAAAACCAGCCCAGTTCAGACCAGATCTAAAAACCAGTCCAGACCAGATCTAAAAACCAGTCCAGTCCATATCTAAAAACCAGCCCAGTTCAGTCCAGACCTAAAAACCAGTCCAGACCAGATCTAAAAACCAGTCCAGTCCAGATCTAAAAACCAGCCCAGTTCAGTCCAGATCTAAAAACCAGTCCAGACCAGATCTAAAAACCAGCCCAGTTCAGTCCAGATCTAAAAACCAGTCCAGACCAGATCTAAAAACCAGCCCAGTTCAGTCCAGACCTAAAAACCAGTCCAGACCAGATCTAAAAACCAGTCCAGACCAGATCTAAAAACCAGCCCAGTTCAGTCCAGACTTAAAAACCAGTCCAGACCAGATCTAAAAACCAGCCCAGTTCAGTCCAGACCTAAAAACCAGTCCAGACCAGATCTAAAAACCAGCCCAGTTCAGTCCAGACTTAAAAACCAGTCCAGACCAGATCTAAAAACCAGTCCAGTTCAGTCCAGACTTAAAAACCAGTCCAGACCAGATCTAAAAACCAGTCCAGACCAGATCTAAAAACCAGCCCAGTTCAGTCCAGATCTAAAAACCAGTCCAGACCAGATCTAAAAACCAGTCCAGACCAGATCTAAAAACCAGCCCAGTTCAGTCCAGATCTAAAAACCAGTCCAGACCAGATCTAAAAACCAGCCCAGTTCAGTCCAGACTTAAAAACCAGTCCAGACCAGATCTAAAAACCAGCCCAGTTCAGTCCAGACTTAAAAACCAGTCCAGACCAGATCTAAAGACCAGCTCAGTTCAGTCCAGATCTAAAAACCAGTCCAGACCAGATCTAAAAACCAGCCCAGTTCAGTCCAGACTTAAAAACCAGTCCAGACCAGATCTAAAAACCAGTCCAGACCAGATCTAAAAACCAGCCCAGTTCAGTCCAGATCTAAAAACCAGTCCAGACCAGATCTAAAAACCAGTCCAGACCAGATCTAAAAACCAGCCCAGTTCAGTCCAGACTTAAAAACCAGTCCAGACCAGATCTAAAAACCAGCCCAGTTCAGTCCAGACCTAAAAACCAGTCCAGACCAGATCTAAAAATCAGTCCAGTCCAGATCTAAAAACCAGCCCAGTTCAGTCCAGACCTAAAAACCAGTCCAGACCAGATCTAAAAATCAGTCCAGTCCAGATCTAAAAACCAGCCCAGTTCAGTCCAGATCTAAAAACCAGTCCAGTCCAGATCTAAAAACCAGTTCAGTCCAGATCTAAAAACCAGTCCAGTCCAGATCTAAAAAACAGTCCAGTCCAGATCTAAAACCCAGCCCAGTCCAGTCCAGATCTAAAAACCAGTCCAGTCCAGATCTAAAAACCAGTCCAGTTCAGTCCAGATCTAAAAAACAGTCCAGTCCAGATCTAAAACCCAGCCCAGTCCAGTCCAGATCTAAAAACCAGTTCAGTCCAGATCTAAAAACCAGTCCAGTCCAGATCTAAAAACCAGTTCAGTCCAGATCTAGAAAACAGTCCAGTTCAGTCCAGATCTAAAAACCAGTCCAGTCCAGATCTAAAACCCAGTCCAGACCAGATCTAAAACCCAGTCCTGTTCACAGGGACTGGCATAGGAGAAATAAACTGATAGCGCTTCATAATATAATAATAAATATAGATCTATAACTACTATATTAGGAGGGATATCAGGACATATTTAGAACATTATAAAAACCTTTCAGATCACTTGATTTACAAACATCATTGTTTTATTTGGGGAACATTTCTGAAGCCTTCAAAGCATTTTAGGTTTTGGATTAAAACATTTAAAAAAGATCTGGGAACATTTTCAGCATCTGTCTTTGAGGTAAATATCGTCAGAAAGTTCTGGAGTGTTTAGGGAACACTTTTAAAATGCACCCATTATCATTATGTGTTTAAAACAATAACATTACATTTTTTTGAACATTTCTGACCACTCTGGGGCAGCAGTACGGTAGCACAGTCTGTAGTGACTGGGGCTGGGAACTAGAAGGTTATCGGTTCAAGTCTCCACTGATGTGTTTCATAACTTGTGTGTTTTCTTCAAAGTGTGAGTGAACATCAGTCAGTAGTGACTCACCCACTGTAAGGCCTTAATGAAGCCCAGAGGAACCTTCAGCACCCTGAACTGACCCTGGGCCACCAGCTGAGGACAGAAAGACAGACGTGGTTATCACTGCAAATATATCAGATCATCATCACCATCATTTCTCTCTATCGTCATGCGACCGCTGAGTTAAATGCTAGATGTTTTTGTTGCAGCTCTCCTGCATTATTTTCATTATTAATATTTTTACTATTGTTACTATTATTGGTATTAACGGGGTTATTATTGTTGTACTGATATTATTGAATAATAGCAGGAATAATAGCGGTGATGTCTCCAGGATGCGGCCCGATCACCGGGACATAAATACAAACAGGAATCCGCGACGGAAACACGACACGAACACACCCCGAGCACGACGCGCGACACAGCAGAATAAAATATGAAGCAGAACCACTAAAATAATAAGATGAAAGAGAAGATACCTGATTTACGACATCCATCTTGCCTGATGAGTGGAGAGAGAAGATGGAGGAGGAGAGAGAGAGGGAGAGAGAGAGAGAGAGAGAGAGGAGGAGGAGGAGGAAGGGAGGAGAAGAGGAGGAAAAAGAGAGAAGAGGAGAGGTGAGACAGGTTGGACAGTCTGCGCCTCCTGATAGGCTGTTGGAAGCCTGAAGCCCAACAATATTTTATTTTTATTTCATTATCAATATAATTAATTTTCAGGGTTTTTAATGATTATTTTTTGTTGTGTTGTAATTAGAGTTGGCCCGGGGTCTTTCTGTGTGGAGTTTGCATGTTCTCCTCATGTCTGTGTGGGTTCTCTCTGGTACTCCGGCTTCCTCCCACCATCCAAAAACATGCATGGGGATTAGGTTAACTGGTTAATTTAAATTGACCGTAGGTGTGAATGTGAGTGTGAGTGGTTGTCTGTCTCTATGTGTCCTGTGATGAACTGGACACTTGTCCAGGGTGTACCCTGTCTTTCACCCTAAGACAGCTGGGATAGACTCCAGCCCCCCTGACCCTATGAGAGGACAAGAGGGAGAAGATGGATGCATTTGTTGTGTTTTTTTTTATTATTTGAATTTGCTGTTCAGATTCACAATGGACTTTTATTGTGGAAGAAAACGAAGCGGAAGCGGCTCTTATTGCAGTGAGCTTGAAGCGTAATGGGCGGAAGTGCCCAATGAGCTGAACTGTTATTTAAATTTTACAGAAGTTTAAAGTTTTCAGCTGCTTGTTCTGGACTTTCCTACCGAAACAGAGTGACCCGGACCCGGGTCTAAGCCCTCCCCCCTGCGGAGCGTCACTGTTAGCTGTTAGCTGCTAGCTGCTAGCTGTGTCAGGTAACGTTTAGCTCCATTAGAAACATGTCGGCAGACCCGAGAGGACAGTTTCTTTACCACCTCCCGCCCACCGTCCTCTGGGAGTTCTGCCGACTTATGGACGGATTGTCAGACCGGGACTGGACCCGCTTCGGTGAGTCAGAACCAGAACCAAGACGTTCTGCTCCCTGCTAGATGCTAACATGCTACATCAGTCTGAGTCACAGGTGCTTTAATGATCCAGATGTGTTGGCCCAGAATGTGAACACATGAGAGGAATGTAAGGTTAGTAATGTCAGCCTGAAGCTCCGCAGCTCTGTTTTCATCCAGACTGTCAGCGGTTTTAGAGACGGGATGATTGTGGCAGATTTCAGGCAGGAGAGGATGATGGAGGGTTACAGGGAAGAGTTAAAACACCATCTATCTGAATTCTTCTTCTCCTTAATGTCACATGTCAAATGTTGTGGAAGAAAGAAAACATGGCTGGATGGTGATGATCAGTGTGTACTATATGCTGTATATGCTGCACAGTAGACAGTGACACAAACACAGATTATAACTAGTTTAGAATCAATAACAGCAGCAGTGTGTTCCTGTCTGGCTGCCCTGTAGCGCCTCCCAGAGGACAGGAGGAGGACCTGGTCTGGTGGTTTATGTCTGTATGTCCACCACAGACCAAAAGCTTGGAAGCAAGTGCGGATTTGTACAAAAAAGAGCATAGCTTCATTGGTATGTTTTGCAACAAAATAAACATAATTATTCATATAAAGACTAACATATCAGAAGACTATAATTTTCAGGTCTTTGAGTTTTTCTTGGTTAGGCTTTGCTCTCTTCAATCTAACCTCCTTTAACAGCAGCGTGACACACAGGAGGCGTTCTTTCCACCAGTTTTTAAGGGATGAACCAGGAAGTTCATTTCAAGCTTTCTTCAGTTCATCAATAACAGACTACTGATCGATGATGCGTTTCTGACTGATCGATCCAGCTCGTTTGGAGAGCGGTGTGGAGACTGACCATCTTTTGAAGAATCCCTTCCTCTTGTTTTTGTCTAGTTAACCCTGACAGAGCTCGGCACAGTGCTGAGGCTCACTATCATGCTGCAAAACAAACCTTTGACCCTCAAGTCTTAGTCCAGATGGACCTGATGCTCGAGAATGGAGTGGTGCTGTTCCTTCTTCATGGTACCCCTTACTTCAAACTAACCTGCAGAACATCCCATACCATGGCTTTATTATGGTGTGACACATGGTGCTTTAAGCCATTCACCAGTCAGTCTGCAGACACAGACTGTGTTTTCAACCAAATACTTCACACTTTAGTCTGTCCAGAGTTTTTAGGAGCTTTTGACCCCTGTGTGTGTTTTTAGTGTTTGTTTGCAGACACTCAACCCTTCAGACAGATTTTTTTTTTGACTTTGTCATGTTGTTTTCCTCTCTTATTTGTGGTTCTGTTTTTCACTGATCTCTCTTACTGGTGATGATGAAAAGTTGATCCACTGCTACAGTAGTAACCCTCTTTCTTCCAGGCCTTCTTCTGTCATCAGAACTTCCAGTTTCTTCTAGTCTCTTCAGTAGTAGTAATAGTAGTGGTGAACTCTTTTGTTGGACACCATTAGGTGTTTTCTCTTTCAGTGTATCCTTCTATCTTCAGTGTACAGACCTTAACTCGTTTCTTTACTCAGTTGCTTCTTTCCAGACAGTTATGCGGTAGTTTGTCAGAGATTTTGACACAGTTGAGATTTATTGGGATTTCTGTGTGTAAACTCTCAAAAGTCAAAGAGATTTCTTTTTAACACTGAAGTTGTGACTCTTGTAAATCTTCTGAACCCTAAAACGAAGCCCTTCTTTTCTTCTGTTGACATTTATTCAGCGATGGTCTGCTAACATCAATGCATATCTGAAGGTAAACTGAGGAAAATGGTGCAAATCAATGAGGGCAAACTACTACTCATCATGTAGTGAAAACATCACAGAATACATAGAACTGAAGAAAGACACTGAACAGAAACTGGAAGTTGCTTCCAAATGTTGTATATGTGTATGAAAATGTGTACATATGTATGTATATGTGTGTATTTATACTGTGAAGCCTCAGAGGTGCTCAGTGATCAGACTGCCATACGATTGGCTGAGCGGAGGGAGAAGCGGACCGACTGGGTGATGAACCAATGGGAGAACAGGAACGGTCGTGTCGGGGAGCTGATTAACCTGTTGGAGCGTCTGCAGCTGCTCCGCCCCCGTGATGTCATCCTGAGCTGTGAGTTCATGACCTCTGACGACCTCTGATGACCTCTGACGACCTCTGACGACCTCTGACCTCTCTCTTTACCGCAGGGATGTCCAGTTTGAGGCCTTCCTCCCCTCCTTCTCCTCTTCCTCCTCCTCCTCCTCCTCCTGCCAAACAGTCTGAGGCCCAGTCCACACTGAGCACACTCAGACTGCGTCCAACAGGTAACACACACCCAGTTAACACACACTCAGGTAACACACCGATGTTCACACTATGTTCTCTCCACAGTGGATGGAGGAGCAGGAGGAGGAGCAGGAGGAGGAACAGGGAGACCCCTTCCTAGACCGGCCCCACCCCCCTCCAGCCTGCAGTCTGACCTCCACTGCTCCCCCCAGGTAACACACACATACTGTGATGTCATGATGATGATGATGATGATGTCATGATGATGATGTCGTCCTTTAGCCCCTCAGCAGTGGGGTGATGCGCTGGCCCTATGAAGAGGTGCATGCTGGGACGGCAGGGTTCTCACCTTCCCTCCAAGTGGGGGAGGGGGGGTTCGGTGTGGTGTACAGGGCGTCTCTGAGGAACACTGACTGCGCCGTCAAGAGACTCAAACAGGTCAGCCAATCACAGCGCAGAGCACACATGCCATCCCAGCGTGACATGAAGTGGACTGTGATTGGTCAGATCTGCTGCTGTTGTTGTAGGACTGCCTGCTGGACTGGACCCTGCTGAGGGAGAGCTTCCAGACTGAGGTGGACCAGCTGACCAGGTGAGTGCATATATACACAAACACACACAAACACACACACACACACACACACTATATTGCCGAAAGTATTCGCTCACCCATCCAAATAATCAGAATCAGGTGTTCCAATCACTTCCATGGCCACAGGTGTATAAAATCAAGCAGCTAGGCATGCAGACTGCTTTTACAAACATTTGTGAAAGAATGGTCGCTCTCAGGAGCTCAGTGAATTCCAGCGTGGAACTGTGATAGGATGCCACCTGTGCAACAAATCGTCGTGAACTTTCCTCGCTCCTAAATATTCCACAGTCAACTGTCAGCTGTATTATAAGGACATGGAAGTGTTTGGGAGCGACAGCAACTCATGAAGTGGTAGACCACGTAAACTGATGGAGCGGGGTCAGTGGATGCTGATTCAGATCAAGTCAATTTTATTTGTATAGCCCAATATCACAAATTATGAATTTGCCCCATTGGGTTTTACAATCTGTACAGGATATGACACCCTCTGTCCTTTACAAATGACCCTCGCATCGACTAAGGAAAAACTCCCCAAAAAAACCTTTTAACAGGGAAAAAGAAACGGAAGAAACCTCAGGAAGAGCAACAGAGGAGGGATCCCTCTTCCAGGATGGACAGACGTGCAATAGATGCCATGTGTACAGAATAACAACAATGAAAACACATTAACACTACATACAAAATTGTATGGAAATGTCCAACTCAATATAACAACAGCTAATATACAGTGTGTATATATAGAATTATATGAGAGTGTCCAAGGGGATGAAGAGCATCATCAAGCTATCAGCAAAGGATGAGAAGCATGTCGTCCTCTCCACCACACCAACCAGAAGAAGCCTGGGCAGCACGTCCTCCTCTCCACCACACCAACCAGAAGAAGCCTGGGCAGCACGTCCTCCTCTCCACCACACCAACCAGAAGAAGCCTGGGCAGCACGTCCTCCTCTCCACCACACCAACCAGAAGAAGCCTGGGCAGCACGTCCTCCTCTCCACCACACCAACCAGAAGAAGCCTGGGCAGCACGTCCTCCTCTCCACCACACCAACCAGAAGAAGCCTCGGCAGCACGTCCTCCTCTCCACCACACCAACCAGAAGAAGCCTGGGCAGCACGTCCTCCTCTTCACCACACCAACCAGAAGAAGCCTGGGCAGCACGTCCTCCTCTCCACCACACCAACCGGAAGAAGCCTGGGCAGCACGTCCTCCTCTCCACCACACCAACCGGAAGAAGCCTGGGCAGCACGTCCTCCTCTCCACCACACTAACAGGAAGAAGCCTGGGCAGCACGTCCTCCTCTTCACCACACCAACCAGAAGAAGCCTGGGCAGCACGTCCTCCTCTCCACCACACTAACAGGAAGAAGCCTGGGCAGCACGTCCTCCTCTCCACCACACCAACCAGAAGAAGCCTGGGCAGCATGTCCTCCTCTCCACCACACCAAACAGGAGAAGCCTCCGCAAGATGACCTCGTCACCACCACGTCGCTCTGAACCAGAAGATGAAGCCTGAATGGTCTGCACAACCACTACTCCACCAGGTAGACTGGATCCATGGATACCTGTGAGATGAGAACGCACAGGGACTACGAGGCACAAAACTAATCTGCAGCATGTGTTAAAGGGAGGAAGAGGAAACACATCCTCTTTTCCACTACCCTAACAGATACAACCTGAGCAGCATCACCTCTTCTCCATCTCACCACCATCATGACAGACGAAGCCTGGATGACACCACCTCCTTCCCACCAAGTAGCCTCAGCTCACGGACACCTGGGAGCTGAGAGCACAGGGATTCCAGGGAAGAAGATGAGTTAGTAAAATGACTTAATGGAGGCATCCAAATGAAGAAGAAGAGAAGCTCAGTGTGTCAGAGGAAGTCCCCCGGCAGTCTAGACCTATAGCAGCATAACTAAGGATTGATCCAAGGCAGCCTGAGTCAGCCTTGGATCAGTCCTAACTATAAGCACTATCAAAAAGGAAAGTCTTAAGCCTACTCTTGAATAAGGGGATGGTGTCTGCCTCCCGGACTGAAAGAGGGAGTTGGTTCCACAGAAGAGGAGCTTGATAACTGAAAGCTCTAGCTCCCATTCTACTTTTATAAACCCTAGGAACCGCTAATAGTCCTGCATTCTGAGAGCGCAGAGTTCTAGCAGGATTATAAGGCACTATTAGCTCTTTAAGATAAGATGGTGCCTGACCATTCAGTGCCTTGTAGGTGAGGAGGAGGATTTTAAATTCTATTCTAGATTTTACAGGGAGCCAGTGCAGAGAGGCTAACACCGGAGAAATATGGTCTCTTTTCCTGGTTCTGGTCAGAACACGTGCTGCAGCGTTCTGGACCAGCTGGAGAGTCCTGATAGACTTATTAGGGCAGCCTGATAATAAGGAATTGCAGTAGTCCAGCCTGGAAGTTACAAATGCATGGACTAATTTTTCTGCATCATTTTGAGAGAGAATATGCCTGATATTTGCGATATTACACAGATGGAAAAAAGTAGTTCTAGCTGTTTGTTTCATGTGGACGTTGAAGGACATATCTTGGTCAAAAATGACCCCCAGATTCCTTACAGTGGTGCTCGAGGTTGGTGCAAAGCCACCTAGAATAAGTAAGTCATTAGATAATTTATTCCTGATTTCTTTCTCTTCATGTGACCTTCAGATTAGCTCAAGAACAGTGCAAAGAGAGCTTCATAGAATGGAATGGGTTTCCATGGCCGAGCAGCTGCATCCAAGCCATACATCACCAAGTGCAATGCAAAGCGTTGCATGCAGTGGTGTAAAGCACGCCACCACTGGACTCTAGAGCAGTGGAGGCGAGTTCTCTGGAGTGACGAATCACGCTTCTCCATCTGGCAATCTGATGGATGAGTCTGGGTTTGGCGGTTGCCAGGAGAACGATACTTGTTGGACTGCATTGTGCCAAGTGTAAAGTTTGGTGGAGGGGGGATTATGGTGTGGGGTTGTTTTCAGGAGCTGGACTTGGCCCCTTAGTTCCAGTGAAAGGAACTCTGAATGCTTCAGCATACCAAGACATTTTGGACAATTCCATGCTCCCAACTTTGTGGGAACAGTTTGGAGCTGGCCCCTTCCTCTTCCAACATGACTGTGCACCAGTGCACAAAGCAAGGTCCATAAAGACATGGATGACAGAGTCTGGTGTGGATGAACTTGACTGGCCTGCACAGAGTCCTGACCTCAACCTGATAGAACACCTTTGGGATGAATTAGAGCAGAGACTGAGAGCCAGGCCTTCTCATCCAACATCAGTGTGTGACCTCACAAATACACTTCTGGAAGAATGGTCAAAAATTCCAATAAACACACTCCTAAACCTTGTGGACAGCCTTCCCAGAAGAGTTGAAGCTGTTATAGCTGCAAAGGGTGGACCAACGTCATATTGAACCCTATGGATTAGAAATGGGATATCACTGAAGTTCATATGTGAGTCAAGGCAGGTGAGTGAATACCTTTGGTTATATATATATATATATATATATATATATATATATATATATATATATATATATATATATATATATATGTATGTATATGTATATATATAATATATGTTATATATTTTATATATGTATGTATATGTATGTATATATATACGTATGTATATACGTACATATATACACACTATATACACGTGTATATACGTGTATACGTATATACACGTGTATATATATATATATATATATATATATACACACACGTATTTATACGTATGTATATATGTATATGTGTATGTATATACAGTATATGTATGCATATATATGTATGCATACATATATATATATATATATATATATGTGTATATATATATATATATATATATATATATGTGTGTGTGTGTGTGTGTGTGTATACACTCATTTCACCAAAGACCTTCTGAACAGAATGACAGACTGTAGCTTTAAAGCCCACTTCCTGTCCAGGTTCAGGCATCCGAACATTGTGGACCTGCTGGGCTTCAGTGAAGGGGGGGGCTCAGTGTGTCTGATCTACAGCTTCATGGAGCTCAGATCTCTGGAGGACCAGCTGCACAAGGTAACACCCTGAGACCCTGAGATCCCCTCTGATGTTCTCTAGTCTAATGATAGAGTGTGTGTGTGTGTGTGTGTGTGGTCAGGAGTGTGTGTCTCTGTCCTGGGCTCAGAGGGTTGGTGTTGTTAAAGAAGCTTCAGCAGCTCTCCAGTTCCTCCACTGCCCCCCCGGTGGCCAAACAGCACTGATCCATGGAGACGTCAAGAGGTCAGTCAGTCAACTATACATGTAGGGAGGGAGTTATCCCCTCCAAGAGAGGCAACTATTTCAGTAATCTCAAAAGAGGGCAAGGATTTCAAGGAATGTGGGTCATATAGACCTATTAGTGTTTTGATTCAGGACTATAAAATATATGCAGCTATTTTAACCAAAAGAATGGAGGAGATCATGCCTTTATTGATAGATGAAGGGGTTTTTTCAGGGTTGGCAGACCCAGGACTGCATAAGGAGGACCCTCCACATAATTGAATGCATTAAAAAAGAAAAACTCAGCACTATCCTACTCAGCATGGATGCGCAAAAAACGTTCGATTCAGTGGGGTGGGAGTTTCTTTATAATGTTATGGAAAGATTTGGCTTTCACAAGATGTTCATCGAAAGTATTAAAACATTGTATTCAGCCCCTATGGCCAGAATTAAAGTTAATGGAGGTCTGTCTAAAACCATACACTTATAAAGAGGTTGTCGCCAGGGCTGCCCGGCCAGCCCAGGGCTCTTTAACCTATTCATTGAGCCTCAAGCGATAAGGCAAGATTCAGAACTAGAAGGTATCACAAGCGGTAGAGAGAATAAAATATGCCTTTTTGCAGATGACATTGTGGTCAATCTGAAAAACCCAGAGACTGGACTTCCCAGACTAATGGACTTGCTGTAGATGTATGGTGCCATGTCAGGTTACACCCTCAACATTGATAAAACGCAAGTGTTGTTTAATTTTATCCCAACATCAGATCTTAAAAACGAATACAAGTTTAACTGGGACTCTACATCTATTAAATACTTAGGTGTGACATTAACTGAAGACATATCCCAACTATACACTAATAACTATAAACATATTACTGCAAAGATAAAAGAGGATTTGGATAGATGGGCTTCCCTGCCCCTCAATTTTGTCAACAGAATACTGGCAATACAAAGTAATATTTTGCCCAGATAACTTATTTCAGTCTTTACCTATTCAAATCCCTGAGAACCAATTTAGCGAATGGGATAAGACAATATCCCGATTCATTTGGAGTGGTAAGGCTCATAGGATAAGATACACTTAAAAACTTTAAATTCAGAAAGAAACTCAAGTATTATTATGGCCAGCTTATGATCCAAACTTTGAACCAGCTGTGAACGACAGCAGCTTCACCCAGTGGGTGAGTAAAGGAATTACAGCGCTCTGTCTGATGGTTGATAATAAGGAATTTTTAGACTTCAAAACTATGTCAGAAAGACATGACTGGCTGACATGATTTCTATAGCTACCTGCAACTCTGACACTATTTTGATAAAAATGTTAAAGGATCTATGCCAAACAGTGTATCAGGTATTACTCAGAGCCTATGCAGTGGGGGAAATAAGTTATAAATTGTTGTGCATTTTATTAAGTGAAATAAGCATTTGATCCCCAAGCAAAACACAAGTTAGTACTTGGTAGAGAAACCCTTGTTGGCAAGCAAGGGTTTCATTATTATTATTATTATTTTATTTAAAAGGGACAATGCATATTAATGTACATGTAAATGTAAATATGCCAGAATTAGCCAAAGGCTACTTTCCATCTGCAGTCCCTGGCAGGTCAGAGGAAATAACATTACAATAACAAGACTTACAGATAACACATAATAAAAAAAACACACACCAAAATACACCACAATAAAAGAACTGGACAATTGGTACACACTAACAACAGCAACAAAAATTGCAAGTGACAAATACAGAAAAATGTTTAAAAATGGACAATGAGCACACATGAACGACAGCCATGAAGAACACTAGGAAAGATACAGAGAAGCATACAATTAGTGCTGACAGATCTGGTTGATTTTCAACCACTTTTTTAGATTGTTTTTAAAAGAACTAAATGTGGCACAGTCTCTGATTGGAGCTGGAATGTCGTTCCAAACCTTCAACGGATATTCTGTCTATACCCATAATCAGTAAACAACCATAAAAAATTGAGTCTGTTCATTTTTATGGAAGTGGGCAAACTTACAAATTCAGCAGGGGATCAGATACTTATTTCCCCCACTGTAACTCAAAACTATCCAAGAAAATTATTGGTGAACTGTACAGGTACATAGTCGGACTACACGGCCACACAACAAATTATATTAAGACAAAGTGGGAAACAGAAGTGGGAATTGTTATCACTTCTGAGAATTGGACTAATATTATTAACACACAAATTACTACTACAACTTCACAACAGTGGAGGGATTTTTCTTGGAAAAATTGTGTTAGATTTTTTATAACAGCAAAACAAAAGTGCAAACAGACTGGACTACCACCTAAGTGCTGGAGAGATTGTGGCCACTGTATGGCAGATCACGCACACACATTCTGGTGTTGCCCTGCTCGTCAACCTTTTTGGAATGAGGTTTGCAATATTATCAGGGAGGTCCTGTGTTATGCCATTGAATTCACCTGTTTGTCTTTTTACTTGGAACATGGACTAATATCTAAGGCAGACAGATATCCTTTGAAAGTCTTCATGGCAGCAAGCAAAAGGCCATAACAAGGTGTTGGCTACAGAAGGAACCTCCCACTGTCAACAATGGTCAGACATAATTCGTAACATTCAAAGTATGGAACGGTTGACTTTGAGTTTAAGACTGCAAAAGGATAAAGGAAATGCTTTTTGGGGAAAGTGGGACAACTACATGCAAAGAGGAAACAACCTGTCTTGTATTTGAAATACTTTGTTTAATGATTGTAGCATCAATATTATCATTGTCCTGACTAATTTATTCGTGCTCCCTAGTTCTTGTTCTTATGCTCTTGATTTCTTTTTTTCCCCCCTCTTTCTGTCATTGGTTTTAATGTTTTACATATCGCTATTGGCAACAGGTGTACTTACTGTATCACCATATTAGATACTTTTGAGTTCACTGTATGGTATGTGAGCAAAATCTTGAAAAAATAAAGTTTAAAAAAAAAAAAAAAGAAGAGGTCAGTCAGTGCTTTAGTCCTGATGGAGGACTGACTGACTGATGGATGACAGGTGGACTTTTTGTCATGGAGGTCCTGTGTCTCTCCAGCTCCAACATCCTGTTGGACCGCCACCTGGTGGCCAAGATGGCCGACTTCGGTCTGGCTCGCTGTGCGTCTCGTGGCTCGTCGGGACGCTCGGCAGCTCAGACGACATCGGTGGGTAAAACGGCGACAGTCAGAGGAACGCTGGCGTACCTGCCGGATGAATATGTGAGGGACGGAGAGCTGGGGACCGCTGTGGACGTCTACAGCTTTGGAGTGGTGAGATGCTGCCAGTGCTGATGGGAAATCTAGTCTGTCAGGTTCAGTTAGTTCCTGCTGATATTTCATTCACTTCTTCTATTAACGTTAAAAGATGCCACTCACATTTGATGTCATCATTAACCTTCCAAACCTGGAGACATGGTGTGATGTCAGTGAGGTGCAGGTCCTGGTCGGAGGATTATGACGTCATCAGCTCAGTACCTGTTGTGTTTCAGGTTCTGCTGGAGGTCCTGACAGGTCGTCGGGCTCTGGAGAAAGACAGGAAGTCAAGAGACAGATTCCTGGTCAGAACCCAGACTCACATTCATCAACAGTGATCAGTGTAACTGTCAGTGAAGTACTGGCTCACTGTTCTGGTTCTGGCTCTACAGAAGGACCTGGTGGATGAGGTCGGCCCGTCTGCAGAGGACTGGAGGGAGCAGCTGGACTGCCGGCTGGTTGCAGGTCAGTGAACGTCTCCGGCTCTTTCCTGTTTGTCACATGTTCCTGTTGGCTGCAGTACTCCTGGTGTGTCTGTAGGGGGCGCCGCTGAGCCGATTGGCTTCATGGAGGTGGTGGAGCTGGCCTGCAGGTGTCTGGACAAGAAGAGGAAGAAGAGGCCGGCCATGACGGAGGTCAGAGCTTCACCGGTTAAATCTGTCCCCCTCTTTAAATGAGAAGAACATGTAAACTGAGCTTTGAGCTTTGTTTGGTTCCAGCTGCTTTAAAGTGAAACCTGACTAACTGAAGCTCCTCCTCAGATGTTCAGATCCTCTCCAGCTCCTCATGTCCTATTGCCTTCTCCTCACAGGTGTTTGACAGACTTAAGAACATCCACGTTGTTTTGAAGAAGACCAACACCTCCTCCTCCTCCTCTTCCTTCCCCCCACCCCCCTGTCATCTGGACTCCAGTGTTGAAGCTCTGTCCAACCATCTGTCCAAACTGGAACCGCTGGAGCACACCTACCAGCCCTCCAAGTCCTCCCAGTGCTCCTCCTCCTCCCTCACTCCTCCTCACCCACTGCAGTCCTCCTCCTCCCTCCCCCTCTCCTCCTTCTCCTCCTCCTACACCAGTCCGTGTCAAACCGATGAGAGTCAAGGTTTCTCTCAGTACAACCTTGGTTTCCAGTCCAGATCTAATGGGACCAGCTCCAGGCCTCGGTCCCAGTACCACAGTCCAGCTGAGTCCCATCAGGTCCGGCAGCCTTCTGTCCCCACAGAGGTCCAGTACACCTTTCCTCCCCAGCCCCGCCCCCCAGGTCCAGGGTTCCCAGGATGCTTCAGTCCTGTTAGATCCCTGCAGGCGGCATCCCCAGAGCCCTCAGGTAAACAAAGTAATCTGACTACTCTGACCACTTTCTGCTTTGCTAATTATTAATATTATAATAATACTAATTATTAGGTAGACAGTTAAACTGATCCAGGACCTGTGTGTGTGTGTGTTCAGTCCACATGAACTCCAGTAAGCTGCGTTTCCTTCAGAAGAAAAGTCTGTATGAGGAGGGAAGGATTCAGACTCCAGAGCTGCTGTCCTCTGAAGACCTCTGTACGCAAAGCACTCCTTTAACCTCTGAAATCCTGTTTCCTGTTTGCTCCCATCATCACACATCTGCTCTCATGTCTTATCTCCTTTCTCATTTCATATTTCCTGTGACATCAGACGGAGAGAAGAGTTCAGTCAGAGGACCAGAGGAGAGCGACGAGCTCGACTGTCTTCCTGCTAAACACGACTAAGCGGACAGAGTGATGATGTCATCAGCAGACAGAGCGATGATGTCAGACAGTTTCAGGTTCCTTCAGACTGACTGTTACTCTTTGTTAAACTTTGCTGATTTCAGACCTGTGTCATCAGCTCTTCTTTCTTTAGACGCTGTAATGGCTTTGTGAGAAAATGACATTTAATTGACTTGATTAATGGACCCATCATTTCAGCTGTATTTGTATAAACTGGGGCATTTAACTTATAGCACAACCACAGACCTAACAAACTTTAATGTTTTTTTATTTTTAAAGTAACCAAAGACATCAGATAATTAAAGTAAAAGTATCTCAACATTGTACAGTACTGTGGTGTATTTGTTACTTTCCACCCTGTATCATTAAACTACATCATGGTTCCCTGTGGGTCTATTAGCAGTTAGTTAGCACTACTGTTTGCAGTTAGTTAGTACCACTGTTAGCAGTTAGTTAGCACTACTGTTAGCAGTTAGTTAGTACCACTGTTAGCAGTTAGTTAGCACTACTGTTAGCAGTTAGTTAGTACCACTGTTAGCAGTTAGTTAGCACTACTGTTAGCAGTTAGCAGTTAGTTAGTACCACTGTTAGCAGTTAGTTAGCACTACTGTTAGCAGTTAGTTAGTACCACTGTTAGCAGTTAGTTAGTACCACTGTTAGCAGTTAGTATTAATGTGAGCAGTTAGTTAGCACTACTGTTAGCAGTTAGTTAGCACTACTGTTAGCAGTTAGTTAGTACCACTGTTAGCAGTTAGTTAGCACTACTGTTAGCAGTTAGTTAGTACCACTGTTAGCAGTTAGTTAGTACCACTGTTAGCAGTTAGTATTAATGTGAGCAGTTAGTTAGCACTACTGTTAGCAGTTAGTTAGTACCACTGTTAGCAGTTAGTTAGTACCACTGTTAGCAGTTAGTTAGCACTACTCTTAGCAGTTAGTTAGCACCACTGTTAGCAGTTAGTACCACTGTTAGCAGTTAGTTAGCACTACTGTTAGCAGTTAGTTAGCACCACTGTTAGCAGTTAGTACCACTGTTAGCAGTTAGTATTAATGTGAGCAGTTAGTACTACTGTTAGCAGTTAGTATTACTGTGAGCAGTTAGTTAGTACCACTGTTAGCAGTTAGTATTAATGTGAGCAGTTAGTTAGCACTACTGTTAGCAGTTAGTTAATACCACTGTTAGCAGTTAGTTAGTACCACTGTTAGCAGTTAGTTAGCACTACTCTTAGCAGTTAGTTAGCACCACTGTTAGCAGTTAGTACCACTGTTAGCAGTTAGTTAGCACTACTGTTAGCAGTTAGTTAGCACCACTGTTAGCAGTTAGTACCACTGTTAGCAGTTAGTATTAATGTGAGCAGTTAGTACTACTGTTAGCAGTTAGTATTACTGTGAGCAGTTAGTTAGCCACCTGTTAGCAGTTAGCACTACTGTTAGCAGTTAGTAGTAATGTGAGCAGTTAGTTAGTACTACTGTTAGCAGTTAGCCACCTGTTAGCAGTTAGTTAGCCACCTGTTAGCAGTTAGCACTACTGTTAGCAATTAGTTAGCCACCTGTTTTAAACCACGGACTCTGGTTCACCACAGCAGGATGTTTCTCTGCTCTTCGTGACCGAAACAGGAACCACCAAACATAGTTTCTGTCAAATTAGCCTCAAGGGCTAGTAGATAGCAGGTCAGTGCTAACCATTAGCTACTGTTTGTGACCTGGACACTTTTTGACACAGCTCTTGAATGAATTTGGAGTGAGTAGGTCTGCTACTGAGAACCGGTAGATGAGGACCATGACAGCAGAATCCACAGCGCTGCAGCCCTGCTGGAGGTTTGTCCTGGACTGGACCGGCTGATAGCAGAGAGATGATGGCGTGTTCAGAGGAGGAAATGAGGGGGTTATGATCCATAGACTGTATATAAACAGTGGACAGAGGTATCGTGATATCGTTCACCCCTTTGTGAACAACATCAGTGAAGCCCACAGGAAGTAACTAAAACTTCATTCTTTCCAGCAGCCAGCAGGGGGCGATACTGGTGGTTTCAAAAAGAAGTCTGTTTGTTTTGAAGTCTCTAGGAAAATGACCATTTTCTCTCTTGCTGTATTACCTCTGTAAACACTATAAATATGAGTTCATGGTCTGAGTGTCAGTTTAAAAAATGTTTAATACATCAGAGTGTTCTGCTATGTTATCAGCTAATGCTAACACTAGCAAGCTATCTTGGTTAGAGACAAGCCTTCTTAATTCACATTAACAGTGATATTAGCTGGAACACTAATCATGGCTCAACAAAAACGGTGCCAGTGACTCCTCAGATGAAGGAAACATGAGCTGAGAGCTCAGACCATCAGTGCTGCTCCTCTTTTTTCTTTCTTTCTTTTTTCGCATCCCCATTAGCACCCGCGGCTGTTCTTCCTGGGGTCCGACATACACAACATAGACATGAACATTCACACTTACATTTAAGAAACATACATTTACACATGACACAACAAAAACAAACAACAACAGCTCCCTAATAATTCACAAAAAAGATTTAACAGACATTTAACAGCTACCACAGACATCACCATTTCACCTCTACACTCAGATTTCATTCTATACTTCAGTACCTTCAATAAACTAGTATAACACACACATAAAGTATAAAAAAAACCCCATTAATGAGTATTCACTGTCTGTAGTGACCGCAACTATACACTTCAACTACCCGTACACATATTTCCACTCCAAGAAAAGGGTACAACCTCTTTATAGACTACATGAATGAATGAAATAAATCATCCATCCATCCATCCATTATCTACCGCTTATCCTCTCATAGGGTCAGGAGTCTATCCCAGCTGTCTTAGGGTGAAAGGCAGGGTACACCCTGGACAAGTGTCCAGTTCATCACAGGACACATAGAGACAGACAACCACTCACACTCACATTCACACCTACGGTCAATTTAAATTAACCAGTTAACCTAATCCCCATGCATGTTTTTGGATGGTGGGAGGAAGCCGGAGTACCAGAGAGAACCCACACATGAGGAGAACATGTAAACTCCACACAGAAAGGCCCCGGGCCGGGAATCAAACCCGGTACCTTCCTGCTGTGTGTACTGTGTGTGCAGTGCTAACCACTACTGAATGAAATCATAATTCATTAAATTCGAAAAGATACTGTTTTAACAGCATTTTAAACTGATGCTTGTTACTTTCATGAGCAGTATGAACCAGTAGAGAGTTCTAGGTGACCATAGCTCTGTACAGAACTGTTCTTTGTATTCTACCTGTTCTCACTCTCGGCAGTATAAACCTCCCTTCTGATGTACTTCTTGTTCGATAACTATGTTGGGCAGAATGGAAATGTAATCCGTCATATAGTAATTTTGGTACTCGTGTCACAAGTGTGTTTCTTAAAAAAATTCAACAAAGCATAGGTAGACCTACAGCATGTCTTATGGATAGCCAACCCAGACTATCATACATTCTAGTCACATTGGTTCTGTAAGAACATAATAAAGCATAACGTGCAGCTTTATTTTGAGCTCCTTGTAATTTCCTCAAGTTCTTAACTGAAGTACTTGACCAAATTACTAAACAATAATCAAGTTGCGACAAAACCAAAGCATCCAAAACTTACCTCCTGACATCTGGAGATAAAAATTTTGAAATTCTTTTCGCTACTGACACTCCTCTTGCCATTTTGCCAACTACAGTATCAATTTGTTTGGACCATGACAAATTATGATACAAAGTTAGACCCAACACATCTGTCACATACTCACATACATGTTCAACTGAAATATTATTTATGTTTAATGTCAGTGTTAATTCAGGTTTAAACTGATACTTTGAACAAAACAATATAGACTTTGTTTTGCCAACAGTGAGAATTAATTTATTGTTACCAATCCACTCAGCCACTGAATTTAATTCATCTTGCAATATATTGTTCAGTTCACTTATTAAAGGAGCAATAGCATAAATTGTTGAATCATCTGCATAAATAGCAATATTGGACTTCTCCAAAACTAAAGGAGGTGTTATTTTCACCATATATTAGACCATAATTCGGTGCAAGCCAGATGTTTGTGAGCAGTGATGTGGCCACTCTTCATGCTGTTGACCTAACAGTCAAAGGAGGAAGTCATCATGGTCCAGGAGTGTCAGGTCATTCTTCTGGAAGCACTGAAACAGTTTTAAACCTGCTTTTAACCAGCAGCAGTATTAAAACGGATCTGGTTGGTTGTTTAACAGTGACTGGACACATTTTTTAACTTGTTATCTTTGTTTGAGTTTCATTATTATATACTGTCTGAATCCACCTGGCAAATAATCCAAAGTATGAAGCTAAAACTAATAAAAACAGAACTAAAGCTAATCATTTAGAATAAATGAAAACTGACATAAAAAGTCAAAATGAAATGAAACTAAACTATAATGACCCAGAAAGAGGAGAAGAAGCAGCTGACTGAGCTGTTTCTAAATTATGAACCAAACTTTTCTAAGGAATATGAAATTATGTTAAACTGGATCAAAAGCCTTAAAAAAATCCCCCCCAAAAAAGAATCATTTGTCAGTTAGGAGTTAAACAGTTAAAGCTACTTTTTATTAAAAATGATTAAACCAATTTCTTTTTATCTGAAATCTCAAGTAGTCAATCTCAATCACAAACTCTCTAGTGATGTTCCTGTGACAAAAGTAAAGGCAAATAATCAGAGAGACAACAATCTTCAGCTGATAACAGAGACAGGCAGAACATCTTCATTGAATTCCAATTTGAGTCTATGCAGAGAGAAGCAGAGAAAAGTCCATAAAGTCAGAGAACAGACAGCCGCAACAATATAAACAATGCAAACACTAAGCCGTCGCTATGGTGACAAGAGTGTGTTCATGAAGCAGGCCCTGTCTTTGTCTTTCACTCTCACATGTAAGTTCATCACTATTAAAGGCTCTAATCTGGAGCCTGCCTTTCATGTGTATCCCCTCATATAAACATGCTGGTATCCATGGCAACCTGGAACAAGATCCACAGAGAAAACATGCCAACAGCCAGGAGAGGCGTGCCGAACAGAGGGGTCTGAACTGAGGAGGAGGAGGAGGAGGAGGAAGAGCAGGTAGCAGATTCAAACTATAAATTTGATAAGAATGCTCTGTTGCACAAACAATAAAATAGAATTGGATCTAAACAAAAAACAAAGAGAATGCTTGCAAACTTGAATTTAATCAGGTCCATCACTGTTCAGTCAGTGCAAAGAAAGAGAAAATAGCTTTACCTTAAGTTAGAATAAACCAAATATGCCTCGGCTGGACTTCTTGTGTTCCTGGTTTCCAGGAAGAAGAGAGGTGATGTCATGCTTTAATCCAGCTTCTGACAAATGGAACTGGGTCGAATTTGACCAGAGGAGGTCCACTGAAGTCCACAAACAGGAGTGAAGAAAGGCTGTCAGTGTTATTCACTGCGGAAAAGCAGTGTTCGCTACGGCAAAAGATCGTCTGGCAAAAGACATTTTTGTATTTGTAATATTGAATTCTGAATACTGGACATTGTGAGCTTAGAAAACATTTAAGTGACCATTAGTGACAGTAGTGTGTATATATATATATATATATATATATACGTATATATATATATATATATATATATATATATATTTTTTTTTAATAAATTGAGGCTTTCAGGGGGTCTGATGGGTTAATCTGATGGGTTGGACCCCCCATATTTCACACACCGGACTCCTCTCTAAACTGATTTTCCTGTCTGAAGTGCATTTATCATGTCATAATGTTATCAATGGGAAGTTTTAGTCTGGTTTTAGATCAGGTCATAGTGCTGAATCTGCCCTTTTACTTCTTAATGAGCTTGATTTAAAAAAAAAATGGCTGTGGTTTGCAAAGTAACTCAAAAAGTTGTGGACAGATTTTGACGAAATTTTGAGGGTTGGTCAGAAGTGGCCTAACTTAAACCTGATTAATTTTTGGTGGTGCCGTTGAATCAGATCTGATCGCCACCAAAAACTAATCAGTTTTAAGTTAGGCCACTTCTGACCAATCCTGGAAATTTCGTCAAAATCTGTCCATAACATAACCGTCTGTTTTAGTTAAGTTACACATTTTTGTCTCGTGCTTTCATGTTGGCCAAGGCTACATCTCTGCCTCCCCACAGACCCTATGACTGTGCCATTGAGCTACAAGCGGGGGGCGGCCTTGCCCAAGAGGAAGGCTTTATTCCATCTCCGGCCCAGAAAGGGAGGTCATGGACAGCTACAGGGTAGCTGAATGCCAAGGTTTTAACCAAACTGGATTTACGCAACGCCTACCATCTAGTGCGCATAAGGGAGGGGGATGAATGGAAGACAGGTTTTAATACTCCTTCTGGTCACTACGAGTACCTTGTGATGTCTTTTGGTCTTTCAAACGCCCCAGGGGTGTTTCAGAACCTTGTCAATGACGTTTTAAGAGAGTACTTGAACCAGTTTGTCTATGTCTACATTGATGACATTCTTGTTTTCTCTCTGATCTTGAACCTCACTTGCAACATGTTCGTCTGGTGCTAAGCAAACTGTTAGCTAACCAACTGTATGTCAAAGCTGAAAAGTGTGAATTTCATGCTGAATCAGTATCTTTCCTGGGCTTCATCATAGCCCTTGGGTTGATACAGATGGATCCGGCTAAAGTAAAAGCTGTTGCAGAATGGCCTGTTCTGAATAACCAGAAGAAGGTTCAGCAATTCCTAGGATTTGCTAACTTCTACCGTTGGTTCATTCGAAACTATAGCACCATTGTGGCTCCTCTGCATACATTACATCTTCTCAGTCCTCCTTCCAGTGAAGCCCAGCAGCAGATGCTGCTTTCCAGCAGCTCAAGGCCCAATTCACATCCACACCCATTCTCACTGACCCAGATCTGACCAGGCAGTTCGTGGTGGAGGTGGATGCATCGGATATGGGAATAGGGGCGGTGCTTTCCCAAAGATTAGCAGCTGATGGCAAGATGCATCCCTGTGCATTTCTGTCCAAGAAACTATCCCAGGCGAAGAGGAATTACGACGTGGGTAACAGAGAGCTGCTGGCAGTGAAGGTGGCGCTAGAGTAGTGGCGTCACTGAGTGGAGGGGGCCCAGCACCCTTTCTTGGTCTGGACAGACCACAAGAATCTGGAGTATATTCAACAGGCTAAGAGACCAAATTCATGCCAGGCCAGGTGGTCATTGTTCTTTAATCGTTTCAATTTCTCCCTCTCTTACAGGCCCAGGAATCAAAACATCAAGTCTGATGCCCTCTCATGACTTTACGATACCGAGCCTGCAGCCAAGGAACCTGAACCCATCCTGCCACGCAACTGTGTGGTGGGAGCAGTATCTTGGCAAATAGTAAATGAAGTGAAACAAGCCAATGGGGAGAACCTGCCACCAGAGGGCTGTCCTCCCAACCGGCTGTTTGTGCTGGAGGGGTTGCAGCCACAGGTGGCACAGTGGGCTCATACATCTCGCCTCACTCGCCATCCTGGTGGAAAAAGAACATTGTTTTTCATTCGTCAGCAGTTTTTGTGGCCAGCAATGGAGAAAGTTGTCAGGGAGTACGTGGAGGCGTGGCCGGTGTGTGCCTGAAACAAATCTGCAGCGCAGGCAGGTCTCCTCCAGCCTCTTCCTATTCCCAGCCGGCCATGGGCCGCCATCACTTTGGACTTTGTCATGGGTTTTCCCAGCTCCAACGGGAACACCACCGTCCTCACAATGGTGGACAGGTTCTCTACAATGACACATTTTATTGCCATGCCTAAATTGCCGTCTGCCAAAGAAACAGCCGAAGTCATGCCCAGTCGTATTTTTAGTGTCCATGGTTTCCCTACTGACATTGTTTCAGATAGATGACCTCAATTCGTGTCAAGATTTTAGAGGGAGTTATGCAGCCTCATCAGTGCCACAGTGAGCCTTTCATCTGGCTATCACCCTCAGTCTACTGGGTACTGTAAGTACTGGGGACCTGCCTGTGCTGCCTCATCACCCAAAATCCCTCTTCGTGGAGCAAGCATGTTCCCTGGGTCAAGTAAGCATACAACTCCCTTCCCTCAGCGGCCACCAACATCTCCCCTTTCCACTGCGTCTATGGGTACCAGCCTCCAGCTTTTCCCGACCTAGAGAAAGAGATTTCTGTCCCGTCGGTGCATGCCCTGGTCCAGCGATCACACTGGGTGTGGGAGGCTACTCACCGGGTGTTGCAGCGCAGTGTGGCATGCATGAAAAGGGCAGCGGACCGCTGGAGATGACCTGCATCAGCCTACCAGAATGGCCAGAGAATGTGTCTGTCCAACCGTGACCTCCCCCTGTGTGAGACCTCCAAGAAGTTGGCACCACGATTCATCGGTCCGTACCCCTTCACCAAGGTGGTGAACCCGGCGTTAGTTCATCTGCGCCTTCCTTGCTCCCACAAGGTGCATCCCACGTTCCACGTCAGCAGAGTTAAACCAGAGAAGGTCAGTCCGATGGTTCCCACGTCCCGACCCCCACCACCCCTGTATCATAGATGGGGGACCTGCCTATAGACTACTGTCTGGAGACTTCTGTCCACAACAGGGGGCGGGGGAGGCAGGTCCTGATAGACTGGGAGGGGTACGGACCAGAGGAGCGGGAGTGTAAGTCAGCATCTTTCATAAACAGACAAACAGAAGTGATTTTCTGTTTGTTTCCAGGTAGTCAGGTTAGAGTGAACATCCCTCCCTGTACCGTCATTTATTATTTCTGATTAACAAATCCTTATTTGATACTTTGTTTTGAGTCGTTTTGCATGTAGAGTACATGAGGTACATGTACTTCATTTCCTTCAGTTTTAAAAACAACAATAATATAGCACCAAATGTGCTGAAATGAAAAGATTCAGGCAACAAATCTAATCATAAACAAATTGATCATCGCTTCATGATGCGAGTCCGTGTGGGAACGTGCGCGTGCTCGCGGTGTTGTGAGCGCGCCTTTTGGTACTGATGGAGGCCTCATTGAGTGTGAGCGCAGAGCCGCTGCTGCATCGATGAGGATGTGGAGGAGGAAGAGCAGGCATCCTTCATCTGATCAGATCATCGATCCGCGATGATCGATCAGCGTCTGCAGCTGCGTCATCAATCAGTCAATCGATCGCACCTGATGTGAGACAGGCGCGGGCTGGAGCGCGAGCCGCAGCGGTACACAATCAGCTGTCTGGAGGAACATGTGACCGAAGAGATTCAGGACCGAGCCTTGCAGGAGAGTCTGCGGTGCGGCGGGAGACCCGCGGGTGATCCAGGTAGGAAATGTTTCACAAGGAGGACCCGCACCAGACTTCACTTAAAAATTGCAGATTTTAATGTTTCTTCGCTGGCAGCAGCAGATCACAGCGGCCAGAACAAAGAGAATCGGCGTTCCCGAAGTGTTACGAGCTGCTCTTTAATTCGGCTTAATAGACAGACATATGATCATTTTAACCTGATAACATCCGGTTTAATTTAAGTGGTAGCCTATGGTTGTGGCTCTTCCGCTGTTTGCAGGGCGGCAGGAAGCCGCTCAGACCTGAGTGCAATTCAGTTTACGGCTGATCCACCCAGCGGCAGAGAAACTTCACTTTGTGATGATCAAACTGTTTTCTTTGTTTGTTGTTATTATGGATGTCCCCACCCAGCGCCACGTGTGTGTGTGTGTGTGTGTGTGTGAGAGAGAGAGAGAGAGTGTGTGTGTGTGTGTGTGTGTGTGTGAGTGTGTGTGTTAAAGGGACAGTTCGGTGTTTGTCAGTCTCACTTTTTTGTCACCTGTTCACCTGCCATACTGAAACAGGAACTCAATCTGTTGTTCTGATGTCAATTTATCATGATGAATGAGGACACATTCATGAGTGATATTTTTATATATATTTAAAATATAGTTTATGGATAATATTTAATATGTTGTTATATATAGTATAATACATATAATATAATTTAGTAATATAGACTCAGAGGCTCCGTAGCCTCCTCTGAGACGAGACGCAGAAGTAGAAACTAGTTTCTGCTTCCTGTCACTACCGGATCAACTGACCATTTGAGCCGCTAACCCCTAATTTTCACTAGATACGGAACAACGGCGATGTCCTTCAATACCCACCAGATCCTCCCGCTGTGGCTCCGCTGGGACAGCTGGAATCGCAAGATCTTGCTGACTAACGAGATCTTGCGAATTTATGTATTTTTGCATGATATAGCAGGTTAGAGCTGAGTGTTCGTGAAAGAGAACCAACCTGTGTCCACTGAGTAGAAGGAAATCAATTCTATGATCTGCCGCAAACATGGATTATTTTATTTTGAAAAATAAACCGCATGTTTACACAACTTCCTGTCCCACATGATCTGTTTATGTAAACTACACCTTGTAGTTCTCACTGTCTCTGTTGAACACTACAGCATCCATGAGGCACAGCGGCTTGTTGCTGTGGAGACACTTCTATCCAGAGCAGTGACATCACAGTTACATCACATTCAGAGGCGCCCGGCAACAGAGCCTCAAGCTCTCTGATTGGGCAGCTCTTTCAGCAATGCACTCTGGGATTTCTTGTTCCATCTGTGGCTCCATCTCCTCTGCTGCTGTATCTGTGATGTCACTGCGATGTCATCCACACACACACCCAGGCCCCAGGGGTTGAGAGGTTATTGGCCGCCTGACTGGAGCTCTCAGCCAATCAAATGCAAGGATTCAGAGTTGGGCTTTTCTACATTGTTGCCATGCGGAGAGTCTGACCTACATTCATCCTGCACACACAGACACACACAGTACTGCACACGGTATTACAATAATACACTGTAATACACACTACACACAGGAGGAGGTCTCATGTGAATGAAAGCATCAAATTCACATAAAAATGTAACTAAATTAAAATATCTAAAATGTGATGAAACCTGAGGTAAATAATAAAAGCTCATGATGCGTTCGCTGACCTGCTGACACTCAGTTTAATCACATGATGATTGATAACCTTTATTTGCATAAACAGTGAAACATTAAGTCACATTAATGCTACAAATCAGAGTTCTTCTTCTCTGATGTTTCCCATGATTAACACAGCAAGCTAACATAATGCTAATGTAACACAGCAAGCTAACATAATGCTAATGTAACACAGCAAGCTAACATAATGCTAATGTAACACAGTAAGCTAACATACTGTGGCAAGTTAACGCAGCAGACAGGTAGACGGACAGACAGGTAGACAGGCTAGACAGGACAGACAGACCGACAGGACAGACAGGTAGACAGAACAGACAGATCGACAGGACAGACAGATTGACAGGACAGACAGGACAGACAGGTAGACAGACTAGACAGGACAGACAGGTAGACAGGATAGACAGATTGACAGGACAGACAGGACAGACAGGTAGACAGGATAGACAGATTGACAGGACAGACAGGACAGACAGGTAGACAGAACAGACAGGACAGACAGGTAGACAGACTAGACAGATCGACAGGACAGACAGGACAGACAGATCGACAGGACAGACAGGACAGACAGGTAGACAGAACAGACAGATCGACAGGACAGACAGGTAGACAGAACAGATAGATCGACAGGACAGACAGGACAGACAGGTAGACAGAACAGATAGATCGACAGGACAGACAGGTAGACAGAACAGACAGATCGACAGGACAGACAGGACAGACAGGTAGACAGGACAGACAGGACAGACAGGACCGACAGGTAGACAGACTAGACAGGACAGACAGGACCGACAGGTAGACGGACAGACTGGTAGATGGACAGACAGATCGACAGGACAGACAGGAGAGACAGGTAGACGGACAGACTGGTAGATGGACAGACAGATCGACAGGACAGACAGGAGAGACAGGTAGACAGGACAGACAGGTAGACAGGACAGACAGGTAGGTGGACAGACAGGTAGGCAGTTCTACAAATCTGACCTAGTTCTTTTGATGTTTCCCATGGTTAACGCAGCAAGCTAACATAATGCTAACGTAACACAGCAAGCTAACAAAACCTTAAAGTAACATAGCAAGCTAACACAATGCTAACATTGCCACATGTTAACTCAGCAGACAGACAAATAGAGAGAGAGGTTTAATTTAAAATAATTTCAATGTTTGCACTCTGCATTTTGTACGTAGTACTTTATTTAGTATTTTTTATATTAGTCTGCTTAGAGTTAAGTTTGTTGCCCATTTTTGTTTTTGTTAAGTTATTTCAGTTGTGTGACTCACAAAGTAAGAATTTCATTACCCAGTGTTACTCCTATTTCTGTATGACAGTAATCCTCATGAATCTTGAATCTTTATCAGTATCCTTCAGAATAAAAGCAGATTGACAGGAATGTTATATGTGATACTGATCGAAATGGAAAATATTGAATAGTCAATGAGGGTTAGGGTTAGGTGCATCCACCCTAATGGATGCACCCAGGAGCCTCCTGCGGTTGATTAAAGAAGTAACTAGCCATCTAGCCATCTGTTTTCCTTGAGACACTGTGCTTCAACCCTGCATTCTGGAGGGACAATTTAAGGATTTACTGCTGTAAAAAAGGACACAAGCCAACCCTAGAAACTCCTAAATTTAGAAAAAATCCATAACAATCCCCTCTTATTGATCATAAGATCAATACCAAACACAGAGGTTTAGATTTTTTTAAATTTTCTGACAACTGTCAAAGGGGGAAGGTAAAACAGACCTTACTCCATCATTACAGGCATATTAGTGTGATGAAACATTAACACATCTCAAAACACATATCAGTAACATTAAATCGAAAATTGACCCTTTAGCCATCCAATAACATGAATCAAGTAAAAAAATGGATATGAATGGTTTCTCTTTTTATTTTATTCATTTTTTTATTCTTTATTTATTTTTTACAGTCAGGAAACAGACAATAAAATGAAAAATCAATCAAATCAATCCCAAGAGACAATCACCTAAAATAACAATATCATAACACCAATCCTGGTTTAGCTGTAATCGCACGGTAAATTCATGATTATAATTCTTAACACACATTAACAAAGAGGTCACTCTATCGACTCATCAGTATGTCATAAATAAAATGCTAGTATAGTTTATAAAGACTAGAGATTGAACACAGATATCAGTCATGTTCTGCTGTAGGTAACATTAGTGCTGCTGGTAGAGGAGGAGTCACTAACTTCAACAGTCATATTATAACCTGCTGCCAGCTTTAGTTTGAGCTTTTGTAGGCGTTTCTACTGTAATTAACAAAGATAATAAATCTATAACGACTCTGTAGTCTGCACTTTGTCATACCAGCATGCTTACCCATGTCACTGCTTCCGGTCAGTCCTTCAAAATAAACTCTACACATCAGGATAACTCATTGTCTTTCTATATAAAGCTGGTCAAGCTTGCATTGAGGATTTATTCTTATACATACAGCATATCAAAATAAAGGCCTCGTGTTAACAAACAAAGTTATATGACCGGACAAAACACCAAAGGGCTTTTATTTTGAAATTAAAGCAGAAAGAAACAACAAAAAACACTTGACTCTCCCGTCAGAGCCAGAGTAGATTAAAACAATGATTTTTCTGTAACTGATTCATCATGTTGATGCTTGTTTAATACTTGTTACAATAACTAACATTAGCTTCACAATAATATTGTGATGCACTAACTGACAGTGTTGTCTCCAGCACTCAGATCAGCTGACTGCGCTGTGTGTGTGCATGAAGAAGGACAAAATATATTTTAATGACAAACAAAATGTTAATTGAACACAATAATTCAACAAATAAAAAGTGTTTTTTCCTATTTGTACCATGGATGTGACTTTTAAATTTTAAATCTGCTGTGAAAATGAAATTTCTCACGTTCAGGGCCCAATTCAGTGTCCACCTCTCCAGGTAACGTCAGCAGAGAGCGCCCCTTCTGGTAGGAGCAGGGGTTAGCGATGCTGATTTCAGGTTCCACAGGGAGGTCTGGACCAAGAGAGCCGTCCAGCTTCTCTTTGCTTGGAGCATCCTGCTCTGTTACTTCTCTGAATCTGCACAGAAAGAGGAAGAAGAAGAGAAACAGCCTCCCCATTACCTGCCAGGCCCTGCTGGTGCTTCATCGGCAGGTGCTGGAGCCAATCTGCACCTTGTAGCGTGAATCCATTCTGCTCTTCCTTTGACCTTTACAGCTGTACTTGTAGTCAGTAGCACCTGGTCCGGGCCTTTCCACCTGAGTCAATGACACCTTTTCAAGAGATTTGATTAGCACAGAATCACCTTCCTTAAAGGAATGAATCGGCTCCCCTGATGGTTTGGGGAGCCTGTCAGACACTTGAAAATGATACTTTCTCAAAACTTCAGTTAGTTGTTTCATATAATCAACCATGAACTCATCCGTCCAAAGCAGTGAGGCTTTATGTGGTGCCAAAGGGGGACTTGCACCGTGGATATTGATCTCTCTATCAATACCTCATGAGGGCTTAGATCTGTTGGTGCACTTCAAATGGAATACAACACAATAGGCAGCGCGTCAGGCCATTTTAGCCCTGTCGTCGCCACCAACTTGCTCAACCTCTCTTTGACAGTGGCATTCATTCTTTCAACTTGACCTGAGCTCTGTGGACGATAAGGAACATGCAGCTGCCCCCTAAACTCTAAGATCTATGACAAGTCCTGAGTGATCTTTGGGACAAAAGCAGGGCCTCTTGTTATACCAAATCTGGAATTCACATCTTTTAACAGACACTTAACTGTTCTAGCGTCCTCTTTTCTTGTTATGAAACCCTCCACCCACTTTGAGAATTGATCAGTTATCACTAACAGATACTTTTAGGCAATATGACCTAAAATTTATATCATGGTATAATTTGAATCATAGACGGTAGACGGAATATATATCATAGTATACTTTGGTATGTAAATTACAACATAACAGTTTCTTAATGGTTACCATAGTCCATGGTAAAAGCATTCAAGCAGGAAGTTGTTTTTGAAACCAGTAAATAACATAAAAGTCAATAAGAAAATGTATTGTACAAAACTGTAATTGGGGAAAACATAAAACAAGTAACTTCACACTGACATAACAGTAGCTTAATGCTAACACATAATGGACAACGCCATAGACAGGCTAACGTAAATTAGCATCACGACCACAATCACAAAACGTAGCACACATGACAGCCAACAATACTCACAGACATACTGCATATTCTCACTAATTCTGTAGAACAATGAAACCTTTGAGATTTTAGCTGCTGCTTGTCTTCTGCAGTTCCTCCACACATAACTTTTTCTGCTCCACATCCAACTTTTTAAAGCCAGACCATGTCCAAATCACAGATGTAGCACTGTTTTTTTTTGCTTGCAGCCATTTTCACCCTGAGACAGGTGCAATGACGTCTTCGACTGTAGGACGGTACTGTGCAAAGGTCGCGATGGAAACTGACCAACGCAGAAGAGGAAAGCGCAGCTTGTTTGGCTGCAGTATCAGCCAGTGCATTCCCCTTTGAAACAGGATCATTTCTACCAGTGTGAGCAGCACACTTTACAATAACAAGCCTTGACGGAAGCAAAAAACATCTAACAGGTCATTCACCAAAGCGTGATGTTGAAGAGGCCTTCCAGAGGACGACATAAAACCACAGCGTTTCCATAATTGGCCAAAATCATGCGCAACACCGAAAGCATATCGTGAATCTGTATAAATTGTAGAAACTTTCCCAGCAGCAAGTGTACATTCTCTGATCAATGCATAAAGCTCAGCAGCCTGTGCTGACGTGTCCGATGGCAGAGTTGATGCTTCAACAACTGCCCAATCATTTACTATGGCATATCCAGCTAAATGAATGTTATCAGCTGGTCTAGTTGCAGAACCGTCAGTATAGAGAATCATATCAGCATTTTGAATTGGAGTCTGCAACAAGTCTTGTCTTGGAGATTGTGCTCATGTCAATAACAGTCATGATTATCATCAGAGTCAACCAATGGAAGAAGAGTGTCAGAATTAAGAGGAGGTGAACGCTTTAAGGTAATATGATGACTTGAAGGAACGATAGCCTCATATCCAGAGCGCCTTGCTGCGATCATAAGCTGAGTCGCAGATGTGTTCAGAAAATGTAATGTGGAACATGAACTACACAGTCATGAGCCAACACAATGGAGGAAGAGTTTTCTATCATAGTGGTAACCACGGCCACTGCTCATAGGCAACCTGGCATGCCGAGAACCACAGGGGTGAGCCGAGAGGAGTAATATGCAACAGGACTACAGTGGGAGCCATGTCTCTGCACCAGAACAGCGGTGGCGAAGCCGTCTTTTTCATGCACATGTAGGTGGACCGGTTGATGATAATCAGGCAAGCCCAACGCCAGAGCCATGGTGAGGGCTTTTTCCAGGTCCTGAGAAGCCTTATGCATTTCATCAGTCCACTGCACTACAGGAGGAGAAGACTGTAGTGTGGCAGCTCGCAAAGGAGAGTCCACAGCTGCATAATCAGTAATCCAGTGCCTGCAGTAACATGTGGAGATAGCACATCAACTCCAAACAGCTCTTGTTGTGTCCCCATCCATTGGATCGGAACAGCGCAGCCTCGCAGGCCCACAAACAAAATTTGTTCACATTCCTACCCGTCTTGTTTACCTAAGCTGTGCTCAGCCATCTGTACTGATCAGAGGGGTTAAACACGGTCGTGCAATGGCACTGAAAGAGAGGCCTCATCTAGCGCAGAGTGGGGACGTTTTAGCAACACTTTGAACGTATGAGAATGTGAACCTTGATAGCAAGTTAAAATTCGGCAGAGACCAGTAATACGGGAATCAGCTGCTGACTGCAAAAGCTGAAAAGCAGAAGCTGCTCTTTTATCAGGGAGAGTTAAAAACAAACCATCCGGCGTGCAATGAATAGTAGCATATAGCTTACAGAGCAAATCTCTTCCCATCGGTTTTATGGGGCTTTTATCAGAAATCAAGAACGAATGTGAAACATCCGAGCCATCAACTGTAACGTTAGCTGTGCGTGATATTGGTTCTGTGATACTGTTAACTTGTACAGGGATAATTGGTTCTTCGGCGGGATTAGCAGAAAGTTGAATAGTTGCAGCTTGAATTGGAAATGTGTGTCAAAGGTGAATCTGATCCTGTTTCTCTGTGGCCGCCCTATGCCTGATTATAGTGCACGGATGGGCCTTCACCCCTCGAAGGAGGTGGGGGTGGCGGTAGCAGTAGCGCACGCAACTGAAGTAATGAAGGTAATGAAATAATGGCTCCATAAGAGGCCGGCCTCAGTTCACTCAGTTTTCTGTTTTGATTCTGATGATTCGGCCTACTGTAACAGCGTTCCTGTCTGCACCCTCGGGCTCAATGACCCGGCTTTCCGCCCTTATGACAATGACCTTGTCGATGTTTATTGTTATTCTGCTGGCCCGGCTCCTGTTGTTTTTGCTGCCACATTTGTTTTGGGTTCGCAGCGGATTTCTCGGCGTTAAAAACATCGTCTCTATGCAAGGACATCAGATCGTCTATTGTTTCCTTCCAGCTCTGCGCTCGCCAGGAGATCACAGCTAGCTGCAGTCACTATGCTGGGCCTAAGGTTATTCAAAAGGGTCTGGACAGCAAACTGGCTGTTCTCGTCAGGACTTATTCCTGCATTAGCGTCCCATGCCGTGTAAATCTCAATAAATTCAGGCAGTGATTCATTCACCTCTTGAATGCAATGAACAATCTTAGAAGAGCCGTATCATTGAGTAGCGCATTTAGTTATCGCCATATGCGCTTCAGTCTGCAACCAGTCAGCCAAAGTTTTAGCCTCAGGTCTGTGACCCCCTGCAGCTGTGGAAAAACAAACTCATCCCAATGGAAACAATAAGGAGATTTAAAAAGGATATACAGTGCTGAGTAGTGCAAAATGCAATACAGTGCAAAACCAGCAACATAAACAATATACAAGAACACTATAAGAACACAATATGCTGCTTGGAGGTTACAAGTGACATCTGCTGATAAAGTGACATGTTGTAATGAACAGTGTCACACTAAATGATATATTGATATATGTTATCTGTGGAGAGAGAGAGAGAGAGAGGGGTAGAGAGTCTCAGGTGTAAGTTAGCCCTCTAAAATTCATCATTTTATGTAAAAATTTAAATTTTCCACCAGCCAATAAGTTGGCTATTGGTTTGCTCAGCAGCATTTCTTTTCACCGAGACAGAAAAAATACAATGAATTCCTTTACACATACACTGTACATAGCACAATTAAAACTGGATTGTTGTGGGACTCAAAATGTTAACTTTACTGTTATTAGTCCATGTGCATCAGATCATTAGTAATAATAAATATAACACCATGAACCAAATATATCAGAAGATGTTTCACTTCAGCAAGCAACGCACCCTAATCAATCACCTTTTTTAAATCCTCTTCACCATCTACACACTGTATGAAAAGATACACCATATCTAATGAGGGGACAGATTACAAGCAATATTGTTTATTAAGTTTCACAAGGTTTGGTATTAAGTAAATATTAATCAAATGAGGCCCTTAATAGTTATCCATGTGATATGAGTAGATTCAAATAGACAACGGTACAGAATTAATTATAACCTAAACAAAAATATTGAGTTGATTTTTAAAAGATGAACTCCCTAATGTGTAAATAATATTAATAAAAATGAATTTAATTCTACGTATCAATGGTACATAATTGTGTAATAATCATCTAATTTGAATTTTATCAATGCTCTGAATTTAATCTAAATATTCTTCCTTTTGATGAATAACCAGCCTGTGGCCCAGAAAGTACAAAACCTAGGAAATACTGAAATAAGAATTTGATTAACTATTGGTTTTGTGCTTCACACACATTGTTGCACATCAGTGTACACTGCAACCACAGTCTCATTTCAAACCAGAAGAAAGCATCAAAGCATGAACTATATCAAAATAGAGCTGAAGTCAAGAAACGTTACAGCCACCTCACCGATGGTGGAACTGTAAAAGAGCAAAAACATGACAATGAACTCCATAAACTGCCATGTTCAAAACAGGAGCATTAAAACACAAAGTAATATCTGCATTTGTTTATATTAATTTCAATCAACTCAATGTTCTCTCTGTTTGGGATTTTATAAATATAATCCTTATGTTTTATTTTTTATTATTAACTACAATGGGTGCATTTTATTTGAAATTTAATTAAATAGTTGTCTCAAAATCAAAAACACAATCATATTGAATGTATTTTACCAAATACATTAATTCAAATCTACATGAGCACAGAATCATTTCTTACAGTGAAGTGACCCTGTGACCATGACACCTCCACCTAGCTGACTATCTACCTGTGACCACACAGACATGCAAGGTCTCATATCATGTATAAACGTGTTATTTGCTCAGATGTACAGTATGTGTGCAAAAATATGTATTACCACATGACTTCAATGACAGGATGACCTCTCCTTCTGCTGTTTGGAGAATTAAATCACATTAGCTTTTGATCCACCACTACTCAGAGCTTCATCACCCATTGTGTTAGTTTACACTGACACAAACTGACAAACAATGAAAAGTCTTCAATATGTATGTTACTTCTGCCCCAAAGGTCTCCAATTAAAATTTCCAGCAGCAGTGGTCAGAAATCACACTGACAGCAACTCTGTCAGCACTGCTATGTAACTCATAACAGTCTTAATACACACCCACTGACAGCAACTCTGTCAGCACTGCTATGTAACTCATAACAGTCTTAATACACACCCACTGACAGCAACTCTGTCAGCACTGCTATGTAACTCATAACAGTCTTAATACACACCCACTGACAGCAACTCTGTCAGCACTGCTATGTAACTCATAACAGTCTTAATACACACCCGCTGACAGCAACTCTGTCAGCACTGCTATGTAACTCATAACAGTCTTAATACACACCCGCTGACAGCAACTCTGTCAGCACTGCTATGTAACTCATAACAGTCTTAATACACACCCGCTGACAGCAACTCTGTCAGCACTGCTATGTAACTCATAACAGTCTTAATACACACCCGCTGACAGCAACTCTGTCAGCACTGCTATGTAACTCATAACAGTCTTAATACACACCCGCTGACAGCAACTCTGTCAGCACTGCTATGTAACTCATAACAGTCTTAATACACACCCGCTGACAGCAACTCTGTCAGCACTGCTATGTAACTCATAACAGTCTTAATACACACCCGCTGACAGCAACTCTGTCAGCACTGCTATGTAACTCATAACAGTCTTAATACACACCCGCTGACAGCAACTCTGTCAGCACTGCTATGTAACTCACAACAGTCTTAATACACACCCGCTGACAGCAACTCTGTCAGCACTGCTATGTAACTCACAACAGTCTTAATACACACCCGCTGACAACAACTCTGTCAGCACTGCTATGTAACTCACAACAGTCTTAATACACACCCGCTGACAGCAACTCTGTCAGCACTGCTATGTAACTCACAACAGTCTTAATACACACCCGCTGACAGCAACTCTGTCAGCACTGCTATGTAACTCACAACAGTCTTAATACACACCCGCTGACAGCAACTCTGTCAGCACTGCTAGTAACTCACAACAGTCTTAATACACACCCGCTGACAGCAACTCTGTCAGCACTGCTATGTAACTCACAACAGTCTTAATACACACCCGCTGACAGCAACTCTGTCAGCACTGCTATGTAACTCACAACAGTCTTAATACACACCCGCTGACAACAACTCTGTCAGCACTGCTATGTAACTCACAACAGTCTTAATACACACCCGCTGACAGCAACTCTGTCAGCACTGCTATGTAACTCACAACAGTCTTAATACACACCCGCTGACAGCAACTCTGTCAGCACTGCTATGTAACTCACAACAGTCTTAATACACACCCGCTGACAGCAACTCTGTCAGCACTGCTATGTAACTCACAACAGTCTTAATACACACCCGCTGACAGCAACTCTGTCAGCACTGCTATGTAACTCACAACAGTCTTAATACACACCCGCTGACAGCAACTCTGTCAGCACTGCTATGCAACTCACAACAGTCTTAATACACACCCGCTGACAGCAACTCTGTCAGCACTGCTATGTAACTCACAACAGTCTTAACACACACCCGCTGACAGCAACTCTGTCAGCACTGCTATGTAACTCACAACAGTCTTAACACACACCCGCTGACAGCAACTCTGTCAGCACTGCTAGTAACTCACAACAGTCTTAATACACACCCACTGACAGCAACTCTGTCAGCACTGCTAGTAACTCACAACAGTCTTATGACCCCCAGGGACGCACAGGGGCCCTGAGCAGCCGACCCCCCCGTTCTTGGCTTGATCGAAAATGGCCTCCACGGCCCTACCCCAGGAACGTCTTCCCTCTGGTTCAAGCCTCACGTAGGTCTGCCTGTGTCAAGCACAGCTTAAACTAGTTCACCCCCCGGCCACAGCGTCAATATGCAACACAACAGAAAAGAAAAACACCACATAATACTACACAAACTACACACCCTTGACCATTCTGCTCTTCTTTATACCAATTATCTTATCAATAAAAAATCACTCGATTGACTTTCAACATTTTCCATACATTTCTTTTGATTTCGTCAAACGCAGACATGGTAAGGCATAAAAAATTGCACTTACCAGTCTTTGTTCTGTTGAAATCCTGTTCGTGACGCCAGCTTGTGTGGAAAATATTGACTAGTCAATGATGAAAGAATGGATGCACCCAGGAGCCTTCTGCAGTTGATTAAAGAAGCAACATTTATTGAAGATTCTGATATGTCAGGAGGAATATGAACTTTGTCGTAGACAACCGTACAGCTGCCAGAGTCCGCCACATATTCCTGCCTTTCCCTATGGTGCTCAGCCTTATAAACTAACACCCAGTTAAGTACAAGTATATTACCTTACATTACAGTCAGGGCATGCTCATTCTAAGCTCTGAACTAACAGTGGCGTCTGTTGTCTTGTTGACGCTCAGCCATCGGCCTTATCAAAGGACCAACGCTGGCAGATCCTCTGACCGTGGTTACCTCGTCAACTCAGAGATAACTAGCCATCTGTTTTCCTTGAGACACTGTGCTTCAACCCTGCAATCTGGAGGGACAGTTTAAGGATTTACTGCTGTAAAAAAAGGACACAAGCCAACCCTAGAAACTCCTAAATTTAGAAAAAAATAACACAACATACATTGATCAATATTATATTTGAATATAGAGGCATTATATCATTACCATGGTTACCTGAGGAGAACAGGAGTGTAGTAATACTGTTAACATGCAGTATGACTTGTAGTCTGTGCCGTTTCACTGAGGGACACTGGGCACCAGTCTGCTCTCTGGTTTCACTGGTTTCCTTTTTTTCCTCCTTTTTATCGCTCATGTCCTTCTTCCTGTTTGCTGCTGGGCTTCACTTCCTGTCTTGTTCTTTCCTTAGTTTGAGCCTTCAGATGGTTCAAAGGACTGAGGACAGATGTGTCTCATCTGTCTGCTCACAACAAACAGCCTCCAGATAACGCTGTCTAGTCCACAGATTGTCTGTCCCTGTGGTCCAGGACAGTGGACCGTCTGTATCTTCACGTCGCTGTCTCACTGCAGGAAGTTAATGTTTGTTTTGGTGTTCCTCTCTTCTGAATGGTCCTCACTCCTCTTCTCTTGTCGTCTTATCAGGTCATCAGGTCAGAGGTCCTGAAGACTGTTTTACTCTCTCTACAGGCCGATCTAGCTAACTGCTAACAGTCAACAGCTAACAGCTAACAGTAACAGCTCATTACAAAGTGCTAACGTTTAACTGCTGAGGCGGTTGGATGACCACAGGAGTGAACTACTGGAGCTCTAATAAACTCAGTTACAAGGTGAGACAGATCAGTTAACATCCCATAGTAATAATAATCATGTTGTTGATGAGCTGTTTATTGATAACATAGATATCTCCTTTGATCTAAAATAAAGTACATGAGACCAAGACTTCAGTTTTTCATCCACAACCAGATGCTGGTGTCGTTAGTCCAAGTCTAGTCACGTCTACCCAGCAGGGTCTTCGTGGGGGGACCAGGGCCAAATCCAGCATCTGTGAGGTGTGTTTGGGTCTAACTCAGGACCGGCAGCTTTGAGGCTGATCCTGAATCTGTAAAGTCCTGGAGGTCTGATGGAGCCTCAGAACCATATCACAGAGATGTTCTGGAGGTTCGAACCTGCTTCAGGTTCAAAGTCCTCATTACATGTTGTTGTTTGTTGACAGTCAAAGGTGGACTGAATGTGTCCTGCAGGTGAGACAGAGTGTGTGGGGGGGCGAGCGGGAGTGGAGCAGTGAAGAAGGAGGAGGTGAGGTCACATGGGAAACACAAGCCATGGAGGTCAAAGGTCAACTAATCTCAGCACCTGGTGAGAGCAAACCACAACAACAATAATAATAACACAGAGGTCACCTGGGTCTTAGTGTGTGTGTGTGTGTGTGTGTGTGTGTGCGCACATAGACCCCCTCACCTGTCCAGACAGGAAGCAACGGGAGCGAATGGCAGAGCTGCAGGAGAGGAGGCGGGGCTTGCAGGTGCTGCTTAGCACACGATTGGCTGAGCTGAGACGCATCTGTCTGCAGGAGGCGGTGAGTGATGTCATAGTCCCTCCCCCTCGGGGATTGTCCAATGGGAGCCGACCACAGGTTTGACAGGATCAGGTTTTGTTCTGAGCTGACAGAAGATTTAACCTGATGTTTTCTGGCGTTCTCATTGGTCAGGAGTTGACCGGCGCCATGCCCAGCGACTTCCCACTGGAGCCGGGGGAAAGACCCCCCCGCATCCGCCGGAGAGGAGGAAACAGGAAGTGTCAAGCAGAGGTGAGTCATGTGACGTCTGAGCTGACCTCAGTTTGCAGATGCTAGTCCTTGTAGTCTTTGTAGTCCTTATCTGCTGGAGTTTTGCTTATGAAACTGAGTCTCAGTCCAGGTCCAGGTACCTTTTATAGCTGCTAACCGCTAACTGCTAACTGAAGGGCCTGCCAGGTGCAGTAGTCCCTGAACCGGACCAGCTGGTCTGGTCTGGTACTGGTCCGGTTCTTCATATCAGTGTGTGTTTCTGTGTGTGTGTGTGTCTTCAGGAGGAAGACTCTCAACGCTCAAAGACGAAGAAAACTATGTTCAGCGGAGCGCTGAGGAAACACAGTGACCCTGAACACAACACACAGACACACACACACCATGGCAAGAGGACTGTACACAGAGGCTGCCACACAGGTGAGACACGCACACACACACACGCACACACACACACACAGGTAACTCTTCTTTTTCTCTTCCAGATGACAGTGTGAGGTCAGAGAGCAGCTCCAGCTCAGACTCAACAGGACTGGAGAACGGTAACTCCTCCTCTAGTGCCCCCTGCTGGACTACACCATCACTCAGAACTCTAATTCTCTAACACCTGTCTCTCTCTCCACCTGTCTCTCTTCCTGTCCTTCAGATGATGGAGGGTCTCAGATTCGCCCCCTGCTGGTCTCTGCTGGATCTCCAGTGGAAGTTTTCTATCAGAACAGAATGAGGAGGAACTCACTGCTCAACAGGTGAAAACACACACACACTTTCTGTCCTCATGGGGACACAATGACGTCATCAGGTGACCTAACATGACCTATCAGTTTCTTGTTCAGGGTCTAGTCCAAGGACACTACAGTCAGGAGGAACCATGAAACTGTCAGCCTTGTCTGTCACCTGTCCCCCTCACCTGTCCCTCTCTGTTCCTTTGTCAGGACTGATCATCCAAAGACCCACAAGCCCCTCCTCCTCAACCTTCCCCCCCCTCACTCTCAGGACTCCTCCTCCCCTTCCTCTGTGCACGGACCTGATCTAGGACTAGGACCAGGACCAGGGGAAGGCGGGGCCAGGGTGAACGTAACTCATCATAGCAACAGCTCTGATGGCCTCCTGGATCAGATCACTGTCCCAGAGGAGGAGGGGGGGCGGCAGCAGGAGGGATTGTGGATGAACGGGTCCAGACAGACAAATACCGGTGGTGGTGCGCTCAGGTGCTCAGGAGGACGGGGAGGTGGGTACAGCGAGGTCTTGCTGGACTACGTGTGGGGGAAGCAGCGGCAGCAGTCCCAGCCCAGCAGCAGACAGCCAATCATGTCGCACCACCAGCTGCTCTACAACGGCTACTCCTCCCAGCAGCCCCCTGGAGGCCCACCCACCTACTGCAGTCACCAAGGTGACCAGCACCGGGTCAAAGTGACCCGCACCAAGTCCTGTGGCCCCTTTCTCCCACTGCAGCAGGTCCAGACCGCCAACCATGATCCCCCACTGCCTGCCATCCAGCCTGATCCCCACCCCAACCTGATGCCCCCCCGACCGCCACAGCTGCCCCCCGCCCAGGACACACAGCTGGAAGACGCCACCAGGAGCCTCCACAAGGCCCTGGCCCTGGAAGGTAGGCACCAACCACTTCCTGTCACATTTGTCTGGTCTGGACCCCTCAGGTCCCAGACCAGTACCTGGTGCTTCTCAGTTTCATTTAAAATCTGAATCTGTGGAGGAAAAAACCTCATGAATGTTTAATGACGTGAGGATGAAACTGGGTTACTGCAGCAGGAGCAGCCTGTTAGAGGAAGTGACGCCACGTGGTGGCACAATACAGCCAAAGACCAGGACCAGGATCAGGACCAGCGAGACCAGGACCGGAGAGACCGTTTAATGGTGTCTATAGTTGTATAGATTTATTATGATTATGACCACTGTAATGTTGAACCTGAACTGGAGCTGTCAGTGATTCTGGGATTAATGAAGCTCAGCTATTGGACATTAGAGATCACCTGTATGTCAGATTTAATAATGACTCCTGGACCAGGCCTGGTCTCTACCTGGACTCTTGAAACCGTCACTCATTAACCCATAACTGATCTGCAGGTCTGAGGGACTGGTACCTAAGGAACACCATAGGCTCCACCCACCAGAACCAGACCAATGGAAAAGTTGGTGCACAGGTGAAAGGGGAGGTCAAAAGTCAGGCCGGAGGAGGTGGAGGCCAACGGACTCACGGCATCATCCAGCCACCGACCTATCGGATGGAGACAAGTCATCAGCAACAAAAGACACTGCCGCACTCAGCCACGTTCCACGGACACCCACTGCATGGAAGGTAGGCGTCACCTGCTCAGGTGACGATCCACTGGTGTAAGATCACCTGACCAGCTGACTCTCTCTCACTCTCTCAGGTCTATGGAATGTTCGCTCTACCACGACTCCTTCCCTCCTCAGAAACAGGAAGACCAGCTGTCTCCCGGGACTCTGGTCTGACTCACTGACCAATCAGGAGACTAGCGAGCAGAAACATCCTGGGCTGGTTTCCTGGGTCCAGCACCTCTGTGGACTCAGGAGAACCTCCTGCTGCTTGCCATTACCTGGTCTCTTCAGGGTCCTGTAAATTAGTTTTGCCTGAAACTCTGCCCACTGTGATGTCACACAGAGCATGATGATGTCACTGTCCTGTTGGAGGCTGAGGTTTGCTCACCTCAGGGTGGCGTCTCAGGTGTTACCATAAAGTGATTTGGGTTAAAAAGCTTTAATGCTTGAAACATTTTAAACTCAACTTCAGATTTTTCTTTTTAAATTTTCTACGCTGACGATAATATTTAATTTTTAATATTTACTGTTCAATCCAACCAAGACAATCAGGACCAACTGTTGCACTGTCCCTGTGAGGTCATCACCAGCTCAGTCCAGACCAGCGGTTTTTAACGACGATCAGATCAGGTGACTGTTTGATCCCTCAGGTGAGTCCAGACAGGAGCCAGCAGGTGAGACTCTGCAGGTATTCTAACAGTCTGGACACAAGTCAGTACAACCAGTACCACCAATACTACCAGTACCACCAGTACTACCAGTAGCGGCAGTGCTACCAATACTAGCAGTAGTACCAGTACCACTATTACCAGCAGCAAGAAAGTAACCCACATCCTTCAGGTCAGTACAATCATATTAGTTTAGATTCATCAAATAGTGTTAGCATAATGCCAAAAGGAACTGGAGGTCTCTGGATGAGACCTTGGGATCATCCAGGTGTGAACTGAGTCCAAATCCAGATCCAGTCTTAGAGCAATAAAAGGACCTGGAGTCCATGTCAGATCAAAACATTGAAACTTTTCAGGATGAAAATGATTTGCAGCGACAATCAGTGGATGATGTCACAGTGTTCACTGATTGGTTTATTGATCGACTGCACTGAGCCTGTTTTTGTAACGAGCTTCAATGAAAGTCTTTTTTACAAATGTCTTTGAACACAACATGAATGACATGCAGCTTTTTAAACATGTCCGATGATGTCACTGTGATGTCACAATGGTGTCATCAACATCTTTGATATTGAATATTAATTATAGATCAATAACATGTCTCTGTGTGTTGTGTTTTACTTCTTGACTGATGACATTTATTCTGAGTTCACTTCTTTCAAATTCAAATTCAGTCACATGGCAACATTGTGAGAGTTCAGCTGTTAATATGCACGTTCAATAGGTCACGATCTGTCTCAGGTGAGTCTCACAGGTGTGTCTCACCTGTGAGACTCACCTGAGACAGATCGTCATGGTGCTCCCCCTACAGGCTAGGTGGTGATGAGTGCAGGTGCATGAGTGATGACTGAATATTGACTTTCATGTGACTGCAGAGGAGCACGAAGTGTCCCAGCATGCACTTCTTCTGTCATACCAAAGCAGAACAGAAACATGTAAATGTATTCAAAGACTGTATCCTACTCTGCAGTAACACAGAAACAACCAGCCACCAACCAAGCTCTGTTCAAAATCTTTATTCATGTTAAATTTGCTGTATCTCCGTGACAGCATCCTCTGTCAGTATTTCTTCAGGGTACACAGACTACATGAGGCTACTGTACTTATGTCGTAGTACTAATGCCCTGTCCTATTAGTCCTGAAGACCTGGTGATGTAGTTTTGTGTCCCCTTCAGGTCCAGGACCAGGTGTTGCCCAACTGTGAAGTCACAGCTCTCCCAGCTGTGATGCGTTCAGGTGCACTGTGTACAGTGTCTCCTTATTATTAAACAGTCTAAATCATTTTCTTACTTTCTGCTGTTTTATGTGAAAAGACTTCATGCAAATAAACAATGCAAACTGTAAACAACAGTTTTAAATAAAGATTTCTCTGCACTGTTCTTAAATATCGGCTGTGATTAAATCAGTATTTACAGTGTTCTTTAATATATTGTATTAGTCACACAGGTGAATACATGTGGGTTACCTTTACTCTTCTATAGAAGGAGCCTGGACATCACATGAGAAGAATAAATTACCTTTAGTCCTTAATTGTTGCTTTTGACCCCTTATGCACGAACACTGAGGTACATTTCCATCCATCTTCTCCCTCTTATCCTCTCATAGGGTCTTTGGGGGGCTGGAGTCTATCCCAGCTGTCTTAGGGTGAAAGACAGGGTACACCCTGGACAAGTGTCCAGTTCATCACAGGACACATAGAGACAGACAACCACTCACACTCACATTCACACCTACGGTCAATTTAAATTAACCAGTTAACCTAATCCCCATGCATGTTTTTGGATGGTGGGAGGAAGCCGGAGTACCAGAGAGAACCCACACAGACATGAGGAGAACATGCAAACTCCCCAGGCCGGGAATCGAACCCAGTACCTTCTTGCTGTGAGGCGACAGTGCTAACCACTACACCACCGTGCCGTCCTTTTGAGGTACACTTGTTGTAGTAAAAGATGAGATTAATGGAAGAAATCAACTGGTGCTGTAATTTAAGGGTTCTCTGAAACTAAGTTAAGAAGAAGAAGAAGGAAGTAGGATGTGTGTGTCGGAACAGGGAAGCATTTGTAGTCCAGTGTTGTTCAACATAATGATGAATGACATCTTTGACAAAGTCCAGACAGGAATAGGGAAGTCATTGTATGCTGATGATGGCGCATTGTGGATGAGGGGCTGAAATCTGAAATACCTTCAGGAGAAACTTCAGGGTGCATTAGAAAGCGTGGAGCAGTGGTCCAACGAGTGGGGTTTTAAACTGTCAGTGGCAAAAACTCAAGTCATATGTTTTAGTAGATGCCAGAAAAAGCTATCATTGAAAGTACACGATCAAGTGCTTGAGCAGATGGTGACCGTTAGATTTTTAGGAGTCATATTCAGTGAAAAACTAACATGGAAGCAACACATCAGCAAAGTGGAAAATAAGTGCAAAAAGATCAATAATCTTCTGAGATATCTGGCAGGACGAGATTGGGGAGCAACAAGAATGTCCTTGTTAACTATCTATCAGGCCCTTATGAGATCTAACACAGACCACGGCTCTACAGCCTATATGTCAGTAGCAGAGTGCTATCTGAAAAAGCTGGATGTAGAGCAGGCCCAGGGACTGAGAACATGCCTGAGGGCATTTAGAAACTCCCCAGTTGCATCCATGCAGGTGGAGGCGGGAGAACAACCATTAGGCATCAGAAGGTTGAAACTATTGCTGGCATATTGGGTGTATCTGCAGGGACACAGTAGCCTACATCCCACCAAGGCAATCCTACAGGACTGTTGGGAGCATAACCAATCAGACTTCATGAGTTCTGGGTGGATTGGGAATGCAAAAGCAGAAATCGCAGATTTAAACAACATAGAATTCAGTTTGACCGTGCCATCCTCAGGTATTCCACCCTGGCTGTTTGTGATGCAATCAGTAGATTTTAATATAAAACATTGCATGGGAAAATAAAAGCAGGGGTGTGGAGGTATCGTTACAGATAAATATATGAAGGAACATTTCAAGGATAAACTAAAGATCCACACTGATGGTTCCAAAGATCCAGGGACAGGTAGAACTGGAGCGACTGTGTACATACCACAGTTCAACATAGCAATCAAGGAAAGGACTTCGGATCATTTGTCAGTATACACCGTGGAACTTACAGCTATTCTGAGAGCCCTGGAGTGGCTAGAGATTAATGGTGAAGGGGAGGTAGTGATTGCATCTGACAGCTGGGCAGCTCTCACAAGTATTCGATATTTGGAATCATGCAGACAAGACATCATATTCAAAATACATACTATAATCTACAAACTGCACATGTGACTGTGGACTTTATTTGGGTTCCTGCTCATGTAGGTGTGGAGGGAAATGAGGTGGACATACTGTCCAAGCAAGCACTCAAACTACAAACAATAAGCACAAATATACCATTATGTAAGGAAGACAGAAAAGCAATCATAAAGAAACAGGTACAAAAAACATGGCAAGAATATTGGGACATAGCAGACACGGGAAGACACCTTTATAGTATTCAACAGGTTGGCGTAGGAAGAAGGATGAGCAGGAGCCCTAAAGAAGAGGCAGTCATCACCCGTTTCAGGATAGGACACACAGGACTAAACAGCTCACTCCATAAAATAGGAAAACACACAAGTGGAACATGTACTCACTGCAACAACAGAGAATCTGTCAAGCATGTACTGGTCAAATGCAGGGCCTACAAGGAAGAGAGAAACACGTTGGAAACAGCAGTTCACAGAGCAAAATTAAGTTTCACTGTAGAGAACCTTAGGTGAAAAAGGAAAGGATATACATCCCCATTTGATTAGGTACCTGAAAGAAACTGGGTTAATGGAGAGGATTTAGGAATTTGGTGTTGTTGTTTTTTTTAATCGAACCGTCTACTGATCCATACTCCAGTCCAGTAGGTGGCGGTAATGCGCCTAAAGTTGGTTGCCAGCCGCCAATCAAACCTGAAGAAGAAGAAGAAGAAGAAGAATTCATTTTCTTCGTAGTACAAGGCTGATAGAATCTGAGGTATGTGAGGTGATACTACACACTCTTGTACAGTAGGTGGCGGTATGCACCTTTAAGCTGTTTGCGACCCGCCAACTAAACAAGAAGAAGACGAAGAAGAAGAAGAAGAAGAAGAAGAAGAAAAGCGTGTGTAGGAGACAGAAGGAAGAGAGAGGGGAGGAGGGGAGGAGGGTTTCAGGGTTTCCAATATTGGGACGCGGCCCGTTCTCTCAGGTAAACAAAACTTTCTGCCGGTGTCATGAACACTCAAAACTTTTTAAAAAGTGAAACAAACGCAGATCTGTGACGAGCGGAACTGCAATCAGGCATTATATCTGTGCCGAGAGAAGACCTGGGATCTGATCTGAGACCAGATGAAGCAGAATAAACCGTTGGACTTTGAACCTTTTTTCTTTGAACTCATCAACAAGCAAGTTCCTGTTCTGTTAGCGATTAGCATCGCTCTGTTAGCTGCTAGGTTTTAAAACTGTAAAACTTTTATTTCGATTTGGTATCAGCTTCGCGGTGACGGTAACGGTACTTACGGTGCCGGGACTTGTGGTCTATCATTGAATACATCTGCTTTACTCCAGAGAACCATTAACTCTGAGCTGTTAGCCTGCTGCTAACTGTCACTCACGGTTTACAGATAGCAAGAAGCTAACGGTAACTGGAGGCTAACTGCAGCTAACCGGAGCGAATTGGAGCTAACTACAGCTAACTGGAGGTAACCACAGGAGCTATCGGTAACAACACCTCCGGAGATAGACACTCTGTTGCTGGATTTTATCTGGTTTTATCTATCTTTTCTCGGTGTGTTCAACACGTCGCTGCACAAAACTCCGTTTAGCGTTCAGTGATTTTAAAGAACGAAGAGGTCACACTCAGTTACTGTTAGTCTTTAGTCTTTTAATAGAGTTAGAAATGGCCGACGATAAAATATTTGATTAGATGAGACGTGATTGAACTTTATTGATACTTTGTCATCTTAAGTGACAGCAAAGAAACTTTTATTGAGCTGATTGGTAGGGTTGGGTATCTTTCAATATTTTTTTGGTGCGATGCCTATTCCGGTACCGGTTCCAGAACGACACTTTTTTTCGAACCTCAATAAAGTTATGTGTAATTTAGGCTTTAATCGTGGTCATCATCAAGATTATTGTATTATTGGTACAATTATTATTATAAACTCAATACGTTAGCCTATATTTGGGTAATTTGGGTTTCCTCATGGTAGACAATGGTCTGATGATGATCGACAGGCTGCTACCAGTTCCTCTTTAGGACCCTGGGGAGTGAGAGTTTGCCTTATGGTGTGTTCACTAGCAGTTGGAACTTGGAGCTCAGCCCAACATAACCCCAAAACCTTCATGGGAGTTCTGATTTATAATCTGACATGGAGCTTGGAAATTCCGGCATTTGAGTACACCTTGAACGCACCATGAGTCCAAACACACAAACGCTGGGCTTCCAGTAATGCTGCAATGACATTAATCCTCTGTTTTACTGGCGATGCTTGTCTCCTTATGCTGGAATGTGGGGGGACAGATTGGTGTCGCTATGAATATGAGGGGGACGTGTCCCCCGTCCATAGAGACATCTGAGAGCATGGCTCACAGACACTTGGGTATCAAAATTTGGTACTGAAAGGTGATTCATTTTTTGATACTCAATAGGATCAGAGCTTTTCGGTCAGTACCCAGCCCTACTGATAGTGGTAAACATCATCTGGACTTGAAGTTTGTTGAATACGTTTCCCGTCTGGTGATTTCTGGAGGTCTGGGTGGAGGATCAGTGCTGGGTGTGGTGTGTCAGCTGGTTCAGCAGAGGATGCTGCTCACCTTCACCATCATCATCACCATGTTTGCAGGTGGAGCTTCACGCCCTGAGGTCATCATGCTGTTTCCGTGACAACAAGGCTGCAGTCTGGACCCCTCAGGTGCAGTCTAGACACCTGCCGTTACACGTTACCCTTACTGTCCTCTGATTGGTTGCCTGCCTGTCAGGATGCTGCCAGCCTATCTGGAGCTGCCAGCTCAGCTGAGGCGGAGCTCTAGACTGAGGAAGTTGATGGCTGCCCTGGTCGCTGCCTACGCCTTGAAGAAACTGTCCCCATATGTCTGGAGGAGGGTACAGGTGAGACACGTACAAGTGAGACCTGTATGGTCCATGAGCCCAAGAGAGCTTCAGTCATAAATATAATATTTTAGAAACGATGACCCATCACCCCCTCTGTGTTAGCCTCACATTTAACCTCACAGTTAGCCCCAGACCAGGTCACTTTCCCAAGCATTAGTTGCCATGATAATTTGGTTGAATTAACTTTATGGAACTAAATCAGCTGAAAATGAGTAAGAGTAAATGAAGTAAGCCTGGTTTAATTAAAGGATCAACCCCGCTAACTGCAAATCCTCGCTAACTTCGATAAGCCCCGCTAGTTTAAGAGAGAGTCTGTTTCCATGACTCTCGCTAACAGGAATCCCAGCTGAGTTACCAGGGTAACATATGCTTCTGAACTAACCTGCTCCGTGGCAGGTTGACTATCAGGCTTACGGTTAGCGGTGTTACAAAGAATACGTACCTGTAGTAAACAGAGTATCAAGCAATCAGTTCCTCACGCTCTCTGCCTGATTGTCCATGTTGTCCGAAAACAAAGGCAACAATGTGAGCAAAAATTCATTTACCTTACATTCTGGGTCAGTTTTGATTGGACATATTTTAATTAATGTAGTTGTCATGGTGATATCTTCAAATATGATAATGTTTCTATGAAATCACTCCAGACGTGTTGGCTGAGTGGTTAAGTGTGCCGTAATTTGTGCGGGAGTTCAACTCTCAACAGAAGCAAAAATTATACTTAAGGAAAGTATTTGTTATAGTTTCACCAACTTATTACACAAATATGAATGAACGGCATGCTATCAAACCTATATTTAACCTATTTACTATTATTCATATCATTATAGAAGTTCTAAATATCAGCTAGACCTAACATTAACACTTGACCACTCTGCAAAATGTTTTTATACTTTGTCTAAACCTGCAAATCAGTCCTCTTCACATTATTAACACCACTCCTGTTCAAAGATAATAACACAATTTGGCATATTAGTTCAAGTGCAAGTACTTTTACACATTGAAAAGAAATTACAACTGACAAGACTGCTCTATAAAAAAATCATCTGCACTGATTGGGTATTGAACGTGAGTCTCCCACATATCAGACTGTTTCCTCTCTGTCCTACTGACAGATCATATACATGCTGTGGAGCACATAACCTCACTTTAAAAAACAAAGTCAACATTCAGCATCATTATAAAACATTTCAGCAGTCGGCACTTTGCTGCCATGCCATGTATTCCCTTCTTAGTTATTGTCGGTTTATACTTCTCATAGAGTCCTAAAAGCATTTTTTGCTCTGCACTACTGAAAAAAATCAGACCGACTCTTCATGATCGTGTTTTCGACAATCGCATGCGCTGGGCTTCTTGTGTACCTTACACACACACACACTCATAGAAGCTTGGATAAGCCTCGCTGAAGTTAACTCCACCGAGGAGCAGCTTCAATGTGTTAATGGAACGGCTTCAGCTTCATGTTTAAGTTGATGCTACTTCAAACGAAGCCTAATCACTTAAGCGCCACCATGATTAGTGACTTTGATGGAATACCCCCCCCAGGCTTAACTCCAGGTGCGTTTGTTTGGTTTTCAGAGGAGTGCAGCAGGTAAATCGGTGGGTGGAGCTAATCGACCTGAGGATGTGGTCAGCACCTCCTCTTCTGTGGACAGCATGAGAGTGAAGAGACAGAGAGAGAGCAGGTAAGTCCTGCAATGATTAAATATCTGTCTCTAGTCCTGCAGTAAAGTTTTGGAAAAGTCATTCAGTTGAGTCTGTCTGAGATAATAATAATAATAATAATAATGTGCTGGTCCTCTGTGTCCTCAGGTCTCCAACAGTGAACAGAGAGTTTTTCCTTAGACTATCTCGTCTGCTGAAGCTCTTGTTTCCACGGTTACTGTGTCCAGAGATCGGCCTGCTGACGCTGCACTCCCTGACCCTGATGTCCAGAACTTTCCTGTCCATCTATGTAGCTGCTCTGGACGGTCAGCCTACCTACCTGTCTGCTTACCTAAATGTCTACTTACCGACCTACCTGTCTGCCTACCTAACTGTCTGCTTACCTAACTGTCTGCTTACCTACCTACCTGTCTGCTTACCTGTCTGCTTACCTAAATGTCTGCTTACCGACCTACCTGTCTGCCTACCTAACTGTCTGCTTACCGACCTACCTGTCTACCTACCTACCTGTCTGCTTATCTAAATGTCTGCTTACCTACCTACTTGTCTGCCTACCTGTCTGCATACCTACCTGTCTGCCTACCTATCTGCCTACCTACATACTGATGTTGGTCCGACATGATATCAGCATGAATCCTGCAGACTTTTATTACTATGGAACGTTGGATCAACAGACAGTCAGCAACAGAAGGTCTGAGAAAAACTGGCCCATTTATTCTGAACCAATGGGTTACATCAATTTTAAGCATATTCTACAATTTAATGAAATAAAAAAAATAAATCAGAAGTACCTGAAAGTCCTTCTGCTGTCTTTTGTGATGCTGCTTCAAATAAAGGTGACCAGACATCCTTGATTTCCAGAACCAGTCCCCGATTAAAGCTGTCCTGCAAATTGTCCCCAATTTCAGCGTTTTATGATTGAGAAAAAAATGTTGTGTGTTGACTAGAACAATAGTTATTACAGTATCCAGTTGCTATGGTAATAATTAATATATTTGATGAGCTGGAAATGTCCCTGGATTTCATTTCAGAAATCTGGCCACTCTACTTCAAATGCTGAGGTTGGTCTTATTAAACTTCCTGATTATACAGATGTGTGGTTGGTGTGACAGTGGCTGTGCTGGTCCGACAGGTGTGATAGTGAGGTGTATCGTCCAGAAGGACCCTCAGGCCTTCATGCTGCAGCTCTCTAAGTGGCTGCTGGTCGCCGTTCCTGCAACCTTCATCAACAGTGCCATCCGCTTCTTAGAGGGTCAGCTGAGCCTGCGCTTCAGGAGCCGATTGGTCGACCACGCCTACCAGCTGTACTTCACCAACCAGGTGACGCTCACAGTTCCTGAACGCCCCACACTCTCTTCAGTTCCTGAACGTCCCACACTCTCCAGTCCCTGAACACCTCATGGACGTGTCCTCTGTCTCTGCAGACGTACTACCGTGTCAGTAACATGGACGGCCGTCTGTCCAACCCAGACCAGTCTCTCACTGAGGACATCGTCATGTTCTCAGCCTCCGTCGCTCACCTCTACTCCAACCTGACCAAACCCATCCTGGACGTCATGGTGACCTGCTACACCCTGCTGCGCACCGCCCACTCTAAAGGTATACCTGGCTCACCAGTGTCCAAGTTAAACACCAGACGTCCTGATAAAGTGTGGTGACTGTCCTCTTCCTCAGGAGCGAACACCACATGGCCGTCTGTCATCGCCGGCTTGGTGGTGGCACTCACCGCAAAAGTCCTGCGCTCCTGCTCGCCTCGATTTGGGAAGCTGGTGGCCGAGGAGGCAAAGAGGAAAGGAGACCTGAGGTACATGCACTCCAGAATCATCTCCAATGCTGAGGAGATTGCCTTCTATGGAGGACACAAGGTGAGCTGCTGTGGAACTGATGGGTATGTTTGATTCTTAGGTGGAGACGGCCCTGTCTCTGATGGTACTGATGGTTGTGTTTGATTTTCAGGTGGAGATGGCCCAGCTGCAGAGGAGCTACATGTCCCTGTCGGCTCAGATCCATCAGATCCTGCTAAAGCGCCTCTGGTACGTCATGCTGGAACAGTTCCTCATGAAGTACGTCTGGAGCGCCTCTGGCCTGGTGATGGTGGCGGTGCCCATCATCACCGCTACAGGATACTCCAGACACGGTAAACAAACCAGCTGATTGCTATGGTAACTCACTGATAGGCTCCTGTTTGACCTCTGACCTGTGATGTCAGATCCTGAGGAGGTGAAGCAGGCGGCGCTGGTGATGAAGGAGGAGGAGCTGGTGAGTGAGAGAACGCAGGCCTTCACCACCGCCAGGAACCTCCTCAACGCTGCTGCTGATGCTGTGGAGAGAATCATGAGCTCTTACAAGGAGGTGCACATCCTGCTCCCCCCGACCTCCTTGTCTCTTTCCTCTCTCTATCCTGTCCTCGTCTCCTCTTACTCCTCCTCTCTCCCTCTCTCTCTCTCTCTCTCCTCCTCCTCTCTCTCTCTCTCTCTCTCTCTCCTCTTCCTCTCTCTGTCTCTCTCTTTCTCTCTCTCTCTTTCTCTCTCTCTCCTCCTCCTCCTCTCCTCTTCCTCCTCTTCCTCTCTCTTTCTCTCTCTCCTCTTCCTCTCTCTCTCTCTTTCTCTCTCTCTCTCCTCCTCGCTCTCTCTCTCTCTCCTCCTCCTCCTCCTCTCTCCTCTGTTTCCGGTTCCGAGGTTCTGTCTGCTGGTCTCTGGTCGTTTTCGGGAGGCATGGCGTCCTCCGAGACGCCACCTCCGTCTATCCGGCAGGGAGTACGGATCGTCCCTCCGGATAGTTCGGTGAGTGTGGAGGAGGTTCTGCTGGCTGTGGGGGAGCAGGTCGGCCATGACCAGCTGAGCTTCGCCTCCAGGATGAACAAAGCTGTGGTAGTGTTCTTAAAATCAGAGCCGCTGGTCTATCAGCTGATAGGAAGTGGTGGGGTGTTCATTCGGGACCTGTATGTGCAGGTGTCCCCGCTGTCAGCTCCTTCCACGAGGATCACCGTATCCGGGGTTCCTCCATTTATTTCTAACGAGCTGCTGGAAAACGAGCTCCGCAGATTCGGAAAGTTTGCAAGTGGTTTTAAAAATGTAAGTTTGGGATGCAAAGATCCCAAACTTAAACATGTTCAGTCCCTGAGGAGACAGGTATTCATGTTTTTAGACTCTCCTTCTCAGACCCTGGAGGTGTCATTCAGAGTCAGGCACGGTGAGGGCTCGTACATGGTTTATGCCAGCTCAGGACAGATGAAATGTTTTGAATGCGGTGATGTTGGACACAAGCGGTTTGCGTGTCCTCACAAGCAGCAGCAGGCTGCAACCTCAGCTGGTGTGCCGAGTGGCTCCGCTCCAGCGGCTGCTGCTGCGCCCGATCAGGATGCCGCGGCCGGCGAATCCGTGGCCGAATCCAATGGTGAACCCGCTGGTGAGCCTGACGGGGAACCCGACGGTGAACCCGCTGGTGAGCCTGACGGGGAACCCGACGGTGAACCTGCGGCTGCCAGCGCGGAGGCGCATCGCGGTGGTGAGAAAGGTGGGGAGGGGCGGTGCCAGACTGTGGAGCAGCAGACTGAAGCTGCTGAGAAAAATAACTGTCAGACTGAACTTCCACTGTCTGCAGCTTCCTCTGCTGCTGCTGTGTCCACCAGTCAGACAGAGGGACAGACTGTGTCTAACAGTCAGGTGTCCTGCTGTGAGGACGACATGGAGTTTGACTCAGAGTCAGATAGTGTATCTGTGGGTGAAAGCTGCAGCAGAACTACTGATCTGTATCCTCTGGAGGAAATTAACAACTTCCTGGATGAGACTTATAAAAAGTCTGTTAAAGTCACTGATTATTTTGAAGACACTGATAAATTCATCAGATCAGTGAATGCTCTGAAAAAGCTGGTTGGGTTTGACTTGTTAGATGAGAGGAAACGATTCAGACTTAAAAAGCACATTACTGTTCTGAGGAAGGAGGCGATGAGGAAAAATGTTAAAAGGTCAAGAAGATTAACTGATCATGTCTAGTACAGTGTTTTCCCCTCTTTACTGTTCTTTTCTTGTTTCTGTTCTGTTTCTCCTCTCTAACCTTTTCATGAGGAGTCTAAAAGTGGGGTCCCTAAATATTAATGGTGGCAGAGATCAACAAAAAAGGGCTCTGATCTCTGAGGTCGCTGCTCAGAAGCAGGTGGATGTGGTGTTCCTGCAGGAGACACACACCCTCCCATCTGATGAGGTGGACTGGGGCTTATGGTGGCAGGGGTCCTGTGTCCTCAGCCATGGCACTAACGTCAGTGCAGGAGTAGCTGTGCTGTTCAGAGCTGCTGCTCAGGTGACAGTTTTATCCTCCACTGAGGTGGTGAAGGGCCGGCTGCTGATCGTCAAAGCACAAATTCAAGACTCTGTGTTCTGCTTTGTGAACATTTATGCCCCAAACCAAGGAGCAGAAAGAGTAGCCTTTTTCACCCTGCTACAAAAGGAACTCTACACCTTCCAGCAGGACCAGCTAATTATTGGAGGAGATTTTAACTGCACACTGGACTTCACTGTGGACCGGACAAGTGGGGAACCCCATCCACAGTCAGCTCAGGCCTTGAACAGAGTCATCACACACCTGGACCTTTTAGACACCTGGAGGGTTAAACATCCACACACTAGACAGTACACTTGGGTGAGGGTCACTAACAACTGGGTCAGTGCAGCGAGGTTAGACAGGATTTATATTTCAAAAACACTCAGCACTAGATTAACACAGAGCACCATTTATCCAGTAGGTTTCACTGATCACCATTTTGTCACGATAGAGTTAGTCATCACACCGGGTGAAAGGGTCAAGTCATACTGGCTTTTTAACAACAGACTCCTGCAGGACAGACTTTTCTGCCAGTACTTTGAGGCCTTCTGGCAGCAGTGGAGGGCCAGAAAAACTGATTTTAATTCTTTAAAGCTGTGGTGGGAGATGGGGAAGGTGCAGATCCGTTGCTTCTGCCAGCAGTACACTTCCCACTCCACAGCTAGAGTCAAAACTGCAATACACGAGCTAGAGGCTAGAATCAGGGACACTGAGGAGGAGTTACATGGGCACCCAGATCCTGTTAGGAGTCACCAGCTGCAGGAGAAGAGGCTGGAGCTGAGCTCCTTCCTGCAGGAGAGAGTGAAGGGAGCTTTGGTCAGGTCTCGTTTCCTCCAGCTGAAGGACATGGACGCCCCAGCTCCTTTTTCTTCAACTTGGAGAGGACGACGGCCCAGAGGAAGCAGATGACCTGTCTTCAGCTCCCTGGTGGCAAAGTGACCACCAACCCGGGCGAGATGAGGAACCATGCTGTGGAGTTCTACGCTGGTCTCTTCAAGGCGGAGCCATGCAGCATGGAGGGTCGCCAGGAGCTCCTGGAGGGGCTTCCTCAGCTGAGCCAGGAGGAGAAAGGGGCTCTGGATGAGGAGCTGACGCTGGAGGAGCTGACGGCAGCTGTCCACCAGATGGCAGCAGGACGGGCCCCTGGGATCGATGGGCTTCCTGTGGACTTTTTCAAACGGTTCTGGAACACCCTTGGACCTGACCTTCACGGTGTTTTTATGGACTGTTTTAAAACTGGAGCACTTCCTGTCTCCTGTCAAAGGGCAGTGCTTTCGCTGCTGCCCAAAAAGGAGATCTGGCTCTGCTCAAGAACTGGAGGCCTGTCTCCCTCCTCTGTGCGGATTATAAGATCCTTTCCAGAGCCCTATCTAATAGGCTGAAGGACATACTGGAACTGATCATTCATTCAGACCAGACTTATTGTGTCCCTGACAGGACCATTATGGACAACATCTTCTTGATGAGAGATGTTATTGATGTGTGTAGGTCTGAGAGTGTGAAAATTGGTATTGTCTCTCTGGACCAGGAGAAAGCTTTTGATAGGGTGGATCACTCCTATTTGTTTTCTGCACTTAGAGGTTTTGGCATTGGTGATGGGTTTTTGTCTTGGGTTCGTTTATTGTATAGTGGCGCACAGTGTTTGGTGAAGATGGGGGCAGGGCTGAGTCGGCCGATTCCTGTACAGCGAGGGATCAGGCAGGGCTGCCCTATCTCGGGGCAGCTGTACAGCCTGGCCATAGAGCCCTTGCTGTGCAGGCTGAGGGGTCGACTCAGCGGCATTTCACTGCCAGGGTCCTGTGGCTTTGAACGTCCTCCTACTGTCTCTGCTTATGCAGATGATATTAACGTTTTTATCTCCAGTCAGGGGGACGTTCAATGTCTGCAGGACACCCTGTCACTGTATGAGAGGGCTTCTTCTGCACGGGTGAACTGGGCTAAGAGTGAGGGTTTGTTGGTGGGGCAGTGGAGGGATCAGGCAGTGCCCAGTCTGCCAGGGGTTGTATGGGGGCTGGGTGGGGCTGATGGTCCGGGGGGTGTTTCTGGGGTCGGAGGGCTTCCAGAAGAAGAACTGGGAGGGAGTGAAGGAGAAAGTGTGTGCCCGGTTATCGAAATGGAAATGGTTGCTACCCCAGTTGTCATATAGGGGAAGAGTCCTGGTCTCCAATAACTTGGTCGCCTCGACTCTCTGGCACAAACTGGTCGCTCTAACGCCACCTAGAGGTCTGGTGGAGGATATTCAGAGAGCCATCTTGGATTTCTACTGGTCTGGACGGCACTGGATCCGGGCAGCAGGACTTTACCTGCCTGTGGATGAAGGGGGACAGGGACTGGTGGATATTCAGTCCAAAATCGCCTCCTTCAGACTGGACTGCTCAAAGACTGCTTTACAGCTGTGGCCCAACCTGGCTCAGCACAGCTGGAATGCTGCTGAGGAGAGCTGGACGTTTGGAATATGATAAGCAGCTGTTCCTCCTGCAGTCTGAGGACATGGACCTTTCTGGGCTGACACCTTTTTATAGCTCTGTCCTGCAGGCTTGGCAGGTTTTAAACAGCACCAGGACCTCTGAGAAGACACCAGGCATGTGGCTGTTTGAGGAACCTTTGTTTTTTAACAACTTTTTAAAGACTCAAACGTTGCAGTCTGCCAGCCTGAGAGCCAAACTCAGAGAGGCCGGCTGCACCAAGCTGGGCCACTTGATGAGGATGACAGCAACATCTGTGGATGCCCTGAGAGACACTAGCAGCATCACCTCTATCAGACTGATTAACAGGGTGGTGCAGGAGGTCCGTGCTGCCCTGCCGCAACACCTCAGATCCTTCGTTGAGGATCAGACTCTGTGTGAGCAGTGGAGTGGGGAGGCTGAGTACAGCTTCCCCTCTCTGGTAATCACACCAGCTGTGGGTGGGTGGCAGGAGGGAGGAGGCCAGCTGCTGTCCTTCACCACACCACACCTGGACAAGTTTCAGACTGCAGGAAAAAAAGGAGCTCTATCGGACCTGTGTCAAGGTTTTGAACCTGAGGACATTAGAGAATATGAGAGAGTCGAGGTGGACTGAGTTAATTGGTCCAGGTTCTTCCCCGAAAGGCAGCTGGCGGTCCCTGTACAAGCTGCCCATTGAGAAGAGGACAGCAGACCTCCAGTGGAGGGTTGTACATGGTGCAATAGCCACAAACAGGTACAAGGCACACCTTGATCCGGAGCTGGGGAGGGGTGTGGGTTCTGTGCCCAGGTAGAAACCCTGGAGCATTTGTTTGTATTGTGTCCCAGACTGACTGCATTATTTGACCTCCTTAAAGGATGGTTCCAGGGTTTGGGGAGGGTTTTCTTTTCAGTTGTTTATATTTGGCCCAAAGTACACTGTCAAAGAAAACTGTACATACGTTGATAAACTTCTTGTCTGGGTCTGCCAAGTTGGCCATCTGGTTGACTCGCAGAAACCAGGCACAGGGGACCGGCAGTGTGGAGGTGGTACCGGTTCTGCTGGGACTTTTAAAGACCAGACTGAGGGTAGAGCACACCTACCATCAATTGATGGACACTGTGCAGGCTTTCAGCCACAGGTGGACTGTTGGGGGGGTTCTGTGCTCTGTGGGGGAGGATGGAGGGTTGATTTTAAATTTCTGAAGGGAGAACCTCTGAGCTGAGGTTGTTTTGTTTTGTCTGTTTTGTTGTGTCTGTTTTTCAACATAGCGCGAGAAGCTGAATGGTGAGGGTGTTCCCTGTGGAACAATAAAGGGATTTTGAAAACCAAACCAAACCTCCTCCTCCTCCTCTCTCCTCTGTTTCCGGTTCCGAGGTTCTGTCTGCTGGTCTCTGGTCGTTTTCGGGAGGCATGGCGTCCTCCGAGACGCCACCTCCGTCTATCCGGCAGGGAGTACGGATCGTCCCTCCGGATAGTTCGGTGAGTGTGGAGGAGGTTCTGCTGGCTGTGGGGGAGCAGGTCGGCCATGACCAGCTGAGCTTCGCCTCCAGGATGAACAAAGCTGTGGTAGTGTTCTTAAAATCAGAGCCGCTGGTCTATCAGCTGATAGGAAGCGGGGTGTTCATTCGGGACCTGTATGTGCAGGTGTCCCCGCTGTCAGCTCCTTCCACGAGGATCACCGTATCAGGGGTTCCTCCATTCATTTCTAACGAGCTGCTGGAAAACGAGCTCCGCAGATTCGGAAAGTTTGCAAGTGGTTTTAAAAATGTAAGTTTGGGATGCAAAGATCCCAAACTTAAACATGTTCAGTCCCTGAGGAGACAGGTATTCATGTTTTTAGACTCTCCTTCTCAGACCCTGGAGGAGTCAGGCACGGTGAGGGCTCGTACATGGTTTATGCCAGCTCAGGACAGATGAAATGTTTTGAATGCGGTGATGTCGGACACAAGCGGTTTGCGTGTCCTCACAAGCAGCAGCAGGCTGCAACCTCAGCTGGTGTGCCGAGTGGCTCCGTTCCAGCGGCTGCTGCTGCGCCCGATCGGGATGCCGCGGCCGGCGAATCCGTGGCCGAATCCAATGGTGAACCTGCTGGTGAGCCTGACGGTGAACCCGCTGGTGAGCCTGACGGGGAACCCGACGGTGAACCTGCTGGTGAGCCTGACGGGGAACCCGACGGTGAACCTGCGGCTGCCAGCGCGGAGGCGCATCGCGGTGGTGAGAAAGGTGGGGAGGGGCGGTGCCAGACTGTGGAGCAGCAGACTGAAGCTGCTGAGAAAAATAACTGTCAGACTGAACTTCCACTGTCTGCAGCTTCCTCTGCTGCTGCTGTGTCCACCAGTCAGACAGAGGGACAGACTGTGTCTAACAGTCAGGTGTCCTGCTGTGAGGACGACATGGAGTTTGACTCAGAGTCAGATAGTGTATCTGTGGGTGAAAGCTGCAGCAGAACTACTGATCTGTATCCTCTGGAGGAAATGAACAACTTCCTGGATGAGACTTATAAAAAGTCTGTTAAAGTCACTGATTATTTTGAAGACACTGATAAATTCATCAGATCAGTGAATGCTCTGAAAAAGCTGGTTGGGTTTGACTTGTTAGATGAGAGGAAACGATTCAGACTTAAAAAGCACATTACTGTTCTGAGGAAGGAGGCGATGAGAAAAAATGTTAAAAGATCAAGAAGATTAACTGATCATGTCTAGTACAGTGTTTTCCCCTCTTTACTGTTCTTTTCTTGTTTCTGTTCTGTTTCTCCTCTCTAACCTTTTCATGAGGAGTCTAAAAGTGGGGTCCCTAAATATTAATGGTGGCAGAGATCGACAAAAAAGGGCTCTGATCTCTGAGGTCGCTGCTCAGAAGCAGGTGGATGTGGTGTTCCTGCAGGAGACACACACCCTCCCATCTGATGAGGTGGACTGGGGCTTATGGTGGCAGGGGTCCTGTGTCCTCAGCCATGGCACTAACGTCAGTGCAGGAGTAGCTGTGCTGTTCAGAGCTGCTGCTCAGGTGACAGTTTTATCCTCCACTGAGGTGGTGAAGGGCCGGCTGCTGATCGTCAAAGCACAAATTCAAGACTCTGTGTTATGCTTTGTGAACATTTATGCCCCAAACCAAGGAGCAGAAAGAGTAGCCTTTTTCACCCTGCTACAAAAGGAACTCTACACCTTCCAGCAGGACCAGCTAATTATTGAAGGAGATTTTAACTGCACAGTGGACTTCACTGTGGACCGGACAAGTGGGGAACCCCATCCACAGTCAGCTCAGGCCTTGAACAGAGTCATCACACACCTGGACCTTTTAGACACTTGGAGGGTCAAACATCCACACACTAGACAGTACACTTGGGTGAGGGTCACTAACAACTGGGTCAGTGCAGCGAGGTTAGACAGGATTTATATTTCAAAAACACTCAGCACTAGATTAACACAGAGCACCATTTATCCAGTAGGTTTCACTGATCACCATTTTGTCACGATAGAGTTAGTCATCACACCGGGTGAAAGGGTCAAGTCATACTGGCTTTTTAACAACAGACTCCTGCAGGACAGAATTTTCTGCCAGTACTTTGAGGCCTTCTGGCAGCAGTGGAGGGCCAGAAAACTGATTTTAATTCTTTAAAGCTGTGGTGGGAGATGGGGAAGGTGCAGATCCGTTGCTTCTGCCAGCAGTACACTTCCCACTCCACAGCTAGAGTCAAAACTGCAATACACGAGCTAGAGGCTAGAATCAGGGACACTGAGGAGGAGTTACATGGGCACCCAGATCCTGTTAGGAGTCACCAGCTGCAGGAGAAGAGGCTGGAGCTGAGCTCCTTCCTGCAGGAGCGAGTAAAGGGAGCTTTGGTCAGGTCTCGTTTCCTCCAGCTGAAGGACATGGACGCCCCCAGCTCCTTTTTCTTCAACTTGGAGAGGACGACGGCCCAGAGGAAGCAGATGACCTGTCTTCAGCTCCCTGGTGGCAAAGTGACCACCAACCCGGGCGAGATGAGGAACCATGCTGTGGAGTTCTACGCTGGTCTCTTCAAGGCGGAGCCATGCAGCATGGAGGGTCGCCAGGAGCTCCTGGAGGGGCTTCCTCAGCTGAGCCAGGAGGAGAAAGGGGCTCTTTTGGAATATGATAAGCAGCTGTTCCTCCTGCAGTCTGAGGACATGGACCTTTCTGGGCTGACACCTTTTTATAGCTCTGTCCTGCAGGCTTGGCAGGTTTTAAACAGCACCAGGACCACTGAGAAGACACCAGGCATGTGGCTGTTTGAGGAACCTTTGTTTTTTAACAACTTTTTAAAGACTCAAACGTTGCAGTCTGCCAGCCTGAGAGCCAAACTCAGAGAGGCCGGCTGCACCAAGCTGGGCCACTTGATGAGGATGACAGCAACATCTGTGGATGCCCTGAGAGACACTAGCAGCATCACCTCTATCAGACTGATTAACAGGGTGGTGCAGGAGGTCCGTGCTGCCCTGCCACAACACCTCAGATCCTTCGTTGAGGATCAGACTCTGTGTGAGCAGTGGAGTGGGGAGGCTGAGTACAGCTTCCCCTCTCTGGTAATCACACCAGCTGTGGGTGGGTGGCAGGAGGGAGGAGGCCAGCTGCTGTCCTTCACCACACCACACCTGGACAAGTTTCAGACTGCAGGGAAAAAGGAGCTCTATCGGACCTGTGTCAAGGTTTTGAACCTGAGGACATTAGAGAATATGAGAGAGTCGAGGTGGACTGAGTTCATTGGTCCAGGTTCTTCCCCGAAAGGCAGCTGGCGGTCCCTGTACAAGCTGCCCATTGAGAAGAGGACAGCAGACCTCCAGTGGAGGGTTGTACATGGTGCAATAGCCACAAACAGGTACAAGGCACACCTTGATCCGGAGCTGGGGGAGGGGTGTGGGTTCTGTGCCCAGGTAGAAACCCTGGAGCATTTGTTTGTATTGTGTCCCAGACTGACTGCATTATTTGACCTCCTTAAAGGATGGTTCCAGGGTTTGGGGGAGGGGTTTTCTTTTCAGTTGTTTATATTTGGCCCAAAGTACACTGTCAAAAAGAAAACTGTACATACATTGATAAACTTCTTGTCTGGGTCTGCCAAGTTGGCCATCTGGTTGACTCGCAGAAACCAGGCACAGGGGACCGGCAGTGTGGAGGTGGTACCGGTTCTGCTGGGACTTTTAAAGACCAGACTGAGGGTAGAGCACACCTACCATCAATTGATGGACACTGTGCAGGCTTTCAGCCACAGGTGGACTGTTGGGGGGGTTCTGTGCTCTGTGGGGGAGGATGGAGGGTTGATTTTAAATTTCTGAAGGGAGAACCTCTGAGCTGAGGTTGTTTTGTTTTGTCTGTTCTGTTGTGTCTGTTTTTCAACATAGCGCGAGAAGCTGAATGGTGAGGGTGTAATAAAGGGATTTTGAAAACCAAACCTCCTCCTCCTCTCTCTCTCTCTCTCTCTCTCTCTCTCCTCCTCCTCCTCTCTCTCTCCTCCTCTCTCTCTCTCTCTCCTCCTCCTCTCTCTCTCTCTCCTCCTCCTCTCTCTCTCTCTCTCTCTCTCTCTCTCTCCTCCTCCTCTCTCTCTCTCTCTCTCTCTCTCTCTCTCCTCCTCTCACTCTCTCTCTCTCTCCTCCTCCTCCTCTCCTGGTTCTGGTGAGTTTGATGGTAGAAATGTTAGTGCAGAGGTCTGAATGGTTTCTGTCTCTTTTCCTGGAGTTTCTACTGTGTTTATTCACCTGTTCATGATCTTTAACTGGTTTAAATGTTGTTTGTTTTTGTCTGCTGGTCTCTGCTGCTTTTCTGGAGACATGATGTCCTCCAAGATGCCACCTCCCTCTATCCAGCAGGGAGTGTGGATCGTTCCTCCGGATAGTTCGGTGAGTGTGGAGGAGCAGGTCAACCATGACAAGCTTCTCCTCCAGGATGAACAAAGCTGTGGTCGTGTTTCTAAAATCTGATCCTCTGGTCTATCAGTTGATAGAGAGCAGAGTCTTCATCAAGACCCGTCGGTTCAGGTCTTCATCAGGATCTGTTGGTTCAGGTCTCCTCTCTGTCAGCTCCCTCCATGATGATCGCTGTATCTGGTGTTCCTCTATTTATTTCTAACGAGCTGCTAAAAAATGAGCTCCGTAGATTCTGTAAGTTTAGGATGTGAAGATCCTAAACTGAAACATGTCCATTCTCTGAGGAGACAGATGTTCATGGAATAGATGGGTTCCCTGTTGACTTTTTTAAACAGTTCTGGAACACCCTTGGATCTGACCTTAATGGTGTTTTTATGGACTGTTTATGGACTGGATCTCTTCCTGTCTCCTGTCAGCAGTACTTTCTCTGCAGGAGACCTGGTCCTGCTCAGGAACTGGAGGCCAGTCTTCCTCCTCTGTGCAAAATATGAAGTTCTTTCTAGAGTGTTCCTGGCCATCATGGACAACATCTTCTTGATGAGAGATGTTATTGATGTGTGTAGGTTTGAAAATGTAAATGTTGGTCTCTCTGGTCAAGGAGAAAGCATTTGATAGGGAGGATCACTCTAATTTTTTTGCTGCACTCAGAGGTTTTGGGTTTGGTGATGTTTTTCTGTCTTGGGTTGGTTTGTTGTACAGTGGTGCACACTGTTTGGTGAAGATGGGGACAGGGCTGTCCTCTCTGAGGGCAGCTGTTCAGCCATAGAGCCTCACTGTGCATGTTGAAAGGTCCACTCAGCAGCATTTCACTGCCTTGACTGTCCTCCTACTGTCTCTGGATCTGTGGCTCCACTTCAGTAGAAAGTTCTCTTCCACTGCACACCTACCGTCACATGAAGGACACTGATCAGACCTTCAGCCACAGGTGGACTGTTGGGAGGTTCAGAGCTCAGTGGAGGAGGATGAAGGGTTGCT
>CM056561.1:0-152500 GCA_029721515.1 Synanceia verrucosa | reverse complement strand
GTTAGAAATGGAATTAAAACAATATTAACAGTATATAGTTAACTAAAGAGTAACTGAAGAGTAACTAGATTAACTCGAGTAAAGAGTACAGTGTGTCTCTGCAGGTGGACGACAGGATGAATGTCTTGATCACTGGACCCAACGGCTGTGGGAAGAGTTCCCTGTTCAGGATCCTGAGTGGACTGTGGCCCCTTTATGGAGGAGTCCTATACCGTCCAGACCCCCAGTCCATGTTCTACATTCCCCAGAGGTACTATGACGTCTACTACTACTGCTACTACTACTACTTTCCCCATCTCCAGACCACCTTGATAGATTTTCTGGACCTTCTGAAGGCTTCCTGGTGTTGAGCTCTGTGGTTCTGTGTTGGTCCAGACCCTACATGTCAGAGGGGACCCTCAGGGACCAGGTGATCTATCCAGACTCAGTGGAGGAGATGGTCCAGAGAGGAGTCACAGATCAAGATCTGGAGAAGATCCTTGGGACTGTCCACCTGCTCTACATCCTGGACCGAGAGGGAGGTCAGTGTGTACTACTACTACTACTACTACTACTGATACTACTGCTACTGCTACTACGACTACTACTACTACTACTACTACTACTGATACTACTGCTACTGCTACTACGACTACTACTACTGCTACTACTACTGCTACTACTGCTACTGCTACTACGACTACTACTACTACTACTACTACTACTACTGATACTACTGCTACTGCTACTACGACTACTACTACTGATACTACTGCTACCGCCACCACGACCACCACCACCACCACCACTACCACCGATACCACTGCCACCGCTACCACCACCACCACCACTACCACCGATACCACCGCCACCGCCACCACGACCACCACCACCACCACCACCACCACCGACACCACCGCCACCGCCACCACGACCACCACCACCGCCACCACCACCGCCACCACCGCCACCGCCACCACGACCACCACCACCACCACCACCACCACCACCGATACCACTGCCACCGCTACCACGACCACCACCACCGATACCACTGCCACCGCTACCACGACCACTACCACCACCACTACCACCACCGATACCACCGCTACCACTACTACTACTACTACTGATACTACTGCTACTACGACTACTACTACTACTACTACTACTGATACTACTGCTACTGCTACTACTACTACTACTACTGATACTACTGCTACTACGACTACTACTACTACTACTACTACTGATACTACTGCTACTGCTACTACGACTACTACTACTGCTGGAAACTTCATGTTTATTATGTAGTCCAGTTCATGTAGAGAAGCAGTCCAGTACTATATTAGCAGCACTACATATAATACTCTGTTCTCTCTCTCAGGTTGGGACTCAGTCAGTGATTGGAGAGACGTCCTGTCTGGAGGAGAGAAGCAGAGGATGGGCATGGCCCGCATGTTCTACCACCGGTAGTACTAGTACACCGCGGCACACCTGTCTGCAGTACTGCCGCTCACTGTAGTACTAGTACACCGCAGCGGTATAGTATTAGTACACATTACCACAACTCTCTCTCTCTCTCTCTCTCTCGCTCTCTCTCCCCCCATCTGTGTGGATGTCTCTCGCCCAGTCCTCTCTATGCTCTCTTGGATGAGTGCACCAGCGCCGTCAGTATTGATGTGGAAGGAGACATCTTCCAGGCTGCAAAGGATGCTGGGATAGCGCTGCTGTCAATCACACACAGACCATCCCTATGGTCAGGACGATTGATCACTTATTGATTGATTCACTGATTGATTGATTGATTGATTGATTGATTGGTGCTCTGACCTCTTCTTCTCTCCTCCAACAGGAAGTACCACTCTCACCTGCTGCAGTTTGATGGAGAAGGAGGGTGGAGGTTTGAGCCTCTGGACGCCTCCACCCGCCTGTCTCTGCAGGTAGGAACACTGATCTTCTTCCTCAGAACATTCAGTCCTCAGAGTTGATGTCAGAACCAAATAGTGATGTCTAGAGGACTGGGTCTCTCGTGGGCTGTTCCTGGTCTGCAGTGGTCAGGATCTATCAATGTGATCCAAGGAAGGACCAGTGGAGAACCAGAGACAGGGTCATGAGAGGACAAGGATCACTGGTGCAGGTCTGGTCCTGGTAGTCTGATCCAACAGAGCAGAGGAGTTAATGAGTCAGGATCCAGAGCAGAGCAGTTTGGAGGGTTTGAACTGTTCAGGATCACAGTTTGTTCCATCCAACAAAGCAGAAACTGCAGAAAATGATTGCTGTATATTTATAGTATGTTGCAGGATGTACAGAATATACCGTCCATTCATCTTCTCCCTCTTATCCTCTCATAGGGTCAGGGGGGCTGGAGCCTATCCCAGCTGTCTTAGCGTGAAAAACAGGGTACACCCTGGACAAGTGTCCAGTTCATCACAGACAACCACTCACACTCACATTCACAGGCCCAGGGCCGCAAATTGAACCCGGTACCTTCTTGCTGTGAGGCGACAGTGCTAACCACTACACCACTGTGCCGCCCAGAATATACCACAGGATACAGAATATATCCGAGGGTTACAGAATATACCACAGCTGGACCTGCTAACCTGTCCAGGTGTACCTGCTGAAAACAATCTCATATTTTAAAATAACTGAACATCCTCAGCTGACCTGTCCATGATCCCTGCTGTGGTAACCATGGTAACCATGCAGTACAACAACATGCCTCAGGCACATGGTGTGTGTGTCATCCAATTAGCTGCCTCCATCCGGTCGTGTGAGCCATCAGCAGACTGTCATCAGCATAAAGTCAAACTTAAACTTGTTTTCTTGTTTCCCGTCAGGAGGAGAAGCAGAGACTGGAAAACCAGCTGAGCGGCATCCCTAAGATTCAACAGAGACTGACAGAGCTCTGTGTCCTCCTGGGGGAGAGAGAGGAGGAGCAAGAGGAGTAGAGAGAGGAGGAGCAAGAGGAGTAGAGAGAGGAGGAGCAGAGACCGGAAAACCAGCTGAGCGGCATCCCTAAGATTCAACACGGGGGCCCAATCCCAAACCGCTCCCTACACACTCTCCCTGCACACTAGCCCTCTGTTTGTTCGTCCTCTAGGAGGCTCCTCCATATTAAGGGTTGTCCTAAACCATGTAGGACAGAGGGTGAGTGGACTGTTGTGCCCTTAAATAGAGTCTGCATCGATGCACACTTATGATGGTTTTAGCAGGAAGTGCAACGGCAAAACATGGAGGAAGAAACAACGTGCAAATTGAAGTTCCACGCGTTTCCAGTATTTCCCTCACCTTTAGCACACGACAGAAAATAGTTGTGGTTCGGAAAGATTAAAAAAAGACCACACTATCAGATCTTCCTCTCTGCTGATGTTTGGTTTGATTTTTCAGCCTTGGATCCTCAAAATTTAAGAACAACTGACAGCAAAATTCATCTGGCATTAGTGTGATTGGAAATGTCAGATGGTTCTGGGGTTGAAAGACTGGAGGAATCACTGAAAATGACTTGAGGTATAATGTAGCTGCGTCTATAATGTAGGAGATGTCTTTCTGTTGCCGTGGCGAAGAGTGCTTTAGTTTTCAGGTGGCGTTATGAGGGTGTCCCATACCTGCTCACCTTATTCATACCTTCCCCTTCAGGTAAAGAGCCTCCACAGGTAGAGTGACTCTTCATGAGGAGTGACACTGGTGTAGGGGGGGTTTGGGATTGGGCCAGGCTGTCAGAGCAGCATTAAGAGGAGGAGCAGTGAGAGGAGGAGCAGTGAGATGAGGAGCAGTGAGATGAGGAGCAGTGAGAGGAGGAGCAGTGAGAGGAGGAGCAGTGAGATGAGGAGCAGAGAAAGCAGAGAGCCTGAGTTGAACTCTGAAATCAGTTGTTGTTGATGGTTACTGCGGTTACCATGTTGAGCACGGTAGGTTTCCATGGAGACTGACCCGCTGGTCCCAGCAGCAGTGATGAGCTGGTTCAGTGATGTGGATCATAAACGTGGACCGGTCCAGACCAGAGCCATCATGATAGACCACATAGACCAGTTCAGGTCCAGAGCAGTTTAGACCAATTCAGGGTCCAGACTGGTTCAGACCTGTTCAGGTTCCAGACTAGTTCAGGGTTCAGACCAGTTCAAAGACAGTCAGGACAGATCAATAAGACAGAGCTGACCTTTACACCCAGTACTAGTTTTGAAGATCATGTGACACCTTTTAAACTGCAGTTTGAGTCTTTATTTGTTTATATATCTATGTATATATATATATATATATATATATATATATACATAGATATATATATACACACACACACATATAGAGATATGTGTGTGTGTGTATATATATATAGATATAAAAATGTATAAAATACATTTTTATTTTTATATATATATGAATAAAAATGTAAAAAATACATTTTATTTATATACATATGTGTATATATACGTGTATATACATATACACATACACGTGTATATGTATATACACGTGTATGTGTATATATATATATATATATATACACATACAAGTGTATGTGTATATATATATATATATATATATATATATATATATATATATATATATATATATATATATATATATATATATATATATATATATATATACATATACACACATGTATATACATATACATGTGTATAAAATACATTTTATTTGCATACAGTATCTGGGACAACACTGAAGAAATGACACTTTGACACAATGAAAAGTAGTCAGTGTACAGCTTGTATAAGAGAGTAAATTTATTGTTCCCTCAAAATACAGCCATTAATAGCTAAACCCCCAGCAACAAAAGTGAGTACACCCCTCAGTGAAAGTGTCAGTATTTTGTGTGGCCACCATTATTTTCCAGCACTGCCTTAACTTTCTTGGGCATGGAGTTCACCAGAGCTTCACATGTTCTTCCACTCCTCCATGACGACATCACGGAGCTGGCAGATATTCGAGACCTTACGCTCCTCAACCTTCCATCTGAGGATGGCCCAGAGATGTTCAATAGGGTTTTGGTCTGGAGACATGCTTGGCCAGTCCATCATCTTTACCCTCAGCCTCTTTAGCAAGGCAGTGGTCACCTTGGAGGTGTGTTTTGGGTCATTATCATGTTGGAATACTGCCCTGCGGCCCAGTCTCCTGAGGGTGGGGATCATGCTCTGCTTCAGTATGTCGCAGTACGTGTTGGCATTCATGGTTCCCTCAATGAGCTGTAGCTCCCCACTCATGCAGCCCCAGACCATGTCACTCCCACCGCCATGCTTGACTGTAGGCAAGACACACTTGTCTTTGTACTCCTCACCTGGTCACCACCACACACGCTTCACACCATCTGAAGCAAATAAGTTTATCTTGGTCTCATCAGACCACAGGACATGGTTTCAGTAATCCATGTACTTAGTCTGCATGTCTTTCTTGTGCATCATCTTTAGAAGAGGCTTCCTTCTGGGACAAAATCCATGCAGACCAGTTTGATGCAGTGTGCGGCGTATGGTGACCCCTTACTCCTTCAACCTCTGCAGCAATGCTGGCAGCACTCATACGTCTATTTTCCAAAGATAACCCCTGGATGTGACGCTGAGCACATGCACTCAGCTTCTTTGGCCGACCATGGCGAGGCCTGTTCTGAGTAGAACCTGTCCTGTTCAAGTGCTGGATGGTCTTGGCCACTGTGCTGCAGCTCAGTTCCAGGGTGTTGGCTAACTTCTTATAGCCTAGGCCATCTTTATGTAGTGCAACAATTCTTTTTTTCAGATCTTCAGAGAGCTCTTTGCCATGAGGTGCCATGTTGAACTTTCAGTGACCAGTATGAGAGCTGTAATACCAAATTTAACACACCTGCTCCCTATTCACACCTGAGACCTTGTAACACTAATGAGTTACATGACACTGAGGACAGAAAATTACTAACTGTGCTCACTTTGGATATTTTCACTGAGGGGTGTACTCACTTTTGTTGCCAGGGGTTTATCTATTAATGGCTGTATTTTGTGTTATTTTGAGGGAACAATAATTTTACTCTTTTATACAAGCTGAACACTGACTACTTTTCATTGTGTCAAAGTGTCATTTCTTCAGTGTTGTCCCATGAAAAGATATAATTAAATATCTGCAGAAATGTGAGGGGTGTACTCACTTTTGGGAGATACTGTATGTAAAGAAATATACATTATATATATATATATATATATATATATATATATATATATACGTGTCTATAGACTAGACGTTATAGTGATGATGATGATGATGATGACAATAAAACAAATGCAAACTGAAGTCATCCAACTCGCATTGTTTTGTCGTTCAGAACTGTTCAAGTAATAAGATCAATAACTATGATCAGGTTAATAACTTCAGTCATAAATAATAATTAATTCACACTTACTGATCAGCTGATCACAGTTATTGATCAGCAGGTGGTGTCCACGTCCTACAGACAGGCCGCAGCTCCGCCGCTGAGGAGCGTCAGAAAATATTACCGGCGCATCGCGGAGCGGGGCGGGGTCTCTGACGGACCTGTTGTGGTTCTCGGTGCGGCTACTCCTGGTTTGCGTCTCCGCTGGACTCTGCGGGTCTCTGGAGGTCTCATCGGACCAGCTGGACCTCGGCGGACAGCGGATCGGCCCGACGAACTCAGGTGAGTCTGATCCGGATCCTCGTCCTCTTTTCTCGGCTCCAACTTGTCCCGAGCCGCAGGAAGGAAGGAGCGTACCAGTCAGGCGTGTCTGACAGCGAGCAGCCAGACTGTGCTCAAAAATCCACCCATTTTAATTTTCTTGCTTAGCTTTTTTTACCTACAAGTGAGACGAATGAATGAACACATTATTTCCTCTCTAATCGATGCGTTTTATAATCCGGCTTCAACTGTTTGTTTGAATGTCGGTTATTCGTGTCGGTTCAACGGTTTGAATTCGCACAGCCGTCAGACACTGAGCGGCGGAGGCTGAAACCAGCAAGTTTAAAAGTTGAGTTTTCTGTCACGGAGTCTGGTTGGTGGATTGAGAAGAGGCGATTGTAACAGCTGAGTCTGATTATTTAAACAGATCTTCGGTTTAAGTTCGTTCGCATCAGTTCAGTTCATGCTTTCTGTGTGTGTGTGTGTGTGTGTCTGTCTGTCAAGTGTTCCCAGCTTGTCCTGGCACGGCACGGCTCAGCTCGGAGCCGCACACTGAATAGCTGACATTCCAACACACAAACTGCTGCTGTGGTGTTTTTATGGTAGAAGAGAATTTAGAAGAGAAGTCTGCAGCACCTGGGAGAACACAACACTCTGTAACACACTTCAATACAACATACTGTTAGACCCTGTAACACAATGCAACACACAGTAACACACTGCAATACAGTGTAACGTAACACACTGCAACATACTGCGTTATACTGTAACAACACACTGTAACATACTGCAATACACTGTAACATACTGTAACACACTGCAACACAACACACTGTAACACTCTGTAACACAACACACTGCAACGCACTGAAACATACTGTGATGGACTGTAACACACTGCAACATACTGTAACACAACACACTGCAACGCACTGAAACATACTGTGATGGACTGTAACACACTGCAACATACTGTAACATACTGTAACACAACACACTGCAACGCACTGAAACATACTGCAACATACTGTAACATACTGTAACACAACACACTGCAACGCACTGAAACATACTGTGATGGACTGTAACACACTGCAACATACTGTAACACAACACACTGAAACATACTGCAACATACTGTAACACTCTGTAACACAACACACTGCAACACACTGAAACATACTGCGATAGACTGCAACACACTGCAACATACTGTAACACAACACACTGCAACGCACTGAAACATACTGCAACATACTGTAACACACTGCAACATACTGTAACATACTGTAACACAACACACTGCAACGCACTGAAACATACTGCAACATACTGTAACACACTGCAACATACTGTAACATACTGTAACACAACACACTGCAACGCACTGAAACATACTGTGATGGACTGTAACACACTGCAACATACTGTAACACAACGCACTGCAACGCACTGAAACATACTGCAACATACTGTAACACACTGCAACATACTGTAACATACTGTAACACAACACACTGCAACACACTGAAACATACTGCGATAGACTGCAACACACTGCAACATACTGTAACACAACACACTGCAACGCACTGAAACATACTGCAACATACTGTAACACACTGCAACATACTGTAACATACTGCAACACACTGTAACACACCACAACACACTGTAACACACAGCAACATACTGTAACACACCGCAACATACTGTAACACACTGCAACAACCTGTAACACACTGCAACATACTGTAACACACTGTAACACAACACACTGCAACGCACTGAAACATACTGCGATATACTGTAACACACTGCAACATACTGTAAAACACTACAACATACTGTAACACTGCAACATACTGTAAAACACTACAACATACTGTAACACACTGCAACATACTGTAAAACACTACAACATACTGTAACACACTGCAACATACTGTAACAGACTGCAACATACTGTAACACACTGCAACATACTGTAAAACACTACAGCATACTGTAACAGACTGCAACATACTGTAACACACTGCAATATACTGTAAAACACTACAGCATACTGTAACAGACTGCAACATACTGTAACACACTGCAATATACTGTAAAACACTACAACATACTGTAACACACTGCAATATACTGTAAAACACTACAACATACCGTAACAGACTGCAACATACTGTAACACACTGCAATATACTGTAAAACACTACAGCATACTGTAACAGACTGTAACATACTGTAACACACTGCAATATACTGTAAAACACTACAACATACTGTAACACACTGCAATATACTGTAAAACACTACAACATACTGTAACACACTGCAATATACTGTAAAACACTACAGCATACTGTAACACACTGCAATATACTGTAAAACAATACAGCATACTGTAACAGACTGCAACATACTGTAACACACTGCAATATACTGTAAAACACTACAACATACTGTAACACACTGCAACATACTGTAAAACACTACAACATACTGTAACACACTGCAATATACTGTAAAACACTACAGCATACTGTAACAGACTGCAACATACTGTAACACACTGCAATATACTGTAAAACACTACAGCATACTGTAACACACTGCAATATACTGTAAAACACTACAACATACTGTAACACACTGCAATATACTGTAAAACACTACAGCATACTGTAACAGACTGCAACATACTGTAACACACTGCAATATACTGTAAAACACTACAACATACTGTAACACACTGCAACATACTGTAAAACACTACAACATACTGTAACAGACTGCAACATACTGTAACACACTGCAATATACTGTAAAACACTACAGCATACTGTAACACACTGCAATATACTGTAAAACACTACAACATACTGTAACACACTGCAATATACTGTAAAACACTACAGCATACTGTAACACACTGCAATATACTGTAAAACACTACAACATACTGTAACACACTGCAATATACTGTAAAACACTACAACATACTGTGACAGACTGCAATATACTGTAACACACTGCAATATACTGTAAAACACTACAGCATACTGTAACACACTGCAATATACTGTAAAACACTACAGCATACTGTAACACACTGCAACATACTGTAAAACACTACAACATACTGTAACAGACTGCAACATACTGTAACACACTGCAATATACTGTAAAACACTACAGCATACTGTAACACACTGCAATATACTGTAAAACACTACAACATACTGTAACAGACTGCAATATACTGTAAAACACTACAGCATACTGTAACACACTGCAATATACTGTAAAACACTACAACATACTGTGACAGACTGCAATATACTGTAACACACTGCAATATACTGTAAAACACTACAACATACTGTAACACACTGCAATATACTGTAAAACACTACAACATACTGTAACACACTGCAACATACTGTAAAACACTACAACATACTGTAACAGACTGCAACATACTGTAACACACTGCAATATACTGTAAAACACTACAACATACTGTAACACACTGCAATATACTGTAAAACACTACAACATACTGTAACAGACTACAACATACTGTAACACACTGCAATATACTGTAAAACACTACAACATACTGTAACACACTGCAATATACTGTAACAGACTGCCAATATACTGTAAAACACTACAACATACTGTAACACACTGCAATATACTGTAACAGACTGCCAATATACTGTAAAACACTACAACATACTGTAACATACTGTAACAGACTGCAATATACTGTAAAACACTACAACATACTGTAACAGACTACAACATACTGTAACACACTGCAATATACTGTAAAACACTACAACATACTGTAACAGACTACAACATACTGTAACACACTGCAATATACTGTAAAACACTACAACATACTGTAACACACTGCAATATACTGTAAAACACTACAACATACTGTAACACACTGCAATATACTGTAACAGACTGCCAATATACTGTAAAACACTACAACATACTGTAACACACTGCAATATACTGTAACACACTGCAATATACTGTAAAACACTACAACATACTGTAACATACTGTAACACACTACAACATACTGTAACAGACTGTAACATACTGTAACACACTACAACATACTGTAACACACTGCAATATACTGTAAAACACTACAACATACTGTAATACTGTAACATACTGTAACACACTACAACATACTGTAACAGACTGTAACATACTGTAACACACTACAACATACTGTAACAGACTGCAATGCACTGAAACATACTGCGATATACTGTAACACACTGCAACATACTGTAAGATTTTCTAACACACTGTAACATACTGTAACACACTGTAACATACTACAATACACTGTAACACACTCATGATGGATTAATCAGCTTTAATACGTTAATTTTGACAGCCTATTAGTTCGTTATCAGTTTGATGAACTCTGGTCAAACCAAATCCAGATTCTGGGCCCGGAGCTGATTGGTTGTTTCTGGTTCTGCTCAGATTAAACAGTGTTTTTGGAATTTATGTGAAAATACTTGTTGTCAGTAGATGTTTGTTTCTTCTTTGTGCCTGTGAGGCGATGGTCAGGGTCACAGAGATAAAATCGACAATTTGCTTTCTGAATGCGGACAGTGTGTGACACGCAGGTATGAAGCAGCAGCATCATCACCGTGATGAAGATTATTTAACTGAAAAGTCCATTTGACTAATCTGAGGGCTTTGGTCTGAGTCCAGATTCAGATTACTGTTAAATCACCTCTAATCTACACACAGACTCAGTGTTAATGTGCTTTCATCTGTAGGTTGACTTCAGTGTCTGCTAGTATAAACTGGACTCACACCAGTAACACCAGTACAGACACTACTGTGCTTTAAAGCTCTAACATTCGCACAGGAGCTAATTACTGTGTATTCATATTTCCATGCTGATTGTTGGACATTATTACTTGTTGCCTTCAGGTCTTCTTCCTGGAACTCGAAGCAAAATGTTAATGTAGTTGTTGAGCAACCGGTCAGCTGGAGATGATAAATAACAGGATATATATAAGAATGACATCTTTTCTAATCCTATGTTGAAACACTCTGATTGGTCAGTTGACTGGGTTCTCTCTGGTGTGATTGGTTCAGCTGACCAAACTCTTCAGTCTCTTTGTTTCTTAGCTTTGTTACTTGATGACATTGGGGCAGCACGGTGGTGTAGTGGTTAGCACTGTCGCCTCACAACAAGAAGGTACTGGTTTCGATTCCCAGCCCGGGGCCTTTCTGTGTGGAGTTTGCATGTTCTCCTCATGTCTGTGTGGGTTCTCTCTGGTACTCCGGCTTCCTCCCACCATCCAAAAACATGCATGGGGATTAGGTTAATTGGTTAATTTAAATTGACCGTAGGTGTGAATGTGAGTGTGAGTGGTTGTCTGTCTCTGTGTGTCCTGTGATGAACTGGACACTTGTCCAGGGTGTACCCTGTCTTTCACCCTAAGACAGCTGGGATAGACTCCAGCCCCCCTGACCCTATGAGAGGATAAGAGGGAGAAGATGGATGGATGGACTTGATGACATCATCACGTTATAGTTATCTTGGGGGTTTCTGTGATCAGTGTGTTGTTGTTTGTTTGTTTACGGCTGTAAGACAAACAGATGGTTTCCTTTAACCCTGTGTGTGTTTTGTGTGTGTGTGTGTGTGTGTGGGGCCATCTGTTTAACTCAACTTTACACATAAATAGAAACTTTATTAATCCTGAGGGAGAAGACACCCCCTGGTGTGTTTGGGGTACACAACACACCGTTATGAGGTTTCTGCTCTTCATATCATGTAATATTTTCATATTCATATACATTAAAACATTAATGTGAACTGTTATAGTAAATATGACCATCAAATCAGACCTGGACTTCAGAAGAGAACATCAGGAAGAACCAGAGTCCACTTTATTTTGAAGTGTTTTAACACTCACTTCCTGTCTTCAAAATGTGTTTGAGGTTTGTTGTTGTGACACCCTGAGGGGGGAGTAAAAAAAAAAACAGGGAGGGGGTCTATTGTCGATCCCAGATTAGGGTGTGGCCTCCACACACACACACACACACACACACACACAGCGAATGAGATGTCCTTGATCACTACCCCCCCCGTTGCTGGAGGTGTCATTAATAAACCATGAAGGAGCTGGTTTCTGTTGAACACTCCCTGTGGAGCTACACAGTAACACACATTAATACACACTAGTACACACACACACACACCAGCTGTCTCACTGACTAAATTATTTTAGTTTCACACTCTTCTTCCTCACTGAGTTCACTACTCTTCACCACTTTAAACAGGAGTGAGGAATTTAAACTGAATTCACCTTTTTAGACCCAAGTTTGATCCAGAACACTGGAATTCACTGAGAAGTCAGAAATGAATCCAGAATAACAAACAACCACTAAAACACATTTTTCTGTTCAGGAATGACAGGAAATAACTGAAAAGTTTAACATCTCTGTCAAAAAAAATAATCATAATATACTCAGGACCAGGTCCAGTTTCAGGACCAGGTCCATTTTCAGAGATGAAGTTCCTGTGAGTCCACACAGCAGGACGACAGGAAAAATCGAGAGGAATAAAACTGTGTTCATGGTTAAATCCAGGCGTGTCTCTCTGATGGTTGAGGTTTCCATGGGGATGGTGAGGTAACCATGGTGATGAGGCGTATGGCTGACGGCGAGGAGAGAGGAACCTCAGAATGATAGTAATACCGACCTGTGTGTGTGTGTGTTTATAATTGGCTGAGATGAAAAATTCTCTTTGATGTTTAAGTGAAGTTAAAGTACAGCTGCTACAGTACAGCAGTACAGCTGCTACAGAACCAGGAACTGGTCAGTACTGCGGCTACAGAGACAGGAACTGGTCAGCACAGAGCTACAGAACCAGGAACTGGTCAGTACAGCTGCTACAGAGCCAGGAACTGGTCAGTACAGCGGCTACAGAGACAGGAACTGGTCAGCACAGAGCTACAGAACCAGGAACTGGTCAGTACAGCTGCTACAGAGCCAGGAACTGGTCAGTACAGCGGCTACAGAGACAGGAACTGGTCAGCACAGAGCTACAGAACCAGGAACTGGTCAGCACAGAGCTACAGAACCAGGAACTGGTCAGTACAGCTGCTACAGAACCAGGAACTGGTCAGTACAGCGGCTGCAGAACCAGGAACTGGTCAGCACTGCGGCTACATAGCCAGGAACTGGTCAGTACAGAGCTACAGAACCAGGAACTGGTCAGCACAGCGGCTACAGAGCCAGGAACTGGTCAGTACAGAGCTACAGAACCAGGAACTGGTCAGCACAGCGGCTACAGAGCCAGGAACTGGTCAGCACTGCGGCTACAGAGCCAGGAACTGGTCAGTACAGCTGCTACAGAACCAGGAACTGGTCAGTACAGCTGCTACAGAGCCAGGAACTGGTCAGTACAGCTGCTACAGAGCCAGGAACTGGTCAGTACAGAGCTACAGAACCAGGAACTGGTCAGCACAGCGGCTACAGAGCCAGGAACTGGTCAGTACAGCTGCTACAGAACCAGGAACTGGTCAGTACAGCTGCTACATAGCCAGGAACTGGTCAGTACAGAGCTACAGAACCAGGAACTGGTCAGCACAGCGGCTACAGAGCCAGGAACTGGTCAGTACAGAGCTACAGAACCAGGAACTGGTCAGCACAGCGGCTACAGAGCCAGGAACTGGTCAGCACTGCGGCTACAGAGACAGGAACTAGTCAGTACAGCTGCTACAGAACCAGGAACTGGTCAGTACAGCTGCTACAGAGCCAGGAACTGGTCAGCACTGCGGCTACAGAGCCAGGAACTGGTCAGCACTGCTGCTACAGTGCCAGGAACTGGTCAGCACAGCTGCTACAGAGCCAGGAACTGGTCAGCACTGCGGCTACAGAGCCAGGAACTGGTCAGTACAGAGCTACAGAGCCAGGAACTGGTCAGTACAGCTGCTGCAGAAGCAGGAACTGGTCAGCACTGTGGCTACAGAGCCAGGAACTGGTCAGCACTGCGGCTACAGGGCCAGGAACTGGTCAGCACAGCTGCTACAGAGCCAGGAACTGGTCAGCACAGCTGCTACAGAGCCAGGAACTGGTCAGCACTGCGGCTACAGAGCCAGGAACTGGTCAGTACAGAGCTACAGAACCAGGAACTGGTCAGTACAGAGCTACAGAACCAGGAACTGGTCAGCGCGGCGGCTACAGAGCCAGGAACTGGTCAGCACGGCGGTTACAGAGCCAGGAACTGGTCAGCACGGCTGCTACAGAGCCAGGAACTGGTCAGTACAGAGCTACAGAGCCAGGAACTGGTCAGTACAGAGCTACAGAACCAGGAACTGGTCAGCACGGCGGCTACAGAGCCAGGAACTGGTCAGTACAGAGCTACAGAGCCAGGAACTGGTCAGTACAGCTGCTACAGAACCAGGAACTGGTCAGCACTGCGGCTACAGAGCCAGGAACTGGTCAGTACAGAGCTACAGAGCCAGGAACTGGTCAGTACAGCTGCTACAGAACCAGGAACTGGTCAGCACGGCTGCTACAGAGCCAGGAACTGGTCAGTACAGCGGCTACAGAACCAGGAACTGGTCAGTACAGAGCTACAGTTAGTTAGTTAGTTAATCAGTTAGTTAGTTAAGGTTAGGTGATTAGTTCTTCGTGTCTCAGTTGATGAGTGCCACAGTCTGAAAGAGGAACAGTGTTCCACTCAGTGACATCACTGGCATGGTGTGTTCAAGGCCTGCTGGGTTTTTAGGAATAAATGTGAGCTTCATTGAAAACAGGATCTTTCCAGAAGCAGTTGTTATTAAACTCCAGGCTCTGACACAGTGTCTTTATTGAGATGAGCTCTGCGAACAAAGAGTGCCCGAACAAAAGGAGTGAATTTAAATGAACTTTATTGAAAGGCTTGGGGTGAACAGTGTTAATGAGCAGTCAGGCTTCAGCAGAGAGACTTTATTTAAACACACACTGTTGACAAAGAAACACAACAAAATGAAGTTTGATGAAAACACAAAAATTCACTCATTGGATTGAAAAACCTTTTTGTGCTTTACTGAAAACATTGAGGGGAAAGTGAGCTACAGAAGTGTTAATGTTCTGTAACAGCAACATCGCTTTATGTCTTTGTTATGAATAAATAATGGGTTTTATGTTTATGTTTACAGTGACTGTTTTATAAAAGCTAAAAGTCACTTGAGGCTGTGGTTTACAATGATTTTACTGAGGACAGCTGAGGACAACTCTTCATTGTACTACAGAATTATATCCAGTTAGCAGTCTTCTGTCTTGATGATTTGGATTTCAGGATCTGGACTCGCTGATGCTTTTCTTGCTGTCCAGAGACGATGACATCATGTGTTTGTTCTGACAGGAAGTTCCTCTTGTGTGGTAGAATGAGACTTCCTGTTTCTCTCTTTCCGTTTCCTCTGCTGGTCATGAAGACTCTCTTTTCATTAAACTAGGCTAACGGTTTCCCTCTGCTCACAGTCTTTGTGCTAAGCTAAGCTAAGCGTTTCTTCAGTCTCTGTGGTTCATCTAAATGTTGGACTGCTCCTTTAAATGTTCAGCTTACAGACCAGAATAATGTCACTGAAGATTATACAGACCCACTGACAGGCTTGGGGGGGGGGGGGGTATAATTGTATGCTGCAGCTGTCTTCAGTGTCTGGCTTCAGTTACACCCCCAACTTAGAAACACACATGATGATATGCACAGGAAGTAATGGTGTGAGTCCAATCCTTCTTCTTTTTCCTAGACTTATTTAGATAGAAATATATTATATATCTCTTATGTTCTTAAATATGTTGCTTGTGTGATTATCGTCTGTTGGAGGAGGAAGTACTGTGAGAACGTTCCAGACTTCCAGTGATGCACATATGTCTGAGCGTGTGCTCCATATATGCAGATTACAGCTCTGTAATGTCTCAGATTGCAGAGTTACAAGCATCAGATTAACGGCACAGATTAGTGAATGAAGGCAGGCAGCCTAATCTATGGACCGTGTTTCAGCAGAAGCTTTAATGGGGATTAAAATGACTGGTGGCCTATTTGGAGGCTTCAGTTTTCATTTTTCACACAAAAAATAAAACCAAAGCACGACTTCAGTCTTTAGCACAAGCAGCAGTAACCGTAGCAACGAGGATCATGAGGGATACGTTCAGTTCACAAATAAGTCGAGAATCAATGTGATAAACATCTCCATGGGAACAGAAAACAAACACCTGGGTCCAGACTCCCCCCATGCTATGTCGCTAGCGCTTAGCTCCTAGCTTTTTTTATTCTACATCACTAATTAAAATTAATTATTATTTTTAATAATTGTGTTTACGTGTGTAGTCGGTGGCAGTGGCTCAGGTGGTAGAGCAAGTTGCCCAATGATTGGAAGATCGGCGGTTTGAATCCCGCTCCCCCCGGCCATCTGTCATGTGTCCTTGGGCAAGACACTTAACCCTCCTTGCCTCCAGTGACATCACTGGTGTGTGAATGCGTATGAATGCTTCGTTGGTGATCGGAGAGGACGGAGATTGTGTACATATGTAGCTCACCATCACCAAGTGTGAAGGAATAATGGATCTATACTGTAAAGCCACTTTGGGTGTCATGAAGAAGCGCTATATAAGTACAATGCATTATTATTGTTGTTATTATTAGTCAGATTTGATTGTCAGGAGGTGGGGCCTCAGGGAGGCTGGCAGGTGCTAAAATAAAACTTAATGTGTGCGCATCAATTATCTGTGTGTGTGTGTGTGTGTCAGCATTTATTTTCAAGATCACAACGAAAACACAAGGACTGCAGTAACCATGGCAACCTGAACTGCTGCAGTTTTAGTTTTAAATTGAAAGACATTTTTTGTTTTCTTTAAGGTGTTTTGACTCAGTTGAAGTTGTTGTATGATGGACGATGTGTGACGTCATCAGTTCACCTGGAGGCTGAACTCACCTTAACTCACCTGGAGGACAAACATCCTTTTTTTTCATGAGGTTCTGTTTGGGATATTAATGGAGTAGCGTAAACATGAATCAAACAGGAAGCGGCGGCCATATTGACGAGGACAGATGAGTGTGATCCACTCTGCCTATAGCTCATCAGTCAATACCCACAGTGATTGATTAGCTGTGCAGTTGGCGCTGCTCATTAACTCATTATATGCTCACAGACAAACAGGAAATGATTCATTTCTTGACCCCACAGCTGACCTTGAAGGCAGATGGCTGATGAGGAGAGAATAAAGGAGTAATGACAAAACATGATAAAGATGTCTAGCTTCATGCTTTTATACTGAAAACGAAAATGTGAATATGAAGACGTCTGTTTTCATGCTTTCATCCTGAAAACTAAAACATGTGAATATAAAGACGTCTGTTTTCATGCTTTCATCCTGAAAACTAAAACGTGAATATAAAGACGTCTGTTTTCATGCTTTCATACTGAAAACTAAAACATGTGAACATAAAGACGTCTGTTTTCATGCTTTCATCCTGAAAACTAAAACATGTGAATACAAAGACGTCTGTTTTCATGCTTTTATACTGAAAACTAAAACATGTGAATATAAAGACGTCTGTTTTCATGCTTTTATACTGAAAACTAAAACATGTGAATATAAAGACGTCTGTTTTCATGCTTTCATCCTGAAAACTAAAACATGTGAACATAAAGACGTCTGTTTTCATGCTTTCATCCTGAAAACTAAAACATGTGAATACAAAGACGTCTGTTTTCATGCTTTTATACTGAAAACTAAAACATGTGAATATAAAGACGTCTGTTTTCATGCTTTTATACTGAAAACTAAAACATGTGAACATAAAGACGTCTGTTTTCATGCTTTTATACTGAAAACTAAAACGTGAATATAAAGACGTCTGTTTTCATGCTTTTATACTGAAAACTAAAACATGTGAATATAAAGACGTCTGTTTTCATGCTTTCATCCTGAAAACTAAAACATGTGAATACAAAGACGTCTGTTTTCATGCTTTTATACTGAAAACTAAAACATGTGAACATAAAGACGTCTGTTTTCATGCTTTTATACTGAAAACTAAAACATGTGAATACAAAGACGTCTGTTTTCATGCTTTTATACTGAAAACTAAAACATGTGAATATAAAGACGTCTGTTTTCATGCTTTCATCCTGAAAACTAAAACATGTGAATACAAAGACGTCTGTTTTCATGCTTTTATACTGAAAACTAAAACGTGAATACGAAGACGTCTGTTTTCATGCTTTCATCCTGAAAACTAAAACATGTGAATACGAAGACGTCTGTTTTCATGCTTTTATACTGAAAACTAAAACATGTGAATACAAAGACGTCTGTTTTCATGCTTTCATCCTGAAAACTAAAACATGTGAATATAAAGACGTCTGTTTTCATGCTTTTATACTGAAAACTAAAACATGTGAATACAAAGACGTCTGTTTTCATGCTTTTATACTGAAAACTAAAACATGTGAATATAAAGACGTCTGTTTTCATGCTTTTATACTGAAAACTAAAACATGTGAATACGAAGACGTCTGTTTTCATGCTTTTATACTGAAAACTAAAACATGTGAATATAAAGACGTCTGTTTTCATGCTTTTATACTGAAAACTAAAACATGTGAATACAAAGACGTCTGTTTTCATGCTTTCATCCTGAAAACTAAAACATGTGAATACAAAGACGTCTGTTTTCATGCTTTTATACTGAAAACTAAAACATGTGAATACAAAGACGTCTGTTTTCATGCTTTTATACTGAAAACTAAAACATGTGAATACAAAGACGTCTGTTTTCATGCTTTTATACTGAAAACTAAAACATGTGAATACAAAGACGTCTGTTTTCATGCTTTTATACTGAAAACTAAAACATGTGAATACAAAGACGTCTGTTTTCATGCTTTTATACTGAAAACTAAAACATGTGAATACAAAGACGTCTGTTTTCATGCTTTCATCCTGAAAACTAAAACATGTGAATACAAAGACGTCTGTTTTCATGCTTTCATCCTGAAAACTAAAACGTGAATATAAAGACGTCTGTTTTCATGCTTTCATCCTGAAAACTAAAACATGTGAATACAAAGACGTCTGTTTTCATGCTTTCATCCTGAAAACTAAAACATGTGAATACAAAGACGTCTGTTTTCATGCTTTTATACTGAAAACTAAAACATGTGAATACAAAGACGTCTGTTTTCATGCTTTCATCCTGAAAACTAAAACATGTGAATACAAAGACGTCTGTTTTCATGCTTTTATACTGAAAACTAAAACATGTGAATACAAAGACGTCTGTTTTCATGCTTTTATACTGAAAACTAAAACATGTGAATACAAAGACGTCTGTTTTCATGCTTTTATACTGAAAACTAAAACATGTGAATACAAAGACGTCTGTTTTCATGCTTTCATCCTGAAAACTAAAACGTGAATATAAAGACGTCTGTTTTCATGCTTTTATACTGAAAACTAAAACATGTGAATACAAAGACGTCTGTTTTCATGCTTTTATACTGAAAACTAAAACATGTGAATACAAAGACGTCTGTTTTCATGCTTTTATACTGAAAACTAAAACATGTGAATACAAGACGTCTGTTTTCATGCTTTTATACTGAAAACTAAAACATGTGAATACAAAGACGTCTGTTTTCATGCTTTTATACTGAAAACTAAAACATGTGAATACAAAGACGTCTGTTTTCATGCTTTTATACTGAAAACTAAAACATGTGAATACAAAGACATCTGTTTTCATGCTTTCATCCTGAAAACTAAAACATGTGAATGCAAGACGTCTGTTTTCATGCTTTTATACTGAAAACTAAAACATGTGAATACAAAGACGTCTGTTTTCATGCTTTTATACTGAAAACTAAAACATGTGAATACAAAGACGTCTGTTTTCATGCTTTCATACTGAAAACTAAAACGTGAATACAAAGACGTCTGTTTTCATGCTTTTATACTGAAAACTAAAACGTGAATACAAAGACGTCTGTTTTCATGCTTTTATACTGAAAACTAAAACGTGAATACAAAGACGTCTGTTTTCACACTTTTATACTGAAAACTAAAATGTGAATACAAAGACGTCTGTTTTCATGCTTTTATACTGAAAACTAAAATGTGAATACAAAGACGTCTGTTTTCATGCTTTTATACTGAAAACTAAACATGTTACCTCTTTGAGTGCCAAATACGTATATTTACGTCTTTAAAATGCTTGAGTGCTGTAAACGTGTATATATATGTCTTTCTTTTTTTCAGCAGTGGGCACAAGAGGGCGCTCTCACACAGTCTGTGCGTAATTTTGGGGCTTCTGGGAAATGTAGTCGGAGCATGAAGAGATGGTATCAAGGTTAGAGAGCAAAACAGAATCTGGACAAAAAGAGGTGATTTTGGTGAAAGTGTCCCCTACTCTACCTCTGATAAAACAAGAATGGAACAAACATTTTTTCATGATGAAATAGAGAGTCTCTTCTTTCATTTGAACTATTCACTGTCTAGAAATATGACTGAAAATGTATAAAAACACTGGAACAAGACACTTTCTGTTTTATAAAAAGGGCTGGCACTCTAAGAGTTAAAATAAAGATGTTTAGTTTCATGCTTTTATACTGAAAAATAAAACATGCTAATATAAAGACTTCTGGTTTCATGTCTGTGGAAGTTCTCAGTCAAGTCATCCAGGTGGAGGTGAATCAAAAAGAGCAGAAAAGAGACAACTGGACTGTTTGAAGTTTGTTGAAGATGTTTCTCCTCTTCATCATCTTCTTCAGGTCTAACTGACTGGTCCAGAGTCCTGGACAGAGCACTGAGATTTCTGGTGGTGATGCTCAACACTGAGTTAAGTGACTGATAGGTGGTGTTGTCGTCTTCCTCTGTTCAGAGATGGTTTCCCCAGTTTGACTAAAATGTTTTCTTTAATGCCTCTCTCAAACCATCTGTCTTCCCTGGATAAAAACCGGGACATTACTGTCCTCAAAGGTGTGTCTTCAGGTGGGTTCTCTCCTCCATGTTGATCCTGTCAGTTTCAAAGTGTACTGCAAAGTCCAGTCAGTTAGACCTGACGAAGATGATGAAGAGGAGAAATGTCTTCAACAAACCTCTTTGATTTAGTCTGGTTTCATGCTTTTATTCTGAAAACTGAAACACATAAGATAAACCTTTATTTGTCTCACAATGGAGAAATTTTCAGTTTACAGCAGCAAGACAGAATAGACTGCAAAGAAAATAAACACACACACACACACACAATATGAATATTAAGAAAAAAAATTATAAAAAAGTACAGGATAATAACATTTATCTAAAGAGGAGTCCAGAAATAATTATCTTTGTCATTTGATAATAATTTTTATTTTATGATATTTCATTGAAGCATGACTCTTAAAGCTCCCTATGTGATGTTTCAAGCTGTCTGTTAACAGTTTTAGTTTTTATCATTTAAACGTATCACCTCTGCAATGAGAATGTTGTCTCGCCCTGGCGTCAGATAGAGAAAGAGATGGTAAAACCACATAGGATGACAGACATTATTTTGTGGGTTGAAACCTAGATCTGTGTGTAGAATGTTTGGGCCAATCATAGTAAACAGATACTTCTTTGTCACAAAAACATTCATGAAGTTTGGTTCTTTTATGACTTTATTATGAGTCAACTGAAAATGTGACCAAATCTGCTGGCTCAAAAATATACATACAGTAATGCTAATATTTGGTTACATGTCCCTTGGCCACTTTCACTTCAGTTAGGTGCTTTTGGTAGCCATCCACAAGCTTCTGGTTGAATCTTTGACCACTCCTCTTGACAGAATTTGTTGGCTTTCCGACATGGGCTTGTTTCTTCAGCATTGTGTCCAAACAGCTGGATTTATGTTTGGTCTCACCACAGAACTTTCCTCCAGAAGCTCTTATCTTTGTCCATGTGATCAGCAGCAAACTTCAGTCGAGCCTTAAGGTGCCTCTTTTGGATCAAGGGCTTCCTTCTTGTACGGCAGCCTCTCAGTCCATGTAGATGTAAAACAGGCCTGACTGACACCTGTGTTCCAGCAGCTTCTAATTCTTGGCAGATCTGCTTTTTGGTGGTTCTCGGTTGACTCTTCACCCTCCTGACCAGTTTTCTCTCAGCAGCAGGTGATAGCTTGCATTTTCTTCCTGATCAGTGACAAACAGTGCCATGCACTTCATACTTACAAACTATTGTTTGCACTGTTGCTCTTGGGACCTGCAGCTGCTTTGAAATGGCTCCAAGTGACTTTCCTGACTTGTTCAAGTCAATGATCCGTGCTGAGCTCCTTTGACTTTTCCATTGGAGCGTTTGTATCCAATGAGCCCTATTTAAATGGCCTCAGAGAAGTCAGCAGCTGTAGTCACTCATGATCACTCACAAGAAGTTAAGAGGCCATGCTATGAAGCTCATTTCATTCACACAACTTTCTAAGTCATCACAATTGCTCATTCATGTTGCTGTATGTATATTTTTGAGCCAGCAGATTTGGTCACATTTTCAGTTGACCCGTAATAAAGTCATAGAAGAATCAAACTTCATGAATGTTTTTATGACAAAGAAGTATCTGTTCCAATCAGTCTATCAGAGAAAAATCAGAGCTGTAGAAATAACTGGAAACTCAAGAGAGCCATGACATTATGTTCTTTACAAGTGTATGGGAACTTTTGACCACGACTGTACATTGCGTTGGCATATTGCGTCGCCACCTTGAAGCGACAGGCCCAGGGAGGGGACAACCAGGTAAAAACACTATTTCTGTTTTTTACCTTTTCCCTGAGAGTTCGAGTTATCTGGCGGACTGAAATGCTAGATGACAGTAATAACAATTTAACAACACTGACCTCATCATCTGAGAGAATGGTGGCAGAAGTTCTGTTTGCGGATGCCATCTCGATTAAATCTCTCCATATCTTAAATGTTCGCCCTTGGCAACCGTGGACGGAAACGAGCACTGAGAAAAGGGGCGGGCTAAAGAGTAATATTCATTGTGTGCAGTACACCACCTCACCACAGGGGGGCTTTAAAGAAACAGCTGTAATGTCTCTGACACTGGTGCATCTGTGTTTGTGTTCTTACAGGAAACACCCTCCTGATGAAGAAGGTTCCTCCTCTTTCTCCTCATCAAAGCAGCAGGTTGCCTCAACAGGTTGGTGCAACTCTAATCTCTCCTTGTGTCCAGCTGGTTACCACAGCAAATGGTTGCTCTATCAGTCACAGTTACTGGTTGCTCTGTCTCCAGTCAGTTGCTGGTTGCTCTGTCAGTCACAGTTACTGGTTGCTCTGTCTCCAGTCAGTTGCTGGTTGCTCTATCAGTCACAGTTACTGGTTGCTCTGTCTCCAGTCAGTTGCTGGTTGCTCTGTCAGTCACAGTTACTGGTTGCTCTGTCTCCAGTCAGTTGCTGGTTGCTCTGTCAGTCACAGTTACTGGTTGCTCTGTCTCCAGTCAGTTGCTGGTTGCTCTGTCAGTCACAGTTACTGGTTGCTCTGTCTCCAGTCAGTTGCTGGTTGCTCTGTCTCCAGTCAGTTGCTGGTTGCTCTATCAGTCACAGTTACTGGTTGCTCTGTCTCCAGTCAGTTGCTGGCTGCTCTGTCTCCAGTCAGTTGCTGGTTGCTCTATCAGTCACAGTTACTGGTTGCTCTGTCTCCAGTCAGTTGCTGGTTGCTCTGTCTCCAGTCAGTTGCTGGTTGCTCTATCAGTCACAGTTACTGGTTGCTCTGTCTCCAGTCAGTTGCTGGTTGCTCTGTCAGTCACAGTTACTGGTTGTGCTGTCTCCAGTCATTTGCTGGTTGTCTGTGTTCAGTGGTTGGAGGAGGTTGCTCTGCTCTGATTCGTGGAACAGAGCTGTCATTGTTCTCAGTTTCCTCTTAATTCTCAGATCATTAAACTTCACTCTTGTTTTTTCCGTCAGTCATTTCTTTGCTGCAGTTTTGCTTCAGTAAAAACTTTACAAGTATTAAGTATTCAAACATAAAATATTGGATACTGATTAAAGTTAATTTTGTCATATTTCTCATTTTACTGTTGGCACCTTAAAGAAGGTTTTACTTCAGCATTCAGTGTAAATAGTATGATGTGGAACCATAAAATAATGCTTAGTATATTTCTGATGTAAATAAAGTTCAGTCACGTTTTTTCTGTTTGACTTGTTTCCTCCCAATTACTGCGTTTCACCCCCCCCACATTCAGCGCTCCGCCTGGTTGGTTCGTCTCCACAAGCTGCTCTTCACGCTCTCTAAACCCTCCGATACCCCCAAACCCCCCTACTGCCCCCCTGAAGCCCCCCCATCATCCCCCCTCAAGGCCTCTTCACTGGTCCTTCATCTTTTGTTTCTGCTGGAAAGCCTCACATACTGGATGACAGACAGCACACACCCACAAATACCATATAAACGGAACACACCTTATGTTATATTATATCATATTATAATATACTTTATTGTTTCATATTATATTATATTACTTTATATAAACACCCAAAACTACAGTTTCTTTAAAGGGTTCAAAGATGACTGAATGAACTGTGCTACTGGGATTCTCTTTTTATGTACAGATTAAATGAAAATGCAGATAGAGCTGGTTGTTCCACTGGTTCCATTGGTTCTACTGGTTCTACTGGTTCCATTGGTTCTACTGGTTCTACTGGGTTAAAGACACAGTAACCAGTCTGTGTTCTTGTTATTAACAGAATGTCTCTATTTTTATGCTAATGTTTTAGTATGCTCTTATTTATTTACACCTGAACTGAGCTGTGATTGGTCAGATGTGTTGATGCAGAGATAGATGATGACATCATCGATGTTAATGCACCTGCTGTGTGTGTGTGTGTGTGTGTGTGTGTGTGTGTGTGCTTTCTCTTTGTGTGTTTGATTGATGTGTGTGTGATTCATATTTCATGAGGCTCCTGATGGGAGGTGGACACACACACACACACACACACACACACATATATATTTTGTGACATCAGGTCACACACGTTTTACCAGCAGTGTGTTGTGTCACAGATAAGATGATGCTGATAACACACACATACACGGTCTGTTGTTACCATGACAACCTCAACAGTTTATGATTCTCACCTGCTGTGACCTGTCAGCTGTGAACCAATCGGCTGACAGTTTGACTCACCTGAGAGGAGCAGATGGTCTCTGATCCTCAGTGCAATAACTGATCACCAGTATTGATCCTCAGTGCAATAACTGATCACCAGTATTGATCCTCTTGTTTTATTATATTACATCATGACAGTGTTTTCTAGTCAGACAGAGGGTTGTGGTGTCCTTCAGATGAAACCATAAAATACAGATTTACTTCCTCTCTCACTTCACGCCTCAAACCAGTGATTAAATATTAATAACTCCGCCCACATCTCTGGATAGGCCACGCCTCTCCAAACCAGGACATGAATGTCTCTCTCTCTCTCTCTTTACCAGTTTTAAAGAGGTTTTAACAGGCATTTTTTTCATCTGTGCTTTTAAATACACTCAGCAGCAGGAGGAGGAAGGTGGAGGAGGGTGGAGAGCTTGATGTGGTCTCTGTAGAACCTGATCCAGTCCAGACTGCTGATGGACCTCAGGGGCCCTGGGGTCCTTCAGATCTGGCCCAGGATCAGGTTCTGTGCTGGGTGTCAGAGGGTCAGCTCTTTTATGGAAATGTGCTCATGTGAGGTGCTTTATTGATTTTTAACGAAGGCTGATTTTAATTGATTTTGTTATTTTTAAATTGTTATTAGTTTTATTTGTGAACAGAATGTCCATGTGAAGAATGGACAATAAAGTTTTTATTTAAAAGTAAAAATCTCCACCTCTCTCTCTGTATGTGAGTGATAGTCTCTCGCCCTCTCTCTCTCCCTGTGTGACTGAGAGTCTCTCTCGCTCTCTCTCTCTCTCCCTGTGTGACTGACTGTCTCTCGCCCCCTCTCTCTCCCTGTGTGACTGATTGTCTCTCGCCCCCTCTCTCTCCCTGTGTAACTGATCGTCTCTCGCCCCTCTCTCTCAGAACAATGTGTCGTTCACTATAATGGGATTACAGCCATCCAGCCAGCTGCTCGCTCGCCCTTCCTCTCTCTCTCTCTTTCTCTCTCTTTCTCCATCTGTCTGGATGGGCGTTCGTCTCTCTCTCTCTCTCTATCAGGTTCTTTCAGTTCTTTCCGTCTGTTTTTGAGGATGAAAGGAGGACAGACTATTTCCTGAATGAAGTAAGTGTCTCTCTCTCCCTCTCTCTCTCTGGTGATTGACAGCTGACTCATTAATTGTGCTGTGATTTAATTAACAGAGCAGGATTCAGATGAGTGGTAGAGAGACATCCACTCTGACTGTCTCTCTCTCTCAGTGAATAAGTTCATTCAGTCATATGAAACATTTTTTCCATTCATGCTTTCATCAGCAGCTACGTTCAGCTGCGACTCTAAAATGTCTCCTGACGAATCAGCTGGCAGGACGACTGGTGTGTCATCACATCTCATAAGAAGAAGACAATGTGTTTGTTTTCACCACAGTTCAGGATGATGTTTCCCAGACCTCACAGAGTCCTTCAGCTGAAGTTAAAGACTCCACTGGCTGGAGTCCAGCACCACGTTTGGTTTTGGATGTTCTTTGGTCACACTGGAGAATCATCTCCAGTCAGCAGACATCAGACCAGGTCCCAGAGGAGCTGGACTGGTCCTGAACCTGAACTAGCTGACCTCAGCATCATCTGCTGGTTTTAGTGTTGTCATCACAGCTGAGTCATTATGAGCCTCATGTGGTCAGATCGTTCTGTAGTTCAGTGGAAAGGTTGTGTTTCTAAAATAGCAATGTTTAAAAGGTGAACGTTTCAGACAGAAAGTGAACCCCAACCCTCCACGGATCGTCTCCTGTCGGCGTTTGGAAAAAGAATACTTCCTGTTTGACTCATTTCCCTCTCTCAGTCCAGTTTGTTTCTTTGTGTTTGTTGTCATGACAACTGCATCAGAACCAAACATCCAAGAGTCGAGGGTCTCTGTTGTGGACTGGTCCAATGGATAGGAGGTAGTACTGATGCAGACCTGGTACAGGTCTAGGACATGTCTGGTCCAGGTATTGTACCACTAGTACTGCTTTAGGACAAATTAATTAATATTCACATGTAGGGAAAAGACTTGGGCAAACACCTAGTCCACAGCTGGGATCAGGTCTTGGAGGGGGGTTAGCCTGGGGGGTCAGACTTTGACCTGGTCCCTGTTGACCCCTCACCAGCAGAGAAAGGAGGTTGGTCCGATATAAAGCGTGAGGACGCCTGCTGGATCAGGTCCTGAATCAGATCTGGTTCTGTTTGGTTCTACAGTCACAGATGAAGGTCTAAGGTCTAAAGTCAGATGAGGTTTATTTAATAGAGATAGATGGGTTTCATCCAGGTGTGTTAAGGTGTGTAAACACCTGTCATGTGACCTCCTGCTGATCAAATCCACTTCCACTCTAATTGCAGAGGAGTCATAATATATTCAGCACACATAGTGAAAAGGAAGGTAAAAGTGTAAAAGCAGCAGCAGAGACTGATGCTGATCCATCACTGTGTGCTGTAGTGTTTGAGTATCATTCTTTTAGTTATGAATATTTAATGTTTGCAGTGATCAGTATTCAGTTTGTGGATGTTTGCTGCAGAGCGCTCCTGCAGTAAAATACAGTAAAATGCACATAAAGTAGTATATTAGAGAAGCTGTTCAGTGTTTGCACAGGTCTGAGATCAGTTCTTTAGATGTTCTTTAGAAGGGTAACAGTGATGTTCTTTAGAAGGGTACCAGTGATGTTCTTTAGGTGGTACCAGTGATGTTCTTTAGAAGAGTAACAGTGATGTTCTTTAGAAGGGTAACAGTGATGTTCTTTAGAAGGGTAACAGTAATGTTCTTTAGATGAGTACAGTGATGTTCTTTAGATGAGTACAGTGATGTTCTTTAGATGAGTACAGTGATGTTCTTTAGAAGGGTAACAGTAATGTTCTTTAGATGAGTACAGTGATGTTCTTTAGAAGAGTAACAGTGATGTTCTTTAGAAGGGTAACAGTGATGTTCTTTAGAAGGGTAACAGTGATGTTCTTTAGAAGGGTAACAGTAATGTTCTTTAGAGGGGTACCAGTGATGTTCTTTAGAGGGGTACCAGTGATGTTCTTTAGATGGTACCAGTGATGTTCTTTAGAAGAGTAACAGTGATGTTCTTTAGATGAGTACAGTGATGTTCTTTAGAAGGGTAACAGTGATGTTCTTTAGAAGGGTAACAGTAATGTTCTTTAGATGAGTACAGTGATGTTCTTTAGAAGAGTAACAGTGATGTTCTTTAGAAGGGTAACTGATGTTCTTTAGAAGGGTAACAGTAATGTTCTTTAGATGAGTACAGTGATGTTCTTTAGAAGGGTAACAGTGATGTTCTTTAGAAGGGTAGCAGTAATGTTCTTTAGATGAGTACAGTGATGTTCTTTAGATGAGTACAGTGATGTTCTTTAGATGAGTACAGTGATGTTCTTTAGATGGTACCAGTGATGTTCTTTAGAAGGGTAACAGTAATGTTCTTTAGATGAGTACAGTGATGTTCTTTAGATGAGTACAGTGATGTTCTTTAGATGGTACCAGTGATGTTCTTTAGAAGGGTACCAGTGCTGCTCTTTAGATGGTACCAGTGATGTGCTTTAGAAGGGTAACAGTGATGTTCTTTAGAAGGGTACCAGTGATGTTCTTTAGAGGGGTACCAGTGATGTGCTTTAGAAGGGTAACAGTGATGTTCTTTAGAAGGGTAACAGTAATGTTCTTTAGATGAGTACAGTGATGTTCTTTAGAAGAGTAACAGTGATGTTCTTTAGAAGGGTAACAGTGATGTTCTTTAGAAGGGTAACAGTAATGTTCTTTAGATGAGTACAGTGATGTTCTTTAGATGAGTACAGTGATGTTCTTTAGAAGGGTAACAGTGATGTTCTTTAGAAGGGTAACAGTAATGTTCTTTAGATGAGTACAGTGATGTTCTTTAGATGAGTACAGTGATGTTCTTTAGAAGGGTAACAGTGATGTTCTTTAGAAGGGTAACAGTAATGTTCTTTAGATGGTACCAGTGATGTTCTTTAGATGAGTACAGTGATGTTCTTTAGATGGTACCAGTGATGTTCTTTAGAAGGGTAACAGTGATGTTCTTTAGAAGGGTACCAGTGATGTTCTTTAGAAGGGTAACAGTGATGTTCTTTAGAAGGGTAACAGTGATGTTCTTTAGAAGGGTACCATTGATGTTCTTTAGATGGTACCAGTGATGTTCTTTAGAAGAGTAACAGTGATGTTCTTTAGAAGGGTAACAGTGATGTTCTTTAGAAGGGTAACAGTAATGTTCTTTAGAGGGGTACCAGTGATGTTCTTTAGATGGTACCAGTGATGTTCTTTAGAAGAGTAACAGTGATGTTCTTTAGATGAGTACAGTGATGTTCTTTAGAAGGGTAACAGTGATGTTCTTTAGAAGGGTAACAGTAATGTTCTTTAGATGAGTACAGTGATGTTCTTTAGAAGAGTAACAGTGATGTTCTTTAGAAGGGTAACTGATGTTCTTTAGAAGGGTAACAGTAATGTTCTTTAGATGAGTACAGTGATGTTCTTTAGAAGAGTAACAGTGATGTTCTTTAGAAGGGTAACTGATGTTCTTTAGAAGGGTAACAGTAATGTTCTTTAGATGAGTACAGTGATGTTCTTTAGATGAGTACAGTGATGTTCTTTAGAAGGGTAACAGTGATGTTCTTAAGAAGGGTAGCAGTGATGTTCTTTAGATGAGTACAGTGATGTTCTTTAGATGAGTACAGTGATGTTCTTTAGATGGTACCAGTGATGTTCTTTAGAAGGGTAACAGTGATGTTCTTTAGAAGGGTAACAGTAATGTTCTTTAGAAGGGTAACAGTAATGTTCTTTAGATGGTACCAGTGATGTTCTTTAGAAGGGTACCAGTGCTGCTCTTTAGATGGTACCAGTGATGTGCTTTAGAAGGGTAACAGTGATGTTCTTTAGATGGTACCAGTGATGTTCTTTAGAAGGGTACCAGTGATGTGCTTTAGAAGGGTAACAGTGATGTTCTTTGGAAGGGTACCAGTGATGTTCTTTAGAAGGGTACCAGTGATGTGCTTTAGAAGGGTAACAGTGATGCTCTTTAGATGGTACCAGTGATGTGCTTTAGAAGGGTAACAGTGATGTTCTTTGGAAGGGTAACAGTGATGTTCTTTAGAAGGGTAACAGTGATGTTCTTTAGATGGTACCAGTGATGTGCTTTAGAAGGGTAACAGTGATGTTCTTTAGAAGGGTACCAGTGATGCTCTTTAGATGGTACCAGTGATGTTCTTTCGAAGGCTAACAGTGATGTTCTTAAGATGATACCAGTGATGTGCTTTAGAAGGGTACCAGTGATGCTCTTTAGATGGTACCAGTGATGTTCTTTAGAAGGGTAACAGTGACGTTCTTTAGATGGTACCAGTGACGTGCTTTAGAAGGGTACCAGTGATGCTCTTTAGATGGTACCAGTGATGTGCTTTAGAAGGGTAACAGTGATGTTCTTTAGAAGGGTACCAGTGATGCTCTTTAGAAGGGTAACAGTGATGTTCTTTAGATGGTACCAGTGATGTGCTTTAGAAGGGTAACAGTGATGTTCTTTAGATGGTACCAGTGATGTGCTTTAGAAGGGTAACAGTGATGTTCTTTAGATGGTACCAGTGATGCTCTTTAGATGGTACCAGTGATGTTCTTTAGAAGGGTACCAGTGATGCTCTTTAGATGGTACCAGTGATGTTCTTTAGAAGGGTAACAGTGATGTTCTTTAGAAGGGTACCAGTGATGTTCTTTAGAGGGGTACCAGTGATGCTCTTTAGATGGTACCAGTGATGTTCTTTAGATGGTACCAGTGATGTGCTTTAGAAGGGTAACAGTGATGTTCTTTAGATGGTACCAGTGATGTGCTTTCGAAGGGTAACAGTGATGTTCTTTAGATGGTACCAGTGATGCTCTTTAGATGGTACCAGTGATGTTCTTTAGAAGGGTAACAGTGATGTTCTTTAGATGGTACCAGTGATGTGCTTTAGAAGGGTAACAGTGATGTTCTTTAGATGGTACCAGTGATGCTCTTTAGATGGTACCAGTGATGTTCTTTAGAAGGGTACCAGTGATGCTCTTTAGATGGTACCAGTGATGTTCTTTAGAAGGGTAACAGTGATGTTCTTTAGAAGGGTACCAGTGATGTTCTTTAGAGGGGTACCAGTGATGCTCTTTAGATGGTATCAGTGATGTGCTTTAGAGGGGTACCAGTGATGCTCTTTAGATGGTACCAGTGATGCGCTTTAGAAGGGTAACAGTGATGTTCTTTAGAAGGGTACCAGTGATGTTCTTTAGAGGGGTACCAGTGATGTGCTTTAGAAGGGTAACAGTGATGTTCTTTAGAAGGGTACCAGTGATGTTCTTTAGAAGGGTACCAGTGATGCTCTTTAGATGGTACCAGTGATGTGCTTTAGAAGGGTACCAGTGATGCTCTTTAGATGGTACCAGTGATGCTCTTTAGATGGTACCAGTGATGTGCTTTAGAAGGGTAACAGTGATGTTCTTTAGAAGGGTACCAGTGATGTTCTTTAGAGGGGTACCAGTGATGCTCTTTAGATGGTACCAGTGATGTGCTTTAGAGGGGTACCAGTGATGCTCTTTAGATGGTACCAGTGATGTGCTTTAGAAGGGTACCAGTGATGTTCTTTAGAGGGGTACCAGTGATGCTCTTTAGATGGTACCAGTGATGTGCTTTAGAAGGGTAACAGTGATGTTCTTTAGATTGTACCAGTGGTGTTCTGTAGAGGGGTACCAGTGACAAAAATCTACAGAAGCATTGACTACATGTTGACCGTTTCCTTTAAGATGCTGATGGCCACTGATGAGGATAGAATTTGTCTAAGTCCAGATGTGTGGACTCCTTTAATTCCTCAGAGAGATTTATTATTTAGATGTTTAGATTATTTAGTTGTTTCCCTCCTGCAGGGAGAACCGAGCCTCTGCTGTTATTCATGTATTATTCTGATCTTCTGTCCTGAATTCAACTGAGGAGAATCTCTAAGTCTTCTCCCTTTCTGAAGTGATCCTCTTGTCAAACAGATCTGTTTACATCTGCTCTCAATTCAGAGATACATGTTTTAATCCAGATTACAGAGAGGCAGGAATAGCAGCTCTGCCTCATCACCAGTAAAACAAACCAGCATTAACTGACGGTTCTGTGACGGCAAAGAGACAGAGAGACTCTGTCTGAGGAGAAAAGAGGAATTAACTCCATTCAGCGGAGATCAGATCAGAACACAACGACCCAGAATCAGACTGAGTGGAGCTGCAGGAAATAACTCAGCCTGACACAAAGACATCTGCTGTTGATGAAGAAAAGTGCTGCAGCTGAACACAGATGGAGTCATTGTGTCCAGCGGACAGACTGATCTTCAAAGGTTCTGGTTTCACATCTTCATGCAGACTAGAAGTGACTGATGGGCTGTTCACACCTTCAGCACCGAGGTCCAATTTCTGTCCTCCAGTCGGGTCAGAATATGACCTGGAACCTGGTGTGTTTTATGATAAGATCACTTTTTGTCAAAATGATCAAAAAGTTTGGGTGGGACTGTTGTATCTAGGATGGAGGATGGGAACATCTGGTTGCTGTGAACCTTGGTGATAAATTTACCATTCCAGACCAGGATCGAACTGGTAACCCTCCAGTTACAAGACGGCCACTCTACCCACTGAGCCATGTCAACCCTACAGTCAGACTCTGGTGGTCTGGTTCTGGGTCAAGCTGAAACATGTTCGGTCCATTTCTACAGTCTGAAAAGCTGCTTTGTTCAGGTCTAAACTTCTAGATCAGTTCTCAAGTTGTGGTGAGAGCTGGAACTGGAGACATGGGGTCATGACTCCTCCCACTCCCCTCTGGCTCTGCCCCCACTGGACTAAACACATCATATTTAAATTTTATATTATATTAAAATATTATATAATATTAAAATATTATGTTGTATCATATTATGTCATATTAGAATATTGTATTACGTTATATTAAAAGATTATTTCACATTTTATTTAAATATTATATTATATTTCTCCCACCATCCAAAAACATGCATGGGGATTAGGTTATTGGCTAATTTAAATTGACCGTAGGTGTGAATGTGAGTGGTTGTCTGTCTCTATGTACCCCTCGAGCCCTCGCAGTTCTCCGTTGTGATGCGTGTTGTGCAGCTGCCATGAAATGCACCCCCTTGCATTTCGCTTTAATATCACAGATAAAAGCAGGGTGAAATACCATTTTATGATTTAATTATTTGTGAGGGAGATAGAAGAGAAGAACATTGGTTGCTTTCAGTCTTTCAAGCTCCTCTAAAGAGAGAAAATAACAGATGTTCTTCTCGGATAATAGTGAATGCAAACCAACACCATTCAATGTGTTCTGTGGAAATATACCCCAACCATAATTACCAAATGAATAAAATGGATTTTTTGAGCAAGTTGAATATATTTGACTTGCGTTTCACAAGGCTAATTGCTACTTTACTTCCTGTTCGCGCTGTTGCAGAGGCGACCTGTCTGTTTCTGTGTAGGGAGAGGGGCTGCATTTCACGTCAGGGTGCAACTAGAGGACCAATCATAGCCCTTGTCATCTCCGTCTTCCCTTGACGTTAAAAAACATTTCCTGCGCCCGGAGAGGACGGAGAGGCTCTCTGTCAGGCTCTCCAATGGGCTCTCTGTCTCTACGTACAGCAATTTACAGAGTACTATAAATTGGCCTTCACACACAGTCCTGCAGAGGTGTATATATACGTCACAGGTAACTACCGTACTTTCCGGGCTATAAGGCGCACCTGAGTATAAGCCGCAATTTATTTCACGTTGTAACATGACATATTTACCGGTACACAGAAAGATGGTAAACAGAAAGATTATTTAAATATTTATTTATGGTTCATACCTTAACTGCTTTTTCCAGACAGTACCTGAAACGCGTCTGTAACATGGCACTGAAACGGCAGTTACATGGCTGGTTAAAAAAACAGAAAAGTAATTGAAGGCTATCGTCATATTTCTCCTGCGCACTGAAACCACCAAAGTTGTTTTCTTCAATGTTGAACTTCAGCCTCAGAAAGCATTCGTCACACACCTTCTCAGTCTCGCTCTTTTGTAGCCAGATTGCATCATATGCATTTCTTCATGTGTTATTCATGATGAGGGTGTTAAAAGTTAAGCTTAAAAATAGCATCTTCCCTGGCGCATCACGTCTTCCACCTGTCTGTCTTGCTCCTGTGCGTCCTGCGCGGGCGTACCTGGCCATTAGCCCGTAAAAATTTTGAAACAGCTGCATCGTTGTATTGGCCGCAGGGTTCAAAGCGTGAGAAAAAAGTAGCAGCTTATGGTCCGGAAATTACGGTACATATTTTTGATAACATCACACCTTCAAACCCAAAAATATTCATGCGCTCAGAGTGTGTACATCAGTGTGCAATAATAATTTTAAAAACACAACAAATGACAAAATAATCCTGAAGCAAAGAGAAGAAAATAATGAAGAGTCTGAATGTAGTACTGAAGTACTGAGTAGTATTTCTAATAGATAGCACTGGAGTAGTATTGAAGTACTGAGTGAGAGTTGTGAAAGAGCAGGTCCAGGACATCCAGCAGCATCAGTCCTGTTGCTATGGTTACCTGGACCTGATTAGCCAATCCCATATTTTTGTTATGAATTATTGTTAATCTTTTTAGATTATTATTCTGCCTCTCTATGAATATTCAAGTCTCTGTCAGTGTTCTGGGTCTGCAGAGATTTTGGTTCTGGATCCAGCTGGTCCCAGTGTCAGATCCTCAGGATCAGGTTCATCCTCTTCAGAGCAGGACTGAGATCCGCCTCAGACTGGATCCAGTTTTAAACAAGTTGGTCTCCAAGAACCAACCCACCAGGGGTTTGAGTCGTCTCACTGCGTTGCCGTGGATACAGCTGCGTTACCATGGAAATGTTACTACAGGCAACCACAGTTTGACCGTCAGGAAAAGTGTGAAGCAAAATATTTTATTAATAACTTCAGAGAGTTCAGATCAGATCTCAGAAGGACTAAGAGATGACTGGTGACTCTATACAATAATGCTCTAATGCTCTCTCTCTCTCTCTCTCTCTCTCTCTCTCTCTCTCTCTCACACACCTGTGGCAGGTAAAGAGGAGCTGCCATGTTGGCCTCCTCCTTCCCCCCCTCACTCCTCCTCCTACTCCTCCTCCCCCCTCCCTCCCACCCTGCTGATGTCATTGTGACCTCTGACCCCTCGGTGAGGTGGGTGGAGATACATGGCGCCCCCCTCTCTCATCTGGTCCTGGACCCAGGGGCGGGGCGTTTCTATGTGGGTGGGGTTGACCACCTGTACCAGCTGACTTCTGACCTGGAGGTGATGTCACATGTGAAGACCGGCCCTCATCTGGACTCCCCGGACTGCCTCCCCCCCATTGTCCCACAGGACTGCCCCTCGGCCACGCCCACTCACAACTACAACAAGCTGCTGCTGCTGGAGGGGACGGGGCCAGGCAGCCTAATCGTCTGTGGTTCGCTCTATCAGGGGATCTGTGATAAGAGGTAAGGCTTCCTGGCTGTGTCCAGGTGTGTCTACCTGTGCTGATGGTTGATTGCCTTATCTGTGCTCCTGCAGGAGTCTCACCAACATCTCCCAGCTCATCTACCAGACCTCCAACCCCGTCGACACGCAGTACGTTGCTGCCAATGACCCCCGAGTCTCCACCGTTGCCGTGGTGATAACCACAGAGAACAAACAGGAAGGGGGCGGGGTCAGTGGCATGCTGCGCTTGATGATGGTTGGTCGAGGCTACACCAGCAAAGGTCCCGGTGATATCCCACCAATCACGACACGGCGTCTCTTCCCGGTGGTTCCTCCCCGTCGTGCATTCTCTCAAGAGGAGGAGCTGGGAAAACTTGTTGTAGGAAGTTACTCTGAGTACAACAACCACTTTGTGAAGGCTGTCTCCCACGGCAACCATGTGTATTTCCTGTTCTCTCGGCGGGACATGTGGCACAAGAAGGAGTACCGGACCTACGCCTCTCGGCTCTGTGCCTCCGACCGCAGCTTCTATTCCTACGTGGAGGCGCCACTGTTGTGCCACGGAGGATATAACCTGGCCCAGGGAGCGTGGCTGGGAAACCACTCAGGTGAACCCGCCCTGTTTGTCATCATGGCTGCAGGACAAGCATCCACACCTGTAGCAACTGCTCGCTCTGCTCTGTGTGTTTATGGGATGGCAGAGCTGGACACCACATTGCAGAGAGCACAGGAAGTTTGCTACACCCAGGGAGGACGAGGCAGCGGCGGACAGGAAGAGGCCTACATTGAATACGCCGTGTCATCAAAATGTCTGAAGCTACCTAAGGTACGAAGCACGGGGTAAATTAGTTAATATCTAATAAGAATAATAAACATAAATTCAGCATTAGTGATCTCACTGAGTCAATCACATCGATCATTGATTAATCCCTTCACTGATGACCTGTGATGACATCACAGATTAGCAGGTTGGTTTGATAAGAACCTGTCGATGATCACATCTGTCTCAATGCTGGCCTGAATACTGAGGATTACAGATGTGATGTGGAGCAGCTGGATCTATGGTCAGACAGCTGTCTCACACACACACAGATTAAAATGTGCTTCTGTGATTCAGTCCTGAAAAATAAAATCTCACTGAGAGTGAAAGAGTCCCTCTTTGAGACAAATAGATAAATAGTTTAATAGTTGTTATTATTTATTTTCTCTCTCTCTCCATTCGGGTATCAGGACTCTTTGTCAGAGTACCCCTGTGGGGGGGAACACACCCCAAACCCCATCGCCAGCGCTGTGCCACTGCCGGCCACGCCCACCTTCACCTCCACCTTCCAGCTGACTGCTGTCACCACGGCAACAGAGGCGGGACACACCATTGCCTTCCTAGGAGACAGAGAGGGACGACTGCACAAGGTGAACACACTCTAATTATGTTAGCATTCGTGCTAAGCTAACAGTTTAACCCTTCATACTAAACTGTTTCCTCTGTTAGCAGTCTTTATGCTAAGCTGTTTCATGTTAGCTGTTTTTATGCTAAGCTATTTCTTGTGAACAGTCTGTATACTAAACTCTTTCCTATTAGCAGTCTTTATGCTAAGCTGTTTCATGTTAGCAAATTCTATGCTAAACTGTTTCCTGTTAGCAGTCTTTATGCTAATGTGTTTCTTGTTAGCAGTCTGTATACTACACTGTTTCCTGTTAGCAGTCTTAATGCTAAGCTGTTTCCTTTTAGCAGTTTTTATGCTAAGCTGTTTCTTGTGAACAGTCTGTATACTAAACTCTTTCCTGTTAGCAGTCTTAATGCTAAGCTGTTTCCTGTTAGCAAATTCTATGCTAAACTGTTTCCTGTTAGCAGTCTTTATGCTAATGTGTTTCTTGTTAGCAGTCTGTATACTACACTGTTTCCTGTTAGCAGTCTTAATGCTAAGCTGTTTCCTTTTAGCAGTTTTTATGCTAAGCTGTTTCTTGTGAACAGTCTGTATACTAAACTCTTTCCTGTTAGTAGTCGCAATGCTAAGCTGATTCCTGTTAGTAGTCGCAATGCTAAGCTGATTCCTTTTAGCAGTCAGTCTTTATGCTAAGCTAACTGTTTCCTCTGTTAGCAGTGTTTATGCTGTTTCCTCTGTTAGCCGTTATTATGCTAAGCTATTTAACTTTTTAACCCTGTCTACATCGTGGGGATGGTAACATTACATTGGTTACATTTTTTCAAAGAGATTAAATTTTAGTGAGAAGAATGAAAATGTTTCCCTCTCTGAGGCTCTGAGTCACATCATAATGATAATAACAATAATAATAGTAACAGTATTAATAATACACGGTGTAACACTAAATCAGCGATCAGCGATCTGGACTCTACTCTTGGTGAACCAGCTCCTCCTGTAACCCTTTTCCACCGGGATGGTTCCAGGGCTGGTTCGGGGCCAGAGCCTGACTTAGCAGCAGTTCTTTGTGTTTCCACAGCCTAAGCACCACAGCCTAAGCACCCTGGTGCTTAAAACGGGGCCAGGTAAGCACCAAGTCTTTGCTGGTCCAGAGCTAAACACCGATTACATCTGGGGCTTGGGGTGGGGTTATTGCAACCAGCAAGACCGGAGTAAATACTTCCTGGTTCGATGACAAATCAAATGTATTAAAAGCACTCCCGGGACACAGAAGTTTTGCACAAACTGTTGCTCACTGAAATCCAGATCAATAGAACAAATGCAGATTTTGAGCACGGAAATATATTCTGTGCTTAAAGTTAGTTTTAATACAAGTGTTTCTCCTCCTCGTGCATTTGCTTGTTCAAAATCTGTCTTTGCTCAGGAATGTGGCACATATATAAATCCATGCATTTAGTTTTGTCAACATTGGATTTTTTTCCAAAGCCTTGTTTTGATTTTGCACCACACAAGATTTGCTGGGTGAAAACAAAAATGTAGTGATGCACTGACATTTTGCAGTGACATAATGCCTTGGCTCTGACTGAGCTCCTTGCCAGTAGAAAAAATAGTGGAAAAGGGGTACTGGTGAACCAGCTCCTCCTCCTGGTGAACCAGCTCCTCCTCCTGGTGAACCAGCTCCTCTCCTGGTGAACCAGCTCCTCCTCCTGGTGAACCAGCTCCTCCTCCTGGTGAACCAGCTCCTCCTCCTGGCAGCCGGATGTTGTGACAGTGTCTCCTTCTGTGGTGTGACTCTGGTGTTAAACTAAGTGTGGATCTTGTTCTCAGGTGTGATGGTAACTCACCTGTGTGTGCTGCAGGTGTTGGTGCACTCTGATTGGTCAGGTGATCTGTATGGCAGCGTGTTGGTGGACAGAGACAGCGCAGTCAATGCTGACATCCTGTTGGACGGCAGCCAGCAACATGTCTATGTTTTAACCAGCAGCAGGGTGAGACTGTCTGTCTCTCTGTCTGTTCTCCTGTCTCTCTGTCGCTGTCTTTTTGTCTAAACTTTATTTAAACAGACATGTGACCTGCTTCCTGCCTGTCTCTCAGCTGTCGAAGGTTCCTGTGTCGTCCTGTGAGAGACAGACAGACTGTCCCTCCTGTCTCGCTGTCAGAGACCCGTACTGTGGCTGGTGTGTCCTGGAGGGAAGGTAGGTGTGGATCAGTCACCACTGTTATTGATCCTTTACTGTGACTTGGATCACAGCTGTCCTCATGTCAAAATGTCTGCTGATATTTTGATTTCTTTTGTCCAGATGTTCCCGTAAACATCAGTGTCAGCGTCACATGCAGCCCAATCATTGGCTCTGGAGCTTTGAACCAACCAATCAGTGTGTGGCGATGCAGAGCCTGCAACCGGCCAATCAAAGCAAAGATGAGCAGACACAGGTATCCTGTCATTAGGCTGCAAACATTCTTTATTCTTTGTCTTTGAAACAGCTGGACTCATTTCCAGCCAATATGTGATCAATAATCAATAATAATAATAATATCAGCCATTTGTCACTGTGTTTATATCTTTGTTTACATGTCCATCTCCAAGGTAACTCTGACGGTTGTCCAGCTTCCTGCTCTCACTGAAGCAGAGTCTCTGTCCTGCATCTTTGAGCTCCTCCCACCTCAGCCTGCCATCGTCATGGGAACCAGCATCACCTGTCAATCACCAGTGCCGGAACTCCTCCCACCAATGGTGACAGGAAGTGGTGAGTAAACAGCTGATGTGTTTTAGGATTGTTTACAGGCTGTAACATGTTAACAGACTAACATAATATCATGTTAACATACTGACATATAATATTTTCACATACTAACATACTAATGCACAGTGGTGCAGTGGTCATCACTGTCTCCTCACAGCAGAAAGTACCAGGTTTGATTCCCAGCCTGGATCCTTCCTGTGAGGAGTTTGATGTTCTCCTCATGTCTGCTAGTTCTCTCTGGTCCTTCATGAAGGAAAGTCAATGGTTGATCTAGATTAGTAGGTGTGAATGTGAGTGTGAATGATTGTCTGCCTCTCGATATTCTTCTTGATTTCCTGTTCCTGTAACTCTTCCAGATCACATGATCCTGCCTGTGTCACTGATGTTTGGTCATGTGACCATCACCACAGGCAACATGACCTTCTATGACTGTGGAGCTGTGAGCCGTCTGAACCAGAGCTCCCAGTAAGACACTATGATCCACCAGTACATCCACCCAGTCAGGCCTAGTCAATGCTGACACTAATACTGATGATGATGTGCTGCAGGTGTCTGGCATGTGTCAGCAGTGAGTGGAGGTGTAACTGGTGTCCTCTGGATCAGCTCTGTACCCACAACCACAGCTGTCCCAACCAACACGTCATCCTCAACCAGAGAGTGAGACAGTCTTCCTGCCTGTCTCTCCACCTGTCTGTCTACCTGTCTGTCGTTTATGCATTGTTCACACTACATGATTTTAGCCCAATCGGCCAGTCAGCGACTGTTTTTTTACTCTCCTCCCCTAGATCAGGGTGAGTCAGTCGTCCACTCAGTAGCTAGGGTCGTTAGGTGTAAGCACCTCAAAGACACCAGTCAGACGCTCGCTGACGAAAACTGAACATCTACCATGCTAAATATTAAGTTGAGTCATGCTGATGTAAAAAGAACCATGGCCAGTGAGAGCAAACATGGTTGCTGTGAAATGTGGATGTGAAAAGGAGCAACATCAACAACGACAACATTTTCTCTCTTTTTTTTCCTTTCACTACATGGTAGCTCACAAACAGCCTGGAGTTAGGCGTTCTGCTCCTCGTTCCTGTTTGCAATGAAAAGCTTGTCTGTAGACTGAGGTCCAGTCAGCCTCCTCTCACTAATTCCTGGTCATATGAGCCGCTCCAACTTTTCTACCAGGAATCTGGCTGGACCATAGTGTACATTGTCAAGTAGGACAGTCAGCTACACCTGCTGATGCAGAGTCCTGTAGTGAGAACAAGGCTTCACCTGTCTACCTGTCTGTCTCACACCATTTCCTGTCTCACAGGAGTCTCCAGGTCCCACTTTCTGCCCTCTGGTCTTCGCCCTGCAGAGTTCTGCCTTAGTGCCATTGGGCCTGAGCACCACTTTGGTGCTGCAGGGACGCAACCTGGATGTCTATATGGTGAGGACAGCTGCTGCTGCTAATGTTCCTATTAGCACTGAAGACCCCCTAATAGGGATGCACCAATCCACATTCTTTCACTTCCGATCCAATTCCGATACCTGAATTTGGATATCTGCCGATATGGATACTATTCCAATACCAGAGCTCTGTGTGCTTTAATATTATTATTATCATTATTGCTGATTTTATATGAGGCTGTAATAAACTCCTCCCAACAGGAAGTATATGACATATGTCCCGAAAGGCAAATTGGGGTGAGTATGAGGTCAGAAAACAGGAAGAATCCATCCTGAAAACAAATACTCAACAAAGGTTTTAAATTGATTGTCAATATTTACTAAATTCCAAGATAAGGTTAAACTACTAGTGCAATATACACCATCAAAAAAAAACAAAAAATAGCTGTCATATAAAGTACACAGCACAAATACACATCATTACTATGCAGCAACACAGTTTTTAAGTGTCAAATGTGAAATAAAGGGTAAACTTCTCAAAACCTCTCACACAAAACCTCTCCATATAAAATACAAAGGGCTGCTTCATCTGATCAGTGCGAAGCTGCTCGACCCAGTGCTGTCAAGGAAACTGAAAAGATTCTGTGAAAATTGCAGATTAAGATTAGGGCACTGTGGATGAAACAATGATTTATACATAACGAGGAAACATAGTACTGGGCTATGTGAGTGTGGACATCCTGAGACAGTGGAACATATTTTGCTTGACTGGAGTCTCTATTGTGCTGAGAGGAGAGACCTCTTTAAAACATTAACAGATCTGGGATTGGTTTCATCTTCTATTAGAACGTTATTTGGCTTCCATAACAATCATCAGCAGATTGAGACAGCAATTTTACAGTTCCTGCACAATACAAGACAGTATGGGAGAATGTGAGATAAAACTGTGACTCACGGACTAACCTGTGGAGGGCAGTAATATGCTGTGGAGCGTCAAAACTGCCAAGAAACAAAAGAAGAAGAAGAAGACGGCCCAGTGCTGCTCAATGCTAAACTGCTAGCCCCAGTGCTGCTCAATGCTAAACTGCTAGCCCAGTGCTGCTCAATGCTAAACTGCTAGCCCCAGTGCTGCTCAATGCTAAACTGCTAGCCCAGTGCTGCTCAATGCTAAACTGCTAGCCCCAGTGCTGCTCAATGCTAAACTGCTAGCCCCAGTGCTGCTCAATGCTAAACTGCTAGCCCAGTGCTGCTCAATGCTAAACTGCTAGCCCCAGTGCTGCTCAATGCTAAACTGCTAGCCCAGTGCTGCTCAATGCTAAACTGCTGGCCCCAGTGCTGCTGCTGGAAGTGGACCACCATCTGAAGTGGACTGCAGGTGGACCTGATGTGTCTCTGTCTCTGTGCAGGATGAGGCTCAGTCTGTTTGTGTTGTGGAAATCGAAGGAGTCCAGTTCAACCTGACAGCTGCTGTGGAGAAAAGAGACGACAACACACACACCTTCACCTGCAGCCCACACCAGGTAACGCCCCCCACTGCTAATTGTAATGCTAACCTCAACCGTAAGCATCTGCAGGGATTCACACTGTAAAACATATGAAGGCTGTGCTGTTCTCTCTACCTGTCTGTCTGTAGTTTCAGTATCCCGTCAATCAGCTTCAATATTCGGCTGCTGTCTATTTGCGTAGAGGAGAGAGACGTATCGACACCTCACCTGGCCTTCAACGTAAGAACCTCTGTGTGTGTGTGTGTGTGTGTTTGTGTGTGTGTGTGCGCGCGTGCGTTAGTGAGAGCGCAACCGATTTTATTGGCTGATCGTTATTTGCTGTGTTGTTCAGTTCAGTTGTACGACTGCTCAGCTGGCCAATCAGATTGCTCCCAGTGTTGGGCGGTGCCGGAGGAGTATGGCTGTGTGTGGTGTTCAGGAAGCCCCGCCCCCAAGTGTGTCTACAATCAATCGTGTTCCAGCGTACCTGCAGACACCTGCCCACCTCCTCAGATCGTGCAGGTGAGTCTAATGATCAGTCACTCTGTTTACTGAAGGCTGGTTTTGCCATGGAAACCTTTACCTGTTGACCTCTCTCTCTGTCTACCTGTCTGCAGGTGCTACCTGTTTCTGGTCCTCTGGAGGGTGGAGTCCTGGTGACGATCACTGGGTCCAACTTCGGGATGAGGTACCAGGATGTGATGGGTGGAGTCACAGTGGCAGGTGTTCAGTGTCAGCCCCAACCTGAGGGATACCTGATCTCCACCAGGTAACACACACACACACACACACACACACACACACACACACACACACAGATACACACTCTGAGTGATCAGGGCTAACCTCTGTGTGTGTATGTGTGTGTGTGTGTGTGTGTGTGAAGGATTGTGTGTGAACTGCAGACCAGTGGGGAGCAGAGGGAGGGGCCTGTCCTGGTTTCTGTGGGAACGAGTCCTCCTGGAAGGTCTACCCAGATCTTCACCTATCAGGTAAGGGTAAGAGCAAGAACCAGATCCAGGTGATCCACCTCAGCTGACTAGACCTCATCTGTCACCACATTTGGGGACTAGACTAGAGACCACATCTATGACCACATCTGAGGACTAGATCCAGATCCAAGCCTTCCTCCATGTTCAGGTCCAGGTCCAACCCTTGGTATAGTGAGTTAGCTACTTTTTTTAGGACCAAATGATTTAAATTGCAATTTATTTATTTGGATAAGCCCCTTGAGATGCACCATCTCGTTTTCGAGGGGGTCCAGACATACAGCGCATAATAAACAGAATAAAAGAATAAACCAACACAAACAAACAAAACAAAAACTGAACCAAATAAAAAACAGATACACCACAGATTATCATGAAAAACACTGAGTTATTACAACTGAAAGAGGGTCGTAATAGCCAGCATAAAATCAACAGTGAAGAATCTTCACCCAGGGTCGGGTCGCGGGGGCCGCAGCTTAAGCAGGGAAGTCCAGACTTCCCTCTCCCCGAGCCACCTCATCTGGCTCCTCTCGATGTGGAGGAGCAGCGGCTCATTTTGGCTGCTTGTATCAGTGATCTTGTTCTTAGGGTCACGACCCACAGCTCGTGACCATAAGTGAGGATAAGAACGTACATCGAGCGGTAAATTAAGAGCTTCGTCTTTCGGCCCAGCTCCCTCTTTACCACGACGGACCTATGCAGCGTCCACATGACAGCAAAAGCTGCACTGATGATCACGCAGGCCTGAGTTAAACCGCAAACATGGAACAAAAGGAAGTGAGGATGGCTCAGATTCAGATAAACAGATGAGTTCAGAGAGTGCTGAAGACATTTGATGCAGTAGAGCTCTGAAATTATCAAAATGAAAAATAAATGATTTTTTTGTTGTATGCATGTACTTTATGTGTATGTATTGTGCTTAGATTGTCTTTTTAAAATCCAAAATGTAAAAATAATTCATTCAGTGGCACTCATTTCTCTTCTCTAATCTCTTGAAAAAAATTGGCTAGTGGAAATTCTGATTGGCTGGTAACTTTAGAAAGTTACCAGACAAATTGGCTGGTAATTAATTAATTAAATTGAGTCCATTTAACAAAACATATCAGGCATGCACATACAAGAATTCATTGAACACAGGAGCAGGCCATCACAAAGTGAGAAGACAAAATCCTCTTAAAAAGATGCAATGAGAAAACAGATCTGATATAAGCAGGTAAATTATTCCAGTCTGCTGGGGCTTTCAACATAAAAGCTCTTCTGCCAACTGATTTTTTTTAGCAAGGGGAACAAAAAAATAGAGTTGGTTAGAATGTCTGATATTATGATTCAATGTATGAGGTATCAGAAACTGCTGTAGGTAAGGGGGATCATTAAAATAAATACATTTATACATAAATAAAACATGATCTATATGAAGTTTAAATGTGAGTTGAGAGTCCAGCCATACACGTAGGTATTTAAAACTTTCAACTTTATGCAGAGGTGTATTGTCAATGCAGTTAATTTCAATGACGTTCCGTGGGGGGAAGTGGGGGGGGTGGGGGTTTCCCAATGACGTTCCGTGGTGTGCGTCGGCTGTGTTTTTCCGCACCGAAAAATAGTTGAAAAGAAAATGAACAAGACAAGCCCTTTGCGTTGTGATCTGCACTGCCATTCACTAGAAGTAAATGTGCAGTACACGGAAAGTAATTGGGGGGGGGGAAATCGAGTACATTTATTCACTTTGGCCGAAATATTTCTGTGGGTTCATAGGAATGTAGTTATGCCGCGGAACCAACCTGCGGTCAGCTCTGATAAATTCGGACAATGGCTGGGTGGCCAGGAAAATGCTTTCACACACTTAGTTAGGTCTCGGGACTGTGGGGAAACACTGAATTTGGCCTGGGGGTGGCGTATCCCTTTAAGAAGAAACTTATTACATGATAGCCATTTCTGCACATCTGTAAAATCAGACTGAAGAGAGGCTTGTATTTGTGTAAGTCAGGCTGGGATGTACATGTGTCATCAGCATAAAGTTGAACCTGACATTTATCAAGACTTGATGGTAGATCATTTACAAAAATAGAAAAAAGGAGCGGGCCCAGAGTTGATCCCTGTGGGACACCCCTTTCTTGGACAAGAAAATCAGATTTAGACCCATTTATGACAATACACTGTTTTCTGTTTTGAAGGTATGCACTAAACCACTGAAAGGCATTAAGAGAGAGGCCAATACCGTAAAGTTTATCAAGCAACAAGTAACGGTCAGAACAGTCACAAGCTTTTGTTAAGTTAATAAATATAGCACCAGTGAGTTTACCGTTATCTGCGGCAGAGAACACATTATTACTAAACTTTAGCAGAGCTGTTGTAGTTGAATAGTTAGCTCTGAAGCCAGAATGATTTAAAAGATTTTATTTTGATTATTTGACAATTAAAATTATTACATTTATTAAAATGATTAAAAATTGATAAAATTATCAAAAAAAAGGATTTAATAATGATGTTTCTGAGCTCAGTCTGGGGAAGAGTGTCTTAGGGACCAGTTTTACTGTCAGCTGTTTTTAAATATATTAAATATATTAAATACTTTATTATTTTAACCATCAGGACCCTCAGCTCCTGGATCTGGTTCCTGATCAGGGGCCGGTCTCTGGGGGAACCAGACTGACCATCAGAGGACGGCAGCTGCTGACCGGACAGAAGTCAGACCTGAGTGCTTTCCTGGGGCCCCAGCCCTGCTACATGTGAGTACTGACACTACTACACTGACCAAAACTTCCAACGCAACACCCCCATGATTGAGAAATTTTGGGCACACAAAGCCAAACAATTAATTTCAGTTATTACACACGAAATATCACATGAAATCTCAAAGGATTTGCTTTTGTTTGCTGCATGCCTACATGTTGTTCCACTTGACTGCACATCCTTAGAATTTGTCACCGCTGATGAAACTGTCAATAAGTAGCCGTACCAGTGGCGATCTTTAGTACTCAGCTGCATTGTCCAGGTGAAACGTTCGTGCATGGCACGACTACATCAAAATCAGAGAGAAATTGGTGTGCTGACAGCTGGAATGGCACAGAGACGTGTTGCCAGGGCCTTGGGTGTTCATGTGTCGAACATTTCGCATCTATGGAACCGGTATAATGAGACAGGGCGCATTAATGACTGACCACGAGCTCCCAGGCCACGTGTCACCACCCCTCTACAGGACCGCCATATTCGTCTTCAACATCTGAGAAACTATTTCCTGCCAGCTACAGTGACTGCAGCACAGACCAGAGGTCAACATCAGAACAGAATCAGCAAAGAAAACAGTACGCAACCGTACTGGGGTGCCATTTTTTTATGTGACGGTTTCTTTTCATTCAAGAGCGGGCTACTGAACCGCTTTATTTTTGTGATGTTCTTATTTTTCTGGGGTGCCAGCCAGGCAGTGAGTCTGACAAAATAAATTATTATAAAGGGTATTTGGTTGTCAGTAGTCATCTTTGTCCCTCTAAAACCCCACACACAAGGATCCTAAGGATTAACCTTAACAACCTTAAACATCATTGAAACTAAGTGGAAAGGATGAAACTCTCTGAAATTAAATTTTCATGTCCCTTAAATCAACACACACAAAAAATATATTCAAACCCACACAAATATAGACAACAAAGTCAAACCACAACTCCATTTTTTTCTTTTCTCAACATAAAATGATATTTTCTTTTCCTTTTCAGTTCCAGGCAGAGTTTATGCTCTTCAGTCAAAAACAAAATTATATTCCATAAGGTTTTGTCCATAAAAAATAAAAATGCAAAACTTACTTTTTCTTCTGTTTCAACAAAGAAATCAGTTTTTGTCAAAAGGAAAAAACAAAACCAAACCCAGCTGTCTTCAGCGATAGTTTTAAATAAAGTTTGCTCTGAATTTGAAAAAAAAAGAGAGAGAGAGACTCACGTCACTCCGACCGAGTAGCTTGTCAGTCACCGCTGGCTGTCTGGTCTGTTTGTCAGTCAGTCAGTCAGGTTGCAGCTAATCGCTCCATGGGGCCGTTCCCTACTCACAGGAGGATGAGAATATGCTGATGAGGCATGAGGAAGAGGCACGAGGAACTTCTGGACAGCGGCGGAGGTCAGATCGTCACGGGTCTAGCTGCGGAGATGCGGCGCTATTCCGGCTGGCGTTTACCACACAGGTGTCATGGTCCGGCTCAGTGTTGACTAGCTCACTCCTGATTGGTCGAGCAGCTCCCAGTTTGGTCAGCACCTGTGTGGCTCTGGCAGCTCCAGGCTCATCCTGTGGTGCACCAAAAACCGCTCACAGCTCCTCACAGCTGTTTACCAACTAGTGATAGTTGCATTCCAGCATCCAGCATTCTCTCTGAGTGTCACCAACGGACCAAAAGCATCAGAACCAGGCGTAAGTCAGCTATGACGCTCATTTCACTGTTTATCCATCTGAACGTGAGCGTGGATGCTGGAGGAACTGCTGTGATCCATGAGGCTCCTGGTCTGGTTCTTCCTCTAAAGGCCGCAATGGTCCCTGTATAAGCTGCCCATTGAGAAGAGGAGCTGGGGGAGGTTTGTGGTTTCTGTGCTCAGGTAGAAACTCCGGAGCTTTTATTAGTCCAGTGTCCCAGACTGTCTGCACTGTTTGAGCTCCTGAAATCTGGCTGATCAGCAGGAACCAGGTCCAGTGTAGCAGCAGTGTGGAGGTGGTTCTGGTTCTGCTGGGACTCTTTAAGTCCAGACTGAGGGTGGAACACCTACCGTCACATGATGGACACTGATCAGACCTTCAGCCACAGGTGGACTGTTGGGAGGTTGTGACTTCAGTGGAGGAAGATGGAGGGTTGCTTTAAATTTCTGAGCAGAGAAACTCTGATCTGAGGTTGTTTTGTTTGTTTATTTTGTTTGTTTTGCTTTTGTGCATTTTAACACAGGATGAAAAGCTGATGGTTTTGTGAGGCTGTTCCCTTTGGAACAATGAAGGGATTTTGAAAACCAAAACTTCCTCTCTCTCCTCTTCCTCCTCTCAGAGTGGAAGATGTGAATGACTCCCAGTTGGTGTGTCAGACTGGTCCCAGTAATCAGACAGGTGAGGTCACACTTCGGGTTCTTTTCGGGGAAGCAGAGAGAACCGTTCCCAACGTTACCTTCCGTTACCTTGACGACCCCTTCATCACTGACGCCACACCTGCAGAGAGCTTCTATGCGTAAGAACCTGATCACCACTCTCCAATAATCAATCATCTCATAACTCAAAGTCCTCACCAGGTGATGACTTCCTGTTCTCAGAGGTGGGCGTGTCGTCATGGTTACGGGCAGGAACCTGGACGTTGTGCAGCAGCCAATCATATCGGTGTGGGTGGAGCCTTTGAAGGGCCAGAGGGTGAAACGGAGAAGACGATTGGCTCTGCTTACCGCCAAACAGCAGCTGGTGTTCAACAGCACCATGGTAACGGTGAGATCAGCGGGTCTGTCTGTCTGTCCACCTGTCTGTCTCTCTGTTCTGTCCACAGTTTTTACTGTTAGAGCTGTGATTGTCCACTGGAAACAAACAATAAATTGACTTGGCTCTCCACCTGTCTCTACCTGTCTCTACCTTTCTCTCTCTCTCTCTTTCTCTCTCTTGCTTTCTCTCTCTCCACCTGTCTCTCAGGTGTCAGAGCACTGCTTGGTCCTGTCGTCGTCTCAGATGACCTGTCCAACCCCAGAGGTGACCCCAGAGGTCAAAGTAAAAGGCGTCTGGTTTCAGCTGGACAACGTCCGAGTCCACTATGAGACCATCAAGGTACCTCAAAATGAACCTCAGGAAGATAAAACTGAGCTCCTCTTTAATTTATCTTATCACTCAGGACATTATTACCATGGTGACATGACAGGATATTATGGTTATTATATATTATTATGGTAAGCTGACTGCATTTAACTCTCCTCAGTTTTAAGCAGCAGAAGGTGGTCTAGGGTCTAGTGTCCAGGGTTCAGGGTTTAGGGTTCAAACTACAAATTATTTGCTTCTTATCAAGATGACAAATCTTAGCTTTAGATAATTTATCTTTTTTTAAGAGTTAGTTTCTTAAGTGTTCAACTTTATACTAAAATCTTAAAAAGCACATTTTTGTCTCATATAGGCAGGAAATCTTATAATGAGGTAAATAACTGTTAAAAAAAGATGAATTACATCTGTCACCCAAAGTGTCATCTTGTTTTAAAGGGACACTGTGTAATTTTGTAAGTATTTTATTACCTCAAATCAACGTCTTCATTCATAAATAGATCTCATTGGTGTAAAATAACATATGCCAACACTCTGACTTATCCTCCTGGGTGAAGAATCAGTTATCTGTCTTTACATAGAGCGGGTCGCTCATACGGAAGCTTCCATGTCTTTCCGGTCTATCAAAAACTACGGACTGCCGAGAGGGACATAAAGCACTACCTGCTAGTAGCCATAGGACAAAATGCATTTCTGCGTTTTGCGATTCACATTTACACAGAGAAGTAAGGTGGAGACGCCAGTTTTACTTATCTGGCACTAAACTAAAACCTGCACTGCACTTTTAGTCATAATACAAGAGCATACTTATGCCGCGCTGAATCCTCATCACCAAAAAAAAAAAGGGCCATAAAATGACCGGAGTTCCAGGCGGGGGATCCGTGCTGTGTCGCCGCCCAGGAGCACCCCATGCCTGGCCACGGCCGGCCACGGCCCGCCGGGAAGTCCTCCGGACCAGAGGAGGGCTGTCAAGGTCTGGGGAAAAAAGACCGGAGCTCCCGCCCGGGGATCCACGGTGATAGTGACCACCCGGGAGTTGACCCGTTCCGCTTACCGTAGTCCCAACCATGTTGCAATGCATGCAAAGTCAAATTTAACCACTAGGTGGGAGAAAAAAAAAATTACACAGTGTCCGTTTTCAAACTCAAGTTGTTTGATTCATCTTAAACCAGAATTTTCTGCTTATTTTATGTGTACATGTAGACTATTTCACCACTGGTGCTTTTCCACAGGCGCTCTACACGGTTGTGGCACTTTTCCACTAGTACCTGGTTCTAGGTCCTTTTTTCGTACCTCCTCAGCCCTGGTTCCAAGCGATCCGAAGCAACACTAAAACGCGACGTCAGCCGACTGCCTTCCACTGATTGCCCAACGAGTGTCGTCATTGGAAGCGTCATCGGATGCGTCCGATTGGACTGTAAAAACCAAGCACAACTCGACTCCGCCATTTTTAAAACTGGCAACTGCTTCGCTATTGTTACAATTCCTGGAGTCTTCTCTGTCTCTTTTCTTTCGCTTTGTGCGTGACAGAAACTCACAAAGTGAGCAACAAATATGTGATCGCTTCCTTGTCCTCCATTGTTTGTGTTGATGTTCTTCTTCTTCCCGGTTTTCTGTGTCGCATGCAAATGAAGTTACGGCAGTTTCGCGCTGCCGTTTGACGACTCCGCCCACGCCGAGGAGGTACTCAGTTGTAATGGAAAAGCAACAAAACTGGGCCGTACCGTGCCGTTACTGTGTAGTGGACAAGCGCCATATGGGTCTGAAAAAAACCTCTCTACCTCTACCTCTCTCTCTCTCTCTCTCTCTCTCTCTCTGTCTCAGGGTAAAAGCTTCACTTATTATCCAAACCCGGAGTTCTTTCCTCTGAACAGAGAGGATCCAGACGCTCCCTACCGCTTCAAACCAGGAGGTGTGATCGCTGTCGAGGTAACTTCGTCTTCACGGGCGTCTCGTTTGTTCAACGACTGGCACAATCAAACATGTCTGATGTTTGCTTCTGTGGCGACCCTCAGGGCCAGGACCTGATCAGAGCAATATCCAGACAGGAAGTGACAGCTCGACTCGGGGATCAGGAGTGTGAGGTGAAAACTCTGGACAACACTCACCTGTACTGTGAACCTCCAGAGATCCAACCAATGAGTGTGGAGGACAGCAGTGAACTGCCCAGCCTCAAGGTGACGTCCTGTACACACTGCTGTATATACAGGTGTATGTACTGATACACTGATTATTCACATCCATTCATACACCCTGTCTGTGTTTCAGGTGTTCATGGGGAACCTGCAGGTAGACCTGGGTCTCGTTCAGTACGACAGTGACTCTCTGTCTGTCCTCCCATTGGCTGCTCAGATTGGTTTGGGGGTGGGAGCAGCTGTTATCATCCTATCAGTGCTGGTCGTCATCCTCATGTACAGGTAGATACCTTTCTGTCTGTCTGTCTGTCTGTGTGTCTACCTGTTTGTCTGTTTCATGTTGTCCAAATAGTGAACCAGAGTCAACTGGACTTGAGGTTTGTTGAGTTTCTCCTCTTCATCATCAAGAAGCTTCATCAGTTCTGACTGAGTGGTCCAGAGTCCAGATGTTTATGCTGCTGTTGGAGCAGAAAACAAACAAACAACAGAAACCAGAACAACAGGTCTAGTTAGGAGTCATCAAGCTGTTCAGGTGAGCTGCACCCAGGTGTGTCTGGGATGGAGCTCAGTCCAGCTGACTGTTCACCAGGTGACTCTGAACCTTCAGACGTTTCATGAGGTTGATTGTTTACAGGAGGAAGAGTAAACAGGCTCTCAGAGACTACAAGAAGGTTTTGCTGCAGCTGGAGACTCTGGAGATCAATGTTGGAGATCAGTGTCGCAAAGAGTTCACAGGTAATCGAAGACTGAATCCTCCAGAACATCGCAGGTGGTTCAGGTTCTGTTTAGGTACCAAAGTCCAGAACTGACTGGAGTGGTGACAGCTTCTTCCTGTCTTGGTCTTTGAGTAGATCTGATGACTGAGATGATGGACCTGAGCAGTGATGTCGGAGGACCAGGACTCCCCCTGCTGGACTATAGGACGTATGCAGAGAGAGTGTTCTTCCCTGGCCAGCAGGTGGCGCCGCTGAGCCAGCAGCTGGACCTGCCAGAGTCCAGGAGGCAGACTGTGGAGCAGGGCCTGCAGCAGCTCAACAACCTGCTAAACAACAGACTGTTCCTCACCAGGGTGGGTCTCGTGGGGGTGGGTGGGATGATGCTGTGTAACCTGGTCTCGGGGGGGGTAACCTGGACCTGCAGGTGATGGTTTGTTGTGTCTCGTAGTTCATCCACACCCTGGAGGCCCAGCAGGGTTTCTCTCAGAGGGACCGGGGTTACGTGGCCAGCCTGCTGACCCTGGCTCTGCATGATAAGCTGGAGTACTTCACTGAGGTCATGAAGACTCTGCTGCAGGACCTGGTCCAGCAGTACGTGGCCAAGAACCCCAAACTCATGCTGCGCCGGTACGTAAAGCGAACAAATCCTGATCTGTGAGAGCGATCAAGCTGTTTTTAGACTTCAGTTAGTCTCAGTCCACTTCAGTCCACTTCAGTCCAGGATGAAACTCACTCTCTACCTGTCTGTCTACCTGTCTGTGTCTGTTTGTGTTTCAGAACAGAGACAGTTGTTGAGAAGATGTTGACAAACTGGATGTCAATCTGCCTCTACTCCTTTCTCAAGGTAAATGCACATCTGCCTGTGTGTCAGCCTGCCTGTAGAAACACTAACCTGTCTCACCTGTGGTCAGGAGGTGGCAGGGGAGCCTCTGTACATGCTCTACAGAGCCATAAAGTACCAGGTGGATAAAGGTCCAGTGGACTCAGTGACAGGAAAAGCCAAACGGACATTGAATGACAGCCACCTGCTGAGAGAGGACATTGACTACTGTACAGTGGTAACCATGGCAACACACACAGACACCTGGCCATCAACCTGGCAACCAGCTTCTTCAACTGCTATTTCCTGCTTCTCTCCTGCTCTCTCTCAGACTCTGACAGTGTTGGTGAAGAATGGAGTCGAGGTTCAGCCTTGTCCTGTTAAAGTTCTCGACACCGACACCATCACACAGGTAGGCACCTGTCTGTCTGCCTCTCACCTACCTGTTTGACGAACACCCATTCACTTTTAAACAGATATCACTTCCTGTACAGATGTTCTGTGATACAGATGCAGCTGGTTGTTTACCTTTTGATACGGTTCCTGCATTAAATCTAGATCTTGTGAGGTCTTCAGGCTGGACCAGGATGTTCCAGATGTTCCTTCACCTCTGATGACTGGTTCAAACATCTGGAAGGTTCTGATGGTCTCACCTGTTTGTCTGTCTGCAGGTGAAGGATAAGATTCTGGATCAGGTCTACAGAGGAGCTCCGTTCTCTCAGAGACCAGCAGCAGACAGTCTGGACCTGGGTACATTCACACACCTGTCTTCACCTACCTCTCTCACCTGTCTGCTTTGGCTGACAGCTCATACTACTCTGTGTTTGAATGACAGAGTGGCGTTCAGGTCAGGCAGGTCACCTGACCCTGTCAGATGATGATGTCACAGCGATAGTTCAAGGTCGTTGGAAACGAGTCAACACCCTGCAGCACTACAAGGTAACAACCGACCAATCACAGGGCAGTAATCTCTTCTTTTCCATGTTGTCCTCATGTTCTCTCCATGTTGTCCTCGTGTTCTCTATGTGATTTCTTCAAGTTCTCCATATGTTCTTCTCATGTTCTTCATTTTTTAGGTTCCAGATGGAGCTACTGTTGCTCTGATTCCTCGTTCTCAAAGTTCAGGAGTTGGTGTCAACCAGGTCTTCCAGACAGGAGAGAGTAAGAGCAGAAATCATAGATCATAGTTTTCTTAGTCCAGCTCAGTATCTCAGATCCAGATTCTCCTCAGAGGTCTTTACAGTCCAGACAGGATCTGACTCCCTCTGTCTTTCATTGATGGTCCTCACATCTCTGAGGAGAAACTCCACAAAAAACCCTTTGAACAAAGGAAAATAAATGGTAGAAACCTGAGGAAGAGCAACAGAGAAGGGATCCTCTTCAGGAGGACAGACGTAGATGTAGATGTTGTTTGATCAGAGTAACAACAAGGAAAAAACACAGAGAACTCTTAAAACTTTTTAAACACAGAACTCTAAGAACAAATTTTTGAACACTGAAGGCCAGTTCATACTCAGGCAGACTGTCAGCGGAGCATAATCCGTGCAGAACGTCTGCTCCTATCAGAGCTTCCATAATCCAGCGTACTGCCTCGTAGTAGTTTCCTGTGACATTTCCATTTCCGAATTGTCGGATGATCGATGTCACATTTAATGTGGGTCGATGTGTACCTCTGCAGAGTCCGCTCTGTGTCTGTTCCACCCGAGTATGAATTGGCCTTTCGGGCAAATACAGTAGAACACTTACAAGCTAGTCATCGTCATAGTGACTCTGTCTCTGGTTGCCGTAGAAACACCGATGCTGGAGTGCGAGGAGGAAGAAGGTATGCGTCTGTGGCATCTGGTGAAGAGCAGTGAAGATCCAGAAATCCCAAAACACAGAAAGAGCAGCATGAGAGAGAGAGAAAGAGCCAAGGCCATACCTGAGATTTACCTGACCAGACTGCTGTCCATGAAGGTAAAACACACTAACACGACTGAGAACTACCTGTCTGTCTCTGTACCTGTCTCTCTCTCTCTCTACCTGTCTCTCTACCTGTCTGTCTTTCTGTAGGGGACGCTGCAGAAGTTCGTGGATGATGTCTTTGTGGCGATCCTCAGTACGAAGTGCCCTCCTCCAATTGCTGTCAGATTCTTCTTTGACTTCCTGGACGACATGGCCGAGAAACACAGCATTGACGACCCCGAGACTGTCCACATCTGGAAGACCAACAGGTGAGAGATTCACCTGTCTGTCTGTCTGTCTGTCTGACCTGTCGGTCCCTCTCATCTGTCTGTCTCTTTGCAGCCTCCCTCTCAGGTTCTGGGTTAACATTCTGAAGAATCCTCAGTTTGTTTTGGACGTTCAGGTAACTGACAGCATTGACGCCGTCCTGTCTGTCATCGCTCAGACCTTCATCGACTCCTGCACCACCTCTGAGCACAAAGTGGGCCGGGTACGACCTGTCTGTCTGTCTGTCTGTTCACTCTGACAGCATCTGGCTGTAGATACACTAGCACTGTGTACTCATATCATGTGATCACATGGTAACGTTCTGTCTAATCAGGACTCTCCTGTCAACAAGTTGCTGTATGCCAGAGAGATTCCTCGATACAAACAGCTGGTGGAGAGGTGAGCCAGCTTCCTGTTGGGGTTACAGTTTCAGTCCATGTGTGAAAGTCCAGTACCTGCAGAGACACTCATACTGCAGTACAGTGTAGATATGTACTCCTATCACTTTCAGTTTCAGACTCAAAGTTAACCAACTCTGTAAAGTGATCAAATATTTTGCTGAGAATACATCATGTCATTGTGATGAACTGTGTCTCTGTGTGGTTGTTGTTGTTTGTGTAGGTATTACAGAGATATCCACAGCGCTGCATCAGGTTGTTATCAGGAGATGAACTCCACTCTGACTGAACTGTCTGGGGTCAGTAAACATTAACAGCCTCAATTATATACAGTATATTTATATATTGAGAGTAATTCTATACAGACACATATATCAACAGTAATACTGTGTGTCTGTCTGCAGAGCTTTGCCTCAGAGATGAACAGTCTAGTTGCTCTTCATGAGCTCTACAAGTATATCAACAAATACTACGATCAGGTAACACACACACGCGCACGCGCGCAGATGTGATGTCACTGTAGTGACCTCATGCAGCCCTTTGTCCACTTCCTGTTTCCTGGTTGGTTTTTGGTTGACCAGCAGTTCAGTGTGTGATGCCGATTTTGTTTTTACATTATTTATATTTGTCAGAAATGATCGCTCATCCAGCTACTTTATATGCCAAATGATATAATAATAATAAGTAAATATATTTAAATATTAGCAAACATGGTTTGATTCTGCTCTCTCTCTCTCTCTCTCTCTGTCTGTCTATCTATCTCTCTCACCTGTCTGTCAGATCATCATGTCTCTGGAGGAGGACAGTTCAGGTCAGAAGATGCAGTTGGCCTATCGGCTGCAGCAGGTCGCCGCCCTGGTGGAGAACAAGGTCACAGATCTCTGATGACCTCTGACCCTGAAGCCCTGCAGAGGAAGAGGAGGAAGAAGAAGCTTCCTGTTATCACTGTCTTCCTGCTGTGTGTGTGTGTGTGTGTGTGTGTGTGTGTGTGTGTGTTGGGGACACGAGGTGTTCACAGTCAGGCTCAGGAGATACCAGTTCTCTAGATTCCTTCAGACAATCCAACCAATCAGATCAGAGAACACAGTGCACTACTATCTCCCAGAGTTCCCCGCTGTTCAGAAAGCACAATTTTAATAGACATGTTTATTTGCTGATCACAGGTATTGATCATTAACCTGCTGATCTCAGACATGCTGTATGTTTTTCACTTTTATCACTGAAACCAGCATCAGGAGCTAAAAGGTCTCAACATTTTAATGAATGCAGCGACAGAATCACATTTTCAGTGTGACTTCAGTTTCTGAAGCTAATGTCTCCAGCTCAAACTGACTCAGGTGACCCCTGACCCCTCAGGACCCCACCCACTGGTTCCCAGTCTTTCCAGTCTTCCTCGTTTCCAGTCTGAGTCCAGATTGACTCATCAGGGTTCTCAGGTATGCAATAATGCCAATGTAAACTGATTGAAACAGACAACATCTGCCAAGAGCTGAATTACTGTTGAATCAGCCAGTAAACAGAGAAGAGAAGGAGGATGAAGAGCCCTAGCCCAGTGATATTTGTTACCATAGAGACCGTGGTGTTGTTATAGCGCTGAAGCGGTTACTACCATCTTCTGACCTGTAAAAACAAAAGTAATAAGTATAGATGGACAGATTTGAGCAGTGTTTTGAGTGGCAGCACTCCTGAGCTGCACAGTGCAGCTTTTTAACAAAATAACTGACTAACGTGAAACAGAAACTAGAATCACACTGAAAATAATGTTTAACAACGATAAAAACAATCTGAAATGTGGAGGGAGGGGTTTAAAGTGTGTGTGAGTGTGTGTGCGCGCGTGCGTGTTAGCATTAGTGTTAGCTAGTTACTAACTTATTATGTGTACATACTGTCCTATTTATACCTATTTATCCCAGCTGTGCCTTCACTCTTGCAGCTAGGTGGTGCTGTCTGATCGTGTGTCCCAGTGCATCATGGGAGGATAAACTGATTTTAATGCTGACCTTACTGAACCAAGAAGGATGAATAACCATCATGTACAAACAGTCTGAGTATCACTGGAAATCCCACTAGCACAGCATTAATCATAGCATCACAGGGTCATTATTTGACTGCACTTACTGAAGCTAATATGATACCTGTTAGCAGCAAACAGCTAGCAATGTGCTAGGCCTTTGTGACATCACAAACGAACAGCTGCAGCTCTCAGCTTGTTTGGTCGTCAGCTGACACACATTCGATAAAAAGGGTTCAGGTGTTTTACATGTGTGTGTTGCCCTTTATGAAGTTGCTGTTTTTAGCTAGCTGCTAAGTTAACTTCAGCTGTACTGTCAGGCTCATATAGCTGAACCTCTGACTCAGTATGTTATGATGTACAAGAAAGCAATAAGAAGTATGAAATAAAGTAGACAGATATGAGGGGTTGATCTTAATTCTCAGTGTTTTACTGAATTTATCCACTTCTTTCTTGGTGTGAAGCAGCACATTTAACTGCCAGAATGAAGAAACCATTCAGACGAAAACTTCAGGTTTCAAACTTGTAACAGTTTTTTGATGTGACAACATTATTAGATCAGGTTGGAGGTCTGGATTCAGCTTTGGGACGGTCAGCTGGGTCTCCATGGCAACAGTTTTTTTTTTTTTTTTTATCTGTTGGTGTGTTTTCTCTGTGTGGATCTGGTGTGGTGGACCCCGCCAGTTTTCAGTCTTCAAGTGTAACTATGTGGGACAGGAAACACCCTGGACTGGACTGTGGACTGTCCTGCACTGGACAGGTAGGTCTTGGACTCTGGACTTGTCTGGGGTTCAGTGTAAATAGACTGAGACTCTCAGCCAGAAGTGAACAGACTGAACAGGTTTTTCTGCTGCTGAAACATCAAACTGACAGATTTTCTCATGAAATGTGACATTTTTTTGAATGATCTTCCTTCTGTAACTTGCTTCTAATATTTCTGATGATTAATGATTAATTAATTAATTAATGCTGTTTGATCTGAACATTTCTCCTTTGTTTTTTGCCTTGCATGTTTTTGAGCCTGTGTTTGACCCATAGTTGTAGTTCTCAGATCAGATTCCTGCATGTTTGTGATTTATGGTGCTTCTCTAAGCTGGTTTCTGAGTAAATTAAGAAACTTTGCAGTAATACTGATGATTTATGTGAATGGTCACCGTTTGACCTCCGAACCTGTACAGTTTTTTAATCTGACACAGATCCTCAGCTCTTTGTTACTGTTTTTCTATAAGGGAATGAAAACTTGTTTGTATAAAAAAGATCCAGGATCAGTTGTAATGAAGCACAGACTGCTTTTCTACTGTGTACAGTTTGCTAACAGTGTAAATGTGCCTGTAAATACCTGAGGATGACGATGAATCAGTCTTCCATGGAAATGTGTTTTTATTGTGAACAGACAGGAAGCCAAACTCAGTTTGTATCATGTAAAAATAAAGTTATTATTTTAACAGTTCTGTCTGTCTATTGTGTGTTTCAGTATTCAATATGTGCGTATAGAGTGGGCCAGAAAGATTTACCCATCGTATATCTCTATTATGTTCGCTCAGCTTTTGTCCTAGAAGCTTAAAATTTTGGATAGTTTCTCTCAAAAGGCATAACTTTTGATGTACCTGAGTTCATTTATTTACTCCTTATAAATGTCGAGTATGGCATCGAAGGGTAAGCACGACCAGATTGTGGCTTTGAAGGAGGATGGACTGACAACAAAGCAAATCATGAAAAAGGTGAATGTTTGTGGTAAGACTGTCTACAGTGTCATGAAACGATACAAGGAGACTGGCAAGACCACCAGCAAGCCAATCCCTGGATGAAAACGTTCAGTCCGGACCAAAAGGGTTGTTGAGATGGTGAGGAAGAGAGTCCAAAGGAATCCTTGCAGGAGCATGAGGGCAACTGAAAAGGAGGTGAACATCTCAAGAACTTCACTGAGAAGAATTGTCAAACAGGATCTCAGACTGAAAGTACTAAAAATGCAACACAGACAACTGATTTTGGCCGCTTCAAAGAAAAAAACAGCTTGACGGGGGGAAATGATGCTGCAGGAGATCCAGAGTGCCGCAAAGTCCTGGTTTGGTCTGATGAGAAGATCTTCACCGTTCAGGCGGTGGTCAATTCCCAGAATGACAGGGTTTATGCACATAGTTCACAGCACCTACCCGAAGGCTGCAGAACTTGTTTCTGTCATCAGAAGCCAGCTGGAGTAATGGTGTGGGCTGCTGTTGCATCTGATGGCTCAAAATTGTTGTGGAATTTTCTAAATTTAAAGGGTTATAGGGTCAGTCAGAAGGGTCACTCTTATGGCACTAAATCCTCAATGCTGTCTCCCTAGAAGTTAAAATTAAAGACAGAGTGTCTCTGGAGAAAACAGATGTTACCTCTCGTTGCCCAGGCAGAGAGGATTGGCAGGAGGAAGCCCAGTGATAAGTTGAATGGCTGAGGCATCAGCAGAACATAACAGACGCCACTGTCAGACAGAGACACAGAATTAAGCATATTTGAGTGTTCTGGGTGTAACGTGACTCACGAGTAAGGGTAGGTGAGATACTTGTACTTATATGGGCGCATGCGCTACTTTTAACTCAACTGGTTGTTAAGTTTTATAAGGCTGGGCACCGGAAGGAAAGGTAGGAATATCAGCGGACTCTGGCAGCTGTACGGCTGTCCATGACAAAGTTCATATTCCTCCTGATATATATCAGAATCTTCAATAAATGTTACTTCTTTGATCAATGGCGGAAGGCTCCTGGGTGCATCCATTCTCTCATCATTGATTATTCAATATTTTCCATTTCAAAAGTCTCCTTTGGTCTTCATTCAGGAGGGTGTGAAAGTGAACAGCCAGGTCTACCTTCAAATACCTTCAAGAAAAAGTGTTGCCATGGTGTATCAATGTGTTTGGAAACCAATATATCTTACACAAGATGGTGCACCCGCTCAGACATCCAGTGTCACACAGGCCTGGTGCAAGCAGCACTTCCTGGCTTGTGGGACAAGAATATATATATATATATATATATATATATGTATATATACATGTGTGTGTATACACACACACATGTATATATACATATATATATATATATATATATTTGTAATTTCACAAAAGAAGTTGTGGTCAGATTTCTAATGTTATCTGTTCTTGATATCGTGATGTCACACAATCTACATCTTGTATTGATAATACTGTTTCTCGATCTCAAAGAAATTTTCAGGATAACCATCTTGACATTACCTAAAATAAGATTATACTGAAGGTAATAAGGTGAGATAAACCTTTATTAATCCCACGGCGTCACAGCAGTAAAGGTAAAGAAACAGAACAATTTAAAGAGCTATAAAAGGACAAAAACTAAAGGGCATCAACAATGGAAAAAAGGCAGTATAAAAACATATTTAATCAAATCAGAATTAAATCATCAATCGATTAAAATAAAAAAGTGCATACGCTCCTGTACATATGTAAAGATATTGCACAGTATCAATGAAAATTAAGTGAAATTAAATAAGATGTTTTGTTACAATAATTAATATTTGAGTTGGCGTGTACCCCCCCCCCCTTAACTGCGCATGCGCCGACACCGGTGTCTAATGTCCCACTGACAGCAGCTGTTGAGACCATGAACGGTAGGACCGAGAATAGCCAGATTGAAGTTGCGACACAGCCGGTACTGACCCGGTACTGACTCGGTGCTGACCGTGCCGGACTGCAGGGAGAGACGTTGCTTAGCTGGAGCTAACGGGGCTAACAGGCTAACTGACTGCAGACTGCCAGCTGTTGTCTGACGGGGCTAACGGCTAACGGCTCACGGACAGGCCACTGGCACACCACGCTACAACGAACTGCCTCTTTCTTACCTGGGTTAGGTTCTGGATGGTCTGAACCACTCCGGGTTTGACAGCCCGTTCCTCAGAAGCTCCGCCGTCTAACGGAGGCTACCGTGAGCTCAGCCGGGATACCCGGTTCGGTGTGAGGACCGCGAGCCAGGATGCTACTCGGTAAAGTACAGAAAAGTGCTCGACAACTCTGCTAAGCTAGCCTCCCTGAGCTAAGCTAACGGTACCAGCCCGTGACTGCTGCTGACACACGCACGCACACACACACACACACACACACACACACACACACACGCACGCACACGCACGCACGTGCCTTTCCTCAGGCGGCACGTGATCAGCTCAAACGTTCACGTTACTAATTAGTTAACAGTTTTTATTAATAAGCAACAGCTTTACTGCGAGTTTTATTAATGTTTCTGCTCTACAGAAGAGTTTTAATTCTGCTCTGCTGTGGCAGAGTGTAGAAATGTTGTTTATCATCTTTTATTGATGTTTTTAAGGTGAACCTGTAGCTTGAAGTAATCTGATCTCAGACATTTATGGAGTTCTAGTTTATATACGTTACTAATGCAGCAGAAAATGTTAATTTTCAGTATTTTTAGATGGAGTTTGGTGTCTGACTGTGTTCCCCCTCTCAGCAGCAGTCACTGCAGGAACCGGACATGCTGCCACTGGCAAGAAACACCGACGGAGAGGCAAGAAACATCGCAGAGTCCGAACGGACGAGGACCAGTAAGAACCAGAACACACACTGCTGACTCATGACTAAGATCTGATGAAATGAGTGACCAGTGGTCCTGACATAATCTGGTATGATGGTGAGATATGAGGAGGTCTCTGTTAAACTAAGCTAAGCTAAGCTAGCTGGATCCTACTGACAGAAACAGGTTTCAGTCCGTTGACACTGGGCTCCAATAATAGCAGCAGTGACTGAAGTCTGATCTCACTCTTCAGTCCTTGGGAGGCTGTGGTCGGCTCTGGTCGGCTCGATGACATCACAATGTGGATTTTGTCTGTGGCTGATTGTCGCTGCTTTGCCCAACGTCCTTCTTTTGGGTCTTTCTTGAACACGTTGTTGATTTGTTCTCTGGTTCTGTCGTCCCATGCTAGAGCTGTATCTCTTAACTAGAGATGTTCCGATACCATTTTTTCCTTCCTGATACCAATTCCGATACTTGTGCTGTGGGTATCGGCCGATACCGAGTACCGATACCAGTATGTTATGATTTAAAACAAAACATTTTTATTAAAACCTCGCCCCACTGAAAGGGCAGGCTGCACAGGGCTCTGGAGGTGTTTGCCCAGGGCACCAAATAGGCTACCACCTTAATTTATTTACATATTTTATTTCTTTACAGTGTGTGCTGCTGTCTGTCACTTTGTGTTTTTATTCTATTTTGGGACAAAGAGAGTGCTCTAAACTGGAGTCACATTCCTCATATGCGAAAACATACCTGGCCAATAAAGCTGATTCTGAATCTGATTCTTCCTATTTAATTTTTGATCAATAGCACCCTCCGTGCCCTGTCTGAACAGGTGAGCCACACATAAACGTGAACTAGTTCATGTTCATAGTTAATGTTCATGTGTGTAAAAAAAAAAAACAAAAAAAAAACAAAGTTAACAGTCCTAAAAATTAACTAGTTCATGTTGTTACATTTTTTTTCAACAAATCAGACACTATGTTATTCAATAGAATCTCTTCTTATCCATTCATCACCAGCTGTAAATCACTGCCACTCCAAAACTAATTAAATTGTTGTATCAATAAAGAATCACAGACGTCGGCACCGGCCGGGATCTGCCACGGCAGCAGGCTTCGCCGCTGCAACAGGCTAAGCCGCGGTACCGGCTTCTGCGGCGGCACGGGCCAAATCGATTCAGCATATACTCTCTTCTCTCCCGAGCTGTCTGTGCATGCGGGGATGCAGAAGTTATTTATTCATTTTGCAGAGGGATGTAGTCAAAGTGGGGGGCATTTGTTGTCAAAGCGCTGCGGGAAACCCTGCATGTAGGTTCCTATTTTAATAAATTGCGTGTTATGGGATTGGTGACTGGACTCCAGTACTCGCTGATACCGATGCCAGCATTTTCTGCAGTATCGGCGGCATTTCCGATACTGGTATCGGAATCGGAACAACTCCACTCTTAACGCTGGTTCTGGTCCTGTCCAGAGCCGTTCTGACTGAAACTAGTTTACAGGCCGCGGGTCCTGACCTTGGTGAGGAGCTGTGGTGTCACTTTGTGAAAACAGGTGCTGTTACCTGCCGATAGGTTGTAGTTGTGGTCCCCAAGGCTCTGTTTCAGAAAGTTGATCTCACCTGGACCTTGACAGCTGCTGTACCTGTCCCACCCTGCTGCACCTATGGACCTCTGTGTCTCTCCTGACCTCCATCAGACTGTAGCCTCCCTCCACTCTCTGATCAGCTTGTTTTCCGTCCCTGGGTTTGACAAAGGCTCTATATAAAAGTTATTATTGTTGTTGTTGGTAGTAGAGCTGTGTGATATTACGATATATATCGTAATGTGGTAGAAAAATGTCTACCGTATGACATAAGCCTCTGTTGTTTATATCATAATTTTAACATGGAGCTACTTAGTTAGCTCTGTTGCTACGCTAACATAAACGTTACTCTGGTTGTGATTTAGATACGCCGTGTAAAGTACAACTCAACATCGGAATGACCGCTGGATAATCCCAATGTATCATGCGAGTTATAAACGTGTATTGTATGAAGCACAGACACAGTAGTATGACTGCTACTGTAACCGCAGCAACGCTACTGCTTTGTGGTAGCATGTTTACGTCACCCTTAAGGACAGGTATGTGGCAGTTCTCACTCAGAAGTAAACAGAGATAAAGCAGCATGGAGGACGTCGTGTTGCGTGTGAATGATTTATTATCGTTTAAAACACATCTTTATTACCAGCCAAACTTTATAATAAAATACAGCGCAAACATAGCCAGACTTACGGTTGCTCTCAAAGTAAGACTTCTGAATAAAAGCATATAAGGGATTACGCCACAGAGGAGACAGAGGAGAGTGCAATGGAAAGTAAAAACACATCAGAAAAAAATACTTTATCGGAATATATATTGTTAACGGGATATAAACTTGGCTATACCTGGATATAGAATTTTATCCATATCGCACACCCCTAGTTGGTAGTCTGGGTTCCTTCCTTTGGAGCTGTGATGTAAAACCTTGTTTTCCTGTTTCAGGCCTGATGACCTCTGTAATCTTCAGAACCTCATCCCATCAGCACAGCAGGGTGACCCCCAAACCACCCGGCTGCACCTGCAGCAAAATGCTACAGAAACCACATCCCCAGCAGACAGGCCAGCATGCCCTGAGGGTTTCCAGGAATCCACTGCAGTGCCACGACAAAACCACACTCCTCTGCCCCCCAGGAGAAACCCTGCAACCCATTCACCACCTCCCCAGGACCCCCTCAGGACCAGACCCCCCGGTCTGGATTCAGTAGACACCCCTGAACAGACAGCACCTCCTGCCAGCCTAAATATGACCCAGACCTCCTTCGGATCACCTCACAGAACTCTGTTTGAAGGGAAGGATCCTTCTGAATCTCCTCCCACTTTACCACACAACACTTCCCACAATGCCTCTGAGTCACTTCCTGACAAAGCCCCTCCCACCCCCCCAATCAGCCCCTCTCACCCTGACCCCTTCCTGTTGACCTCAGTGACCTTCACCTCCTCCCATCTGTCCTCCCCCGTCTGCTCCTCTGCCTCCTTCCTCCACCCCCTGGACTCCCTGAACCCCCCCTCCATGTCTTCACCTCCCCCACAGATGGCCACACACACCCTGATACTGACCCCGCCCCCTTTGGAGTTGACCCCACCCCCTGCTCACTTGCTTGGCTCAGATGATGAAGAGCAGGAAGACCCTTCAGATTACTGCCGAGGTGAGGGATTATTTTTTATTATAACCTGCCGCTGTTCACATGGAGTCAAACTTCCTGAATGAATGTTTCAAGCGATCACAATATTAGGGATGTCATCACAACGAACACAGTGTGGCGTCACTACAACACATTGGGTACCCTGTTTGTATCTGTTGTTATCACGGTCATTCGCTCGTTAAAGGTGAATGGCTGCTGCTGAAGTGGACTGGTGTACTCTGACCACAGCTCTTCTCCTCTGATGTTTGGAGTATTGTCAAAACATTGAGGTCCAAGAAATATGAAGTTAAATTCATTGTTATAATTATCTGGTAATAAAATAATCATTAGTCTATTCATTAAATTAATCCATATATCGATCGATTAATTTACTGAAGAGTTGTCTATTTAAAAAAATTATTGTTAGATTAATCTATAAAAATTAATCGTTAGGTGCAGTCCCTCTGTTATTGTGTATATTACATAAAAGTAAAGGATTAGGAAATAAATGATTGTATTTGTATTGAAAGATTTGCTTTGATATAATAATTGTCAACATAAGTATTTTCAATGATCTGGGCTGCTCAGATGAGTCTTATAGTTAATTAACTTCCTTTCTGGTCACTGTTGTATATTCCTGTGAAGACATTCAGACACCTGGATTAAAGAGGTTTATTCAGACAGAACCATGTATTTGGGGTATTTTATCCTTTGTAGACTGAGGGGATCCCCTATGCTTGCCCAGTTGTCAAAATAATAAAGATAAAAATAAAAAAACAAGGAAAAATTAAGGTAAAAATATTAAGTAGAGGTCCTGTAAAGTTGCCAAAATGATGGGTTTATTTTTTCAACTAGAATTTGGCTCCTTCAGCCTTTCTATGCTAAGCAAGGAGAAACTGTGGACTCCTCATCAGCCACCAGGACAACACCAGAGAATCACTATTACATAATTAATACATTAACAAAAGCCAAAAGAGATGGTCATTGATAGCCAGCAAAATGGCTCCTACACCATGACTCGGCTCGCTTTTGGCCAGAAAGCATAGATCAAAATCAAAACCAGGACTTTATCAGCTCCACCTGCTGCACTTTGTGGTCACGGTAAACTAAAAAGTTAACAGATCCCATTTGTGGTGGAGCTCCAGAAATCATTTTTAAACATTGGTTAGTTTTTTAAGAGTTTCTCAAGGCTCTGCATGTTGTGGGACTGTCGTAGTTGACATGTGTCTGCAACATTGCATGGACATCGGGGACAGTGCCTCTGAATTTCTAGCCCAGGGTGGTGGTTCCCCTTTTTAAGAAGGGGCACCGGAGGGTGTGTTCCAACTACAGGGGTATCAATGTGGTTTTCATCCTGGCTGTAGAACAGCGGACCATCTCGACATCCTTGGCAGGGTCCTGGAGGGTGCATAGGAGTTCGCCCAACCAGGTTGCATGTGTTTTGTGGACTTGAAGGTGTTCGACCATGTCCTTAGAGAGTCCTGTGCTCCGAGAGTATAGGGTACCGTACCCTCTGAAACAGGCTGTTTGGCTCCAGTATGACCAGCGTCAGAGTTTAATTCTTCACTGCTTAAGCTGCTGCTCTTGTGACCTGACCCCTGATAAGCAGGAGAGGATGAATGGATGGATGGATGGTTAGTTTTTCTAAGAATGACTGAAGAAAGTTAGCATTAGCTCTTTGAGTGCCAGCCATTTTGTTCCAGTGTTTTTGTCCATTTTGAGTCATATTTCTAGACCCACAGAATATTTTGTACTATGTCTCTGAAAACAGTGAATAGCTCAAATGAAAGAAGAGACTCTCTATTTCATCATGAAAAAAATGTTTGTTTTTACCTTGTTCCATTCTTGTTTTATCAGAGGTAGAGTAGAGGACACTTTCACCAAAATCAACACTTTTTCTCCAGATTCTGTTTTGCTCTCTAATCTCGATCTCCACTTCCTGTTTTGATCTCTGTGGTGTATACCGTCTCTTTATGCTCTGACTACATCTCCCAGAAGCCCCAACATTACTCACAGGCTGTGTGAGAGCGCCTTCTTGTGCCAGCTGCTGGAAAAACACTTTGACGTTTATATTCGTCTGTGGCATTCGAAGAGTTAACCAAATTAGCCAGTCACAAGCTAACAGCGGCGGTTAGCAGAAGGCTAATAGAAATGTGTTAATGTCTCTCTCCTGGCCATGCTGTTGTTTACGGTTTGTTTTGTTGTGTTTATGGTCCAGGTGGGTACTACCCAGTCAAGATCGGAGATCTGTTTAACGGGCGGTACCATGTGGTCAGGAAACTGGGCTGGGGACATTTCTCGACAGTCTGGCTGTGCTGGGATCTGCAGTACGACTCAAACTACACTCGCTCTGTTTGACAACACCATGATGACAGTTTGTGGGCTCTCATCTCCGCTCAATCTGTGTTTAGGAGGAAGCGCTTCGTGGCATTGAAGGTGGTAAAGAGCGCTCCACATTACACCGAGACGGCTCTGGACGAGATCAAGCTGCTCAGATGTGTGAGTGCCACTCAGGTTTTATCTGGGGTCTCTGGTTCTTGGATCAGGTCCGGGTCGGATGACAAGGTTCAGAGTTGCGAGGCCATTAAAAGGAGCAGAATGACAACCCTAAAAATAACCAGCTTATTGATGTCATATTCTGAGCAGACAAGTGACCAGTCTGTCTGTCCACAGGTGAGAGACAGTGACCCGTCTGACCCCCATAGAGAAACCATTGTCCAGCTGATCGACGACTTCAAGATCTCTGGAGTCAATGGAGTCCGTATCCTACATCTTCCTCTCTGTCTGTCTTTCTCTCTGTCTGTCTTCCACTCTGTCTGTCTTCCTCTCTGTCTGTCTTTCTTTCTGTCTGTCTTCCTCTCTGTCTTTCTCTCTGTCTGTCTTCCTCTCTGTCTTTCTTTCTGTCTGTGTTCCTCTCTGTCTGTCTTCCTCTCTGTCTATCTTCCACTCTGTCTGTCTTTCTCTCTGTCTGTCTTTCTTTCTGTCTGTCTTTCTCTCTGTCTATCTTCCACTCTGTCTGTCTTTCTCTCTGTCTGTCTTTCTTTCTGTCTGTCTTCCTCTCTGTCTTTCTCTCTGTCTGTCTTCCACTCTGTCTGTCTTCCTCTCTGTCTGTCTTTCTTTCTGTCTGTCTTCCTCTCTGTCTTTCTCTCTGTCTGTCTTTCTTTCTGTCTGTCTTCCTCTCTGTCTGTCTTTCTCTCTGTCTGTCTTCCTCTCTGTCTGTCTTCCACTCTGTCTTTCTCTCTGTCTGTCTTCCTCTCTGTCTGTCTTCCTCTCTGTCTGTCTTTCTCTCTGTCTTTCTCTCTGTCTGTCTTCCACTCTGTCTTCCTCTCTGTCTGTCTTCCTCTCTGTCTGTCTTCCTGTCATTCAGTACTTTCCTCAGCCCCTCTCAGATGTCTGTATGGTTCTTGAGGTTTTGGGTCATCAGCTGTTAAAATGGATCATAAAATCAAACTACATGGGACTTCCTCTGGTCTGTGTCAAGACCATCATCAGACAGGTAAGAGACCTGAGTGACCACACCAAGTGACCCCTGTCCTATCTCTGACCTCAGTGACCTGGTGGTGTGTTTGCAGGTGCTGCAGGGTCTGGACTACCTCCACACTAAGTGTAAGATCATCCACACAGACATCAAACCAGAAAACATCCTGCTGGATGTGGATGACGTTTACATCAGGAGGCTTGCAGCAGAGGCAACCATCTGGCAGAGAGCTGGAGCCCCACCCCCTTCAGGGTCATCAGGTGAGAACAGTGATGTGATTGGTCAGAGCATCAACACTGAAAGCTGATTACTGTTTTTCTGATCTTGGATACAATTGTCTGCCAGGTAGCAGTATTACTGGGAGCTGTGGTTTCCACTCTGTTCAGCCTGTCTGCTTTCTCTGCTGTTACCTGTCCTCTACCTGTCTGCTACTACTCTTCATTTCCTGTTTCTGATGCTATCTTCCCATCTCTTTCTCTCTCTCCCTGTCTGTCTGTGTCTCTCTCTAGTTAGCATGGCTCCCAGGGATCCACAGGTAAGTGTCCAGATGTGACACCTGCTGTGTTCTCATTGGTTACTGCTGTTTCAGATCCAGAACTTTAACCTGCAGTGAAAAACTGCGAGCTGATTGGATAAAACGCAGTAGAACCGTCCAGCTTATTGAAGCTGATGGTTTGATCCCAGTATGACACAGTGTGTCCAGTGACTCACTGTTCTGACCTGTCAGTGTGTGTTCAGGAGTGTGTAGTGTTGTTAACAGTGTGTGTGTTGTGTGTAGGTGGGTAAGCTGTCTAAGAACAAGAAGAAGAAGCTGAAGAGGAAGGCGAAGCGTCAACAGAAGCTATTGGAGGAGAGACTGGTGGATATACAGGTACCGTCATACTACTGTAATACTGCCGTAATACTACTGCAGTATAGCTGTAGTACTGGTAGAAGAAGCTGATGTTTCATGTATCTTATCTGTGTGATCAGAGGATGGAGGAGGAGGAGGACGTTGTGTCGTTACAGCCTGACGACTCAGACTGTGAGTATTCACAGATACTCATACACAGTACTGCAGTGTACAAGTACTATGATAATTGTGTGTGTCACTGACAGAGCAACATGTTCTCTCACTGCACTGTCAGGCTCTCTGGTCATCGACAGCAACACTTCATGCTCCACAGCCAACAGCAAAGCGAGCCCAGAGTCCACCTGCTCCTGGTTGGAGGACAGGTGTAATGGACACGCCCCCGGACGGTTCTCCAGCCCCGCCTCCGGCCAATCAGGCTTCTCCAGCTCTGTGATGTCAGCGACGTCTGAGTCAGCACTTTCTGCTCAGTCAGGATGCTCAAGTGGACGAGACGGTGAGGAAATACTTTGTGTGTATGTGTGTGTGTATAAAATGGGAGATATACTGCAGTACTACACAGTAGTAATATCTGTAGAATAAACTTTGTGTTTTGCAGTTTTCAGTGCCTCAGACTTCGTCCTCAGTCCCCTGGACCCTCTGAACGCCCACAAACTGAGAGTGAAGATCGCTGATCTGGGAAATGCATGCTGGGTGGTGAGACTCGTCTCCTGCACTTCCTGTCTCAGTGTCGCTACGAACCAATTAGACGGCTCCTCTCTCTTCTCTCTCTCCTCTCTCACGCAGCACAAACACTTCACTGAGGACATCCAGACCAGACAGTACAGAGCTCTGGAGGTTCTGATGGGAGCTGAGTATGGACCTCCTGCAGACATCTGGAGCACCGCCTGCATGGTAACAGCTCCACCCATTCAAGTATTTCAATATGTTTCTTCTCATCAAAGTTATGTTATACTGTGGCAAAGAATAATTTAGCACTTAAACTTTCAGACCAAGGCTGCAATATAATTTAGAACAGTCATTCAGAGCGTGTAATAATGATGATATTGTTTTATTATTATCAATAATAATAACAATAATGCTCCCCGCCACTCTAGAAACCCTGATCATTAAAATTTTAAATTTTAAGGATCCTGATCATTCAGCACAAACCACAGATATGACACCTCCATTTTAGTATGACATCGTCAGTATAACATCATAATAGATACTCAGCACCCCAACTCTGACTGACTGCCAGCGTCTCTGGTCTATCTGTGTATTATTGATGTACAGTGTGTCATCAGCGTACTAATATACAGACTGATGTTTCAGGCGTTTGAGCTGGCGACAGGAGATTACCTGTTTGAACCGCATTCAGGAGAAGATTACACCAGAGATGAAGGTACATTATACTAGTACTGTCTACTACTACTACTACAGTCTGACTCATAACAAACAGTACTTCAGTTTGTATTTTCACTATTTCTGTTCAGATCACATCGCTCATGTCATCGAGCTGCTTGGCCCGATTCCTCTGCCCTTTGCTTTGTCTGGCAGGTACTCCAGAGAGTACTTCAACAGAAAAGGTGGGGTCTCCCCGTCTCATTTCAGATGTTTCCTATCGCTCAAATAAACTAGTCTGTTTTGTTCATAGCTGTGATGTCACACGTCTAATTCATGTGCACTGTCTGTATCACCGCTTACCTCACCTGTCTCAGGTGAGCTGCGTCACATCTCCAGTCTGAAGCCTTGGGGTCTGTTCGAGGTGCTGTTGGAGAAGTACGAGTGGCCGCTGGATCAGGCAGCTCAGTTCAGTGACTTCCTGTTGACCATGTTGGAGCTGCAGCCTGATCGCAGAGCGACTGCAGGGCAGTGTCTGCAGCATGCATGGCTGCACACTGACTGAGCTACATATGTTGTGTGCTAATATATGTCTGAAGTGATGTCATATGATGAGAGAAATTATCACCTTGAATGTCTGACAGCTCTGATTGATCGATCAATCTTTGGATCATTTTCAGTGCGACTTGATAGAAACACTAACAGCCAATCAGAAACTGAATCTGAATTTTTGCTTTCATGTCATGATGACGTTTAGTAAAAAAAGGTTTATCACTTATTCAATTATCAGTTAATTAATCCTCAAAAGCCTAACTGCTTCCACCTGCTAGCCCTGGAGTGAAGTTAGCTCTGAAGCTACCTCTGGAGTTAGCGCCGAAATTAGTTCTTAAGTTAGCCCATTGCAGGCTACAGAGTGAATGAAGAGAGCAGAGGGTTAGCGAGCAGACTGTACTGTGCTTCTGCTTCTATCTTTTACCCCTTTTCCACCCAGAGGAACCTGCTGCTGGTTCAGTGCTCTTCAGTGTTTAGTTGGTTCAAACTTTGTTCCTCCTTAGCACTGAGTCCAGTCAGAGCCACATCATGACATCACTGCAAAATGTCAGTACGTCACAGCATTTTTGGTTCTTCACCCAGCAAAGCTTGTGCAGAGCCAAATCAAAACAAGGCTTTGCAAAAAACCCAGAGCCGACAAAAGTGACTGTATGGTGTTGTATTTGTGCCACATTCCTAAGCGAACAAAGACAGATTTTGAGTGAGCAAATGCACGAGCAGGGGAAACACTGAGACTCAGCTGTAATTGTGACACATTCAAAAATAAATTTACTAAGCACAGAATAGATTTCTGTGCTTAAAATCTATCTTTGTTTGCTTAAAAATCACATATTATACACTTTTTCAGCAATTCTATATAGGTCTCAGATGTTCAACAATATTGTATTCAAAGTGTATTACCCCAAACTGAATTCCAGCCAGTTAAAAATCGCTGTATTGATCTCTGCTGAGAACAGACTGTTTCTGTGTCTGTACCTTTAAATGTTCCTGAGCTGTGTCTGACCACACCCCCTCTCTGGAGAGAGGAAGTCTCCCCCCCCCCCCCAAATTGTGCGCCTATGTGTATAACATTAGCTTCAAATGAGCCTTGTGCTCACAGAGCTTATGTTGAATGTCTCCTGATATTAATTACTCAAGGACATTAACTCTGCAGCAGTTGCAGATCCGTGCTCCCTCTGTAAACATGTCCCTGTAGCATTGGCACTGCTGCTAACGGCGCTAGCTAAGATGACAAGTATACCATGGGGGAAAATCAAGTACTGGGAACATCTGGACTGGCTCAAAGGCAGTGTCCTCTACTGGAGGGAGGGACATTTCCCTTATATACACTATATTGCCAAAAGTATTTGCTCACCTGCCTTGACTCACATATGAACTTCAGTGACATCCCATTTCTAATCCATAGGGTTCAATATGACGTCGGTCCACCCTTTGCAGCTATAACAGCTTCAGCTCTTCTGGGAAGGCTGTCCACAAGGTTTAGGAGTGTGTTTATGGGAATTTTTGACCATTCTTCCAGAAGTGTATTTGTGAGGTCACACACTGATGTTGGATGAGAAGGCCTGGCTCTCAGTCTCTGCTCTAATTCATCCCAAAGGTGTTCTATCAGGTTGAGGTCAGGACTCTGTGCAGACCAGTCAAGTTCATCCACACCAGACTCTGTCATCCATGTCTTTATGGACCTTGCTTTGTGGACTGGTGCACAGTCATGTTTGAAGAGGAAGGGGCCAGCTCCAAACTGTTCCCACAAAGTTGGGAGCATGGAATTGTCCAAAATGTCTTGGTATGCTGAAGCATTCAGAGTTCCTTTCACTGGAACTAAGGGGCCAAGCCCAGCTCCTGAAAAACAACCCACACCATAATCCCCCCTCCACCAAACTTTACACTTGGCACAATGCAGTCCGACAAGTATCGTTCTCCTGGCAACCGACAAACCCAGACTCATCCATCAGATTGCCAGATGGAGAAGTGTGATTCGTCACTCCAGAGAACACGTCTCCACTGCTCTAGAGTCCAGTGATGGCGTGCTTTACACCACTGCATCCGACGCTTTGCATTGCACTTGGTGATGTATGGCTTGGATGCAGCTGCTCGGCCATGGAAACCCATTCCATGAAGCTCTCTGTGCACTGTTCTTGAGCTAATCTGAAGGCCACATGAAGTTTGGAGGTCTGTAGTGATTGACTCTGCAGAAAGTTGGTGACCTCTTCGCACTATGCGCCTCAGCATCCGCTGACGTGGCCTACCACTTCGTGGCTGAGTTGCTGTCGTTCCCAAACACTTCCACGTTCTTATAATACAGCTGACAGTTGACTCTGGAATATTTAGGAGCACAGGTGGCATCCTATCACAGTTCCACGCTGGGATTCACTGAGCTCCTGAGAGCGACCCATTCTTTCACAAATGTTTGTAAAAGCAGTCTGCATGCCTAGCTGCTTGATTTTATACACCTGTGGCCATGGAAGTGATTGGAACACCTGATTCTGATTATTTGGATGGGTGAGTGAATACTTTTGGGAATATAGTGCATGTAGATAAGGGGGGAGATTTTAGACTCGCTTGTTTCAGCACACATTTACTAAGAAGAGGAGCAAGCAGGGGAAGGAGGTGACAGACTTTTTTCACTCCTTGGGCCTCATTCACAGGCTATGGGGACGCATGCTACTGTTAGAACACCTTTTATAAAGTGAATTTTGCATAATAGGTGACCTTTAAATGTAACGCCATGTAACTGTTACTAATTGCCTGATCACATTCATGATCACAATACTGGTGCGACACTATTGATCTGGATTTCAGTCAGCAGCAGCAGTTTCTGGAAAACGTCCGTGTGTCCAGGGAGTCCTTTCAATACATTTGCGATCGAACCAGGCAGTATTTACTCTGATCTCTTTGGTCACAGTAATCCCTCCCCAAGCCCCTGATGTAATCTGTGTTTAGCTCTGGACCAGCATAGACTTGGTGCTTGACTGGTCCCAGTTTTAAGCACAAGGGGTCGGTGCTTAGACTGTGGAAACACAAAGAACTGGTGCTGTGTCACGCTCTGGATCTGAACCAGACCTGGAACCAGGAAAAGGGGTATTTGCTGTTTGGATTCAGTCAAGGATTAATTTCCCTCCTGCAGAAACATCTTTGAATGTAGTTTGTGTTTCTGTTGTAAATGTTTCGGCTGAATTCAGTTTCTGAGTTTTGGACTTTTGTTGAGTTTATATAATTTATATATCTGACTTGTGTGAGTATTGATCAGCAATGTCTTGATGATGAATTCTGTTTCTGATTCAGATGAACCGGAGCTTCCTCTCGCTGACTATGATCACATTATTGATCACATTGACGGTATTTACAACAGTATTGATTGCTGTAGCTCTGAGTTGTCCTCCAATGACCTCTGACGTGTTCACTTGTGTTCATAAAATAAGTAGTGCCTTGAAACTCCCCGTCCCCTCTCCTGTCACAGTGACATCACCAATGACCTCACTAGACAGTTTTTTTATATGTGTGCGATGTTTCCTCTTCTGTGAAATAAAGATGAATAGAAGCTGGTCTGAGTGGTTTGCTTTGACCTGCTGATGACAGAATGTTACCAGTAAATACTGAATTTATCGACACTATTGATCTCATCTCCATGTCACCTTCTTCTTTTTTGGGGGTTAAAGTCAGGCAGGTGCTCATCTGTTTGTTTATTGATGTGTTTTAGAAAGATGTGTAATAATCTGAACATGTGTCTTCATGCTCTGAAGCTGAAGTCCTGATGTCATCAGACGACGAGACCTGAGACCGGATCCATGAAAACCACCGGCCCTGTTGACCTACAGGTAAGACCTGATGGAGTGTGGCAGAAGATGTACCTTATTGAGCCTGAGGAAGTTCATGTTATAACATTAAATTAACAATGTTATAATGCAGTAGTATAAGTCTCAACACCCACACATGCCAGCTCCCAGTTCCCTGCTGGGAAGTCTAGGCCCATGCAGCATGTAGCAGTATCGTAGAGTGACATTTAGTGTAGTAGTACCATAGAGCAATATGTAATGTAGCAGTATGTGGTGTGGCAGTGTTACAGAGCAGTATGTAGTTGTATATTCATTACCAACCAAAAGGTTTTCTTTTTGTGTCATAATTGAAGATTCTAAACAAAATCAGAGTGGCTCTATAACAGCTGGTCTCCTATGATGACATCAAAGTGACTTCAAACATCTGAAGGTAAAACACTGAACATCTGTCTGACAGCCATGATGGTCAGAGAGAGAGAGAGTGTGTGTGAGAGAGAGAGAGAGAGAGTGTGAGAGAGAGAGAGAGAGAGAGAGTGTGAGAGAGTCTTAGTCCGCCACTCATCAGAGCAGCAGGTAAACTGGAATTTGAAACCTAGCGGACTGTTCCGGACCAGAACGGCTGTGAGGAGCTGAGCGGGTTCAGGACTGAGATCAGACTGGGAGGAGATCGGACTCCGGTAAGTTCTGCTGTGATTCTCCAGGTGGTTAAAAACCATGAAATCATATTTATTATATAATAAACTGATATTTTTAGATTTTTAACAGATCAAATAATTCATCAGTCGGGTACCTACTCTGCAGTTTTGTCAATAATGAAAGTCCTTGATTTTAAACTTGCCACCTCTGTTTTACATTTTCTGTTCATATTGAAAATTTGCCTCACATTAATTTATACATAATCTAGTTTCTTTCTGGGGTTCTTATTAATTATTGTTTTCTTTATTTAAACTGGAAAACCTCACTGACAATCACAAATAATAAATCATTTCTCTGAGCATTAATATTGACCTGCCCTGCATGTGACACTTTCATATAAAAAAAAACAAAAAAAACAAAGATCTTCACCAAAATCAAAATCTATTTTTTTATATTCTAAAATAAATTCTATGTTCAGCCTCATTTCTTTCAGATCAGAGTGGATTCAAGATTCTAGGTTCAAAGCGTTTATTGTCATGTCAACATAAACATAAAAATATTCCATCATAAAGAAACTCCAGACCACATCGTCAAACCAATCAAAGTAAACAGAAATGCAATTTTTGTTATTTCTACTGCAGCCAGAAAAAAATGCTTGTGTGTTGATTTATTGGTTGGTGTCTCCTCAGGCGTCCACATGATGGACAGGATGAACTGTCTTCTCTGAATGTCTCCTCAGTATGACATCATCAGGCCCAGCCCCCTCCTCCTACCTCCTCAATCATCAACGTCATTGTAACGTCTTATTCTGGGTCGGGTGGATGCCATGTCCTCCCTCGCTGTGGCCCCATCTTCTGCTGTCTCTCTGGCTGTGGCTTGGTGTACAGGTGGTTCAGGTAAGCCCCTCTCACCAGCACTTCCACCCCCACTCCATAAAGCTACCTGGTGACATCACACTGGGGGGGCTGTTCCCTATCCACTCTCGTGGTCCCCATGGTCTGCCCTGTGGCGAGCTGAAGAAGGAGAAGGGGATCCACCGTATGGAGGCCATGTTGTACGCTCTGGACCAAATCAACAGTGACCCGGACCTGCTGCCCAACATCACGTTGGGGGCTCGGATCCTGGACACCTGCTCCAGAGACACCTACGCCCTGGAGCAGTCGCTCACCTTCGTTCAGGCGTTAATCCAGAAAGACACATCCGACATCCGCTGTTCCAATGGGGAGCCGCCCATCATCCGCAAACCAGAGAGGGTGGTGGGGGTGATCGGCGCGTCGGCCAGCTCTGTGTCCATCATGGTGGCCAACATCCTAAGGCTGTTCGAGGTAAACCAGGGTCCTCTAATGTACACATAACTTATGTAGTGTCTATTCAGTATATACACCGACCCAGTGTCAGGTGAATTGATCACTGATCATCTCCTCATCAGATGAACATCTAGTCCTCAGAGTTGATGTTAGAAGCAGAATCAAGATTTTTCATGAGTTTGACACCAAGAAGCAAACACTGATGTCTCGAGGACTGGGTCAGAGCATCTCCACAACTGCAGCTGGGCTGTTTCTGGTCTGCAGTGGTCAGGATCTATCAAAAGTGGTCCAAGGAAGGACCAGTGGTGAACCAGAGACAGGGTCATGAGCGGACAAGGATCACTCATGTAGGTGGTCTAATCCAACAGACCAGAGGAGTAGTTAATAATAATAATAATAATAATAATGCGTTGTACTAATATAGCGCTTTTCATGACACTCAAAGTGGCTTTACAGTATAGCTACATTATTCATTCACACTTGGTGATGGTAAGCTGCATGTGTAGCCACACTGATGGAAATGTGGCAGCCAATCCACGCCTACGGCCTCTCCGACCACCACCGAAGCATTTATACGCATTCACACACCAGTGATATCACTGGAGGCAAGGAGGGTAAGTGTCTTGCCCAAGGGCACAACGACAGATGGCCGGGGGGAGCGGGATTCAAACTACCAATCATTCGGCGACCTGCTCTACCACCTGAGCCACTGCCACCCCAATGCTTAATGCTGCTAAAGATAGTAAGGTGTCAGGATACATACTGTATGATGTTCCTTTGACTCCACCTCGTCCCTCAGTGCTCCTGCAGACCATGTTCACCTTTCATGAAACCATGTTCCTGATAGCTGTGGCTTCTTTGTGGTCCAGGACTGGTTTGAGGAGCACAACAACCAGTTTAAGGTGTTGGCCTCCAAATCCCCCAGATCTCAGTTCAGAAGATCATGTGTGGGATCTGCTGGACAAACCAGTCTGATCCATGGAGGCTCCACCTGGAAGCTTCAGGACTGAGTAAATACAAAAATGCAGATAGAACAGGTAGGTTTGATAGATTTTATGTGAAACAGTAAACCTAATAATGGCTTGTTCCACTCTTCGGGCTCTATTTTCATGGTGTAGCTGTGCTGGAGACAGGGTTACATTGGTTTTTGGTAATTTGGTGGATCAGAGCAGGGAGGGCTGCACCACTGAGGGTGTGGTCACAGCCGACTTCAGTCAAGGCCAATCGAGCCGGCTCCTCTCCTTCCCTATAAGGCATCATGGTGTAAAGTTGTCATGGGAAGAATCTAAACTGTCACTGCGCCAGACGCTTCTCCGCTGACACGCCCTCTGCTGGCCGACACGCCCATTGTGGTGCAGAGCTGGCATGAAAATCAGCACATTTAATGGCTGCACTGTTTTATGAAAATAATCATCGCATTTCATCGCAAAATTCTGGCCGATGTTGATTATTTTTGAAAATGGCTGTAATTGGCCAAATAAATCTTCTGTCTGATTAATCGGTCGAGCCGTACCCTCTATATTAATAATAATACATTTAATCTAACCCTAATACATTTAATTTAAATGAGCCTTTCTCAGAACTCACAGAGATTGTACAGAACAGTAGAAATATACAGAAGATAACACAGTATGTTAAAAACAACATATTTGTCTGATATAATAGTTTGATCTGCTTTGCTGACAGTAGACTGTTCATGGTTGGTCACCTGCTGAGAATCAGTCTGATCTAAACCTGCTGATTTAGAGTTGATGTTCGCTGTAGGTCAGCTGAGTGAGGTTGGGTTTGACTGACGGACTGAGAGACAGACAGATGGACCAGTCTGCTTGGTGGATTAATGAATTAATGTTTTAACAGACAGTTTGTGTCTGGATGACTGACTGACTCTAATGAAAGCCTTTTAATGAGTGTCGGCAGATTAGAGATGAAAAGCACTCTGCCACAGAGGCACATAATGGGAATATGTCACCAATATCTGATCGATTGTTCATGTGGTCATCATTTATCAGCTGGACCAGGAGCTTCATGGATCAAGACTTGAATGGATTCCATCCTGATCACTGTCAAAACTCCTGATCTATGAAACAGTGTGAAGGTCAGGATCCTGATCAGGTGGACTTGAGTCGTGGACCCCTCCCTCGTCACGCCCAGAAATAAAGATGCTAATTCATTTAAATAGGCTCCACAGTGGGGCTCTCCTCTCCACCATCACTACCATGGCTAAAAGAGGAGAAACGTCAGGGCGTAGCCATGGTCACTGAGTTAAAAGCTCAGGATTAGACGCCTTATGTGCTGAACCTGACGGATCACACTGATGAGAAACAGGAGTGAAATTCAGGAAAGATGCCGATGAAGCTATTTTACGCACGTTACTCTACGCAGCATGTAGATGAAAATCAGGGACACACATGTAAACCATGAGTCAGGAGGAAGACTGATGACTAGTCACCATTTCCTGCAGCCATCCAGCACCATGCTGGACCAATCGTAAGTTGAGGCCACCTGATATCGATGTTGGTCAAAAGCATTTGTGCATCTCAAGTAATCTGCACATTGATTGAGTGAAAATGTTTCCAGTGAATGTTAACATTTTCATCCTGAGATGCCACACAGGTGTCATGGTCCGGCTCAGGGTCGACTAGCTCACTCCTGATTGGTCGAGCAGCTCCCAGTGTGGTCAGCACCTGTGTGGCTCTGGCGGCTCCAGGCTCCTCCTGTGGTGCTCCAAAGACCAGAAGCATCAGAACCAGGCGTACGTCAGCTATGACGCTCATTTCACTGTTGATCCATCTGAACGTGAGCGTGGATGCTGGAGGAGCTGCTGTGATCTGTGAGGCTCCTGGTCTGGTTCTGGACGCTAATCAGTGGACATACTGAGGAAGAAGGATTATCATTTATCTCAGCAGGTTATGAGTGTGATGAACACTGACATTATCAATCTGTTACTCTATCTATTATTATTATTATTATTATTATCATTACATGTTCACTGTGAAGAATAAAAAGAATAGAGTTCAAAGAGAGAAAGTTGAAACCCTCTCACCTTCACAGATGACCAGTCAGAGAGTGAGGTGGCTGTGAAGTCAGAGAGGTTTCAGACTTCACCTGAAACCTTTAAATGGTGGCCCGAGCAGCCCCAGCTGATTGGTGTTCGCTCCATTGAAGTGTTTCTGTGGTGATGATGAAGATGGCTGTCATAACATCGCCCCACTTTTAGAGCTTGTTAATGTAAAGTCCTTCATTAATCTGCACTCATCGTTGTTGGAAATGTGATTGAAGCTCTGACACAGATTCAGCTGCTGTTACACAACATTAATCCTCTGTGTGTTCTCCTGCTCTAAGCCCACCAGTGCTCCCAGTTTGACCATGTCTAATTTGCCCCAGAGTTGTCTGGTGTTTGGTTCATAGTGAACCTGATGACTGAATGATGTGTGAGTTTAATATAAAAGAGAAACTACTGATATAATCTTTTCTGATCTGTCTAAGCTACGTCCTCTGTGTCCAGTTTATTAAGTGCATCTAATGCATAAATTATATTATATTATATTGTCCATCCATCTTCTACCTCTTGTCCTCTCATAAGGTCAGGGGGGCTGGAGCCTATCCCAGCTGTCTTAGGGTGAAAGACAGGGTACACTCTGGACAAGTGTCCAGTTCATCACAGGACACATAGAGACAGACAACCACTCACACTCACATTCACACCTACGGTCAATTTAAATTAACCAGTTAACCTAATCCCCATGCGTGTTTTTGGATGGTGGGAGGAAGCCGGAGTACCAGAGAGAACCCACACAGACATGAGGAGAACATGCAAACTCCACACAGAAAGGCCCCGGACCAGGAATCAAACCCACTACCTTCTTGCTGTGAGGCGACAGTGCTAACCACTACACCACCATGCTGCCCATACTATATTGTGGGAGAGGTGACCTCTATGTGATAAAATGAGAAAATGTGCCAGGCAATGCCCAAGAGGCAGTGACACAGATGTCCTCCAGAGACACCCCCTAAGGGCAGCCCACCAAGTGGAGATGCTTCTGGTAGAGTGGCACTGCTTACCCACTGGTAACTGGTGATTGTTACTCTTGTAGGCATGGATAAAGGGGTCAACCACTCAGTGGGACAGACACTGTTCGGAAAGGGCTCAGTCTCTATTAGGACCCTCATAACACATGAAAAGCTGCTCAGACCAACGCACATTGCCATAGAGTCAATGTATGTAGCAAGAGCACAAACTGGACACAACAGACTAGATTCAACCTAAGCTGGGGGACGGTTGAATTGGGCACTGTGAATTGGCCAATTACAATGTGCTTGTGGCAGAAACTTGGGGATGAATGCCACATTCGGCCAAAGCGTAACCCCTGAACCATCTGCATTCCACCAGAGTCAACTCCAGGAACTCCAGGCCTGTACTCACAGGGCAGCACAGGGTCCTTAGTCTTGTGTGCAGCAAGATGTTGGAGATCTTCTACCAGTCTGTTGTTGCCAGTGCCATCTTCTTTGCTGCTGTTTGTTGGGGCAGCAGCATCAGAGCCAGCGACACCAGCAGACTTGATAAGATCATCAAGAAGGCTGGCTCTGTGGTGGGACTTAAGCTGGATCCTTTTCAGACTGTGGTGGAGAGGAGAACACTGAAAAAACTGATCTCCATCAGGGACAATGAGGATCATCCTCTCCACCTCACACTGGACAGACAGCGGAGCAGTTTTTCAAACAGACTGTTGCAGCTCCGCTGTCGAAGGGACAGATACAGGAAATCATTCCTGCCACACGCCATCACACTTTACAATAAGACTTTATCCTGATACTACAATATTATACACTGTTCATTTTCATTTGCACTATTGATAGTAAAATTCGTCCGTATTCATTTGTTCATCTGTATTTGACTACACCCGACTGTCTGTTTATTTGCACATTGACTATCATCACGAACCATAATTATTTATCAGGTTATACATTTTTATTTTATACTTTTAATACTGCTCTTCTGTATTATAATTTAATTTAATTGTAAATAGTAATATTTTCTATTTTTCTGTTTTTTGTTTTTTTTTTATATATCTTCTTATTTGTATTGTGATTGTATTTCTCGCTGCTGCTACACAGTAATTTCCCAAGTTGGGATCAATAAAGTAATTCTATTCTATTCTATTGTCTGCACACCAGATTGACCACTTGAGTGGATAATACACAAGCATTCAGCAGTAAACTGAATGCAGTCTGTCAGCATTTAGTAGCAGCCGGCGCCCGGTCCCACAGCCCTAACGCCAAACCACCCGACCTTGAGAGGTGCTGGGGACATGACAACCAGACTCGGCGACCTGATTCTGCCGAGACAAACTGTGCTGGAGAGGATGAAAGTCAATGGCAGGTCGTTCTGCAGCCTGTTGGATGCTGATACAGTTATCCCACACAGATGCTGGGATGTAGATGCAGGGGTCCTCCAAGAACCTGAAGTTGACACCCTCCTATGCAAGCTCGCCAGCCACTGTCTAGCATCATTGGCCAGGTCCAATGCTTCCAGAGCAGTGGACAGGTTCTGCTGACGCAGGACCTTTCTGGTAGCCTCTGTCAGCGGGGACTGCACAAGCCAAACATGGCAACGTTCATGTACTGAACAGAACATTAATCGGCCCAAAAGCCTGCAGTGATGCATCACACATGTCACGGGTGGAGTCATCCACCTGTGCATCCTGCAGGGAGGTGGAGAGGGCAAGTAGCAGCCGGGAGAGAGTGTTCCCTAGCCTGCTGATACATGCTGCTATATCATATGCTTTGCAGATGAAATTGTCAGTGACCCTACACTGGGCAGAGGGACACTCGGCATTCGGCTGCAGTGCCTCCGCCGATGCCACAGTAAGAACTGCCACTGAAGTTTTGACTGCAGGCATACGCCCAAGGCTGACAGCTTCAGCATCCTCCATCGCCGCACTCATGTGACGTGGGCCTGGAGAGGGCTGTAGTATCCCTTCAACAGGAATGTAGTTCCTTCAAAAAGGTTTTAACAAAACTAACAAAATGTCGGATCAGACCTGCTAAGCAACTAACAAAGATCAGAGAGGGGTGGAGGGTCATCACCGTCACTAGCAAAGAATAACACAAACTTGCAAAAAGCAAGTCAAATCAGCTGATCAATTGATAAATAGGAATGGGGGAGCAGAAACACGGCTGTCAGTGAGAGGGAACACAGAAAGCAGCACAACTCCAATCATACGTAGCCACAGCTTCTAAGAGGATGAGAAATCTGTAGCTCTTACCGTGAAGTAGGGCTGAACGATTTTCTAATCAAAATCGTGATTTCAGACAACACGATCATGTCTTTTCCTAAAATTGCTGAGCCCTGTTGTGAAGGTGGCCAGCATGTCAAAGTAACCTCAGAAGAATGATCTCCCGCAATAGTGTTAAGAAAAAAAAAACAGTGCATGTGGATGCTTTGTAGTCTCGCAGATGTCACGTGTGACACATGTTGTCGTTAGTACTCGACATGCACCTTTCAGCACTGCTTAATAACTGCAACACAGTTATTAAGGGACGAAATAGAACTGTGAATAGCTGTAATGACTGATTACTGACTATTGATTGGTGTTTTGAACTTACTTGGCAGCTTACTGTATACTTCTCTTTGCATGTTTATGCTCTTTAGTTTTGTAGATTTTTGTATATTGTTGAGATATACTGTATATATGTGTGTATGTATGTATGTGTTTATGTGTATGTATGTATATATATATATATGTGTGCATGTATGTATGTATATATATATATATATATTTATGCATGTATATATGTATGTATGTATATATATATATATATATATATGCATGTATGTATGTATGTATATATATATATGCATGTATATATGTATGTATGTATGTATGTATATATATATATATGCATGTATATATGTGTGTGTGTGTGTGTGTGTGTGTATATATATATATATATATATATATATATATATATATATATATATAAAGCTTAAAAAAAAAACTTAAAATCTCCTTACTTTTTCCTACTGTGTATGGAAATTGGGATAAATACAATTTTATCTTATCTCCAGATCCCCCAGGTGAGCTACGCCTCCACAGCTCCAGAGCTCAGTGATAATAACCGATATGACTTCTTCTCCCGGGTGGTTCCTCCGGACTCCTACCAGGCTCAGGCCATGCTGGACATTGTCAAGGCTCTGGGCTGGAACTATGTCTCCACTCTGGCCTCCGAGGGAAACTATGGAGAAAGTGGAGTGGACGCCTTCATGCAGATCTCCAGAGAGGCTGGTAGAGCTCTACTGGACTCTACTGTATTCTGCTACACTCTGTTGTACTCTACTACTGTTCGATTCCACTTTACTCTACTGTATTCTACACTGCTGCTCTATTCTACTTTACTATATTCTACTGTACTGCATTCTCTTGATCTTTCTCTACTAAATGGAGTTTCTTCTGCTTCTTTAGATGGTTCTGGCTCCGTTGGCGTAATCTGATGGCGTCATGGTAAACCCGTCTCTCTCTCTTTCAGGTGGTGTCTGCATCGCTCAGTCAGTGAAGATTCCTCGTGAGCCAACAGCCGGAGAGTTTGATAAGATCATCAAACGTCTGATGGAGACGAGTAACGCCAGAGGAGTGATCATCTTTGCCAATGAGGACGACATCAAGTAAAAACACATTAACACCATATAGCATGTCTATCATCACAATAACAACATACAGAGCATCTGAAAAATATTCATATCAATTCACATTATTCCAAATGCAGTAAATTATTTTCCCTACACACAACACCCCATAATGACAAAGTGAAAATGTTTACAAGTTTATTAAGAAGAAACTCTGAAATACTGCCTGTCCATCAGTGCTCCCATCCTTTGCTCCATTCTTTCCTGATGCTCCTTTAGCAGCAGTTCCAGCCTCCAATTTTTATGAACATGATGCCTCCAGCTTGGCTCTCCTCTCTTTGGACAGTTTGCTCCGTTCCTCTTTGCAGCTCCTCTCCAGCTCCATCAGGCTGGATGGGAAGTGTTTCAGATCTCTCCAGATATTCAGATCCCAGTCTGGCTCTGGATGGACCACTCCAAGACATCCACAGAGTTGTCCTGAAGCCTCCTCCGATATCTTGGTTGTGTGCTGAAGATGAACCATCACTCCAGTCTGAGGTCCAGAGCTCTGGAGCTCTCTGAACATTGCTGCTGTGATCTTTCCCTCTATCCTGACTAGTCTCCAGTTCCTCACAGCATGATGCTGCCTCCACACTGCTTCACTGTAGAGATGCTGTTAGTCTGGTTTCCTCCAAACACCAAACAGTTCAGTCTTTCTCACATCAGACCGAGGATTTTGTTCCTTCAGGTGCATCTTGTCAAACAGGTGGGCTGCCATGAGCTTTTTACTAAGGAGTGCCTTCTGGTCACTCTACCATACAGGCCTGACTGGTGGATTGCTGCAGAGATGGTTGTCCTTCTGGAAGGCTCTCCCCTCTCCACAGAGGAAAGCTGTAGCTCTGACAGAGTGTAGGTCGGCTCTAGGAAGAGTCCTGTTGTTCTGAACTTCTTCATTTACAGATGATGGAGGCCACTGAGCTCACTGGACCTTCAAAGCAGCAGAAGTTTGTCTGGACCCTTCTCCAGACTTGTTCCTGGAGTCAATCCTGTGCTGAAGGTCTACAGACAGTTCCTTTGACTTCCTGTTTGGTTTGTGCTCTGACATGCTCTGTCCATTGAAGGACCTTATGGGTGTCAAATTTATGGCCCATGGGCTGAATTAAACCTGTTCTGGCCCACGGGCAGAAAGTTTGATTATTTTGCAAAGTGTGCAAAATCAGGGCTGAACAAGTACAGCTAGTTGGGAGCTAACTTGAGTTCTGCCTGCCCTAAATTACAACTTCTATTATGGACATTAAGTGTTTTGGCACCCTCATTGCCCCAAAATGTCTCTGTCAAAAAAAAGAGAAAAGTAGATGCAGAGTGTTCCAAGAAAAATGCTCATCCTCCTATTTATTGACAGAAGTGAATGGAAAAAGCTGTGTTTGGTATGTTCACAGCATGTTTCGGTGCTGAAAGAATATAACCTTTGTCGCCACTATGAGAGTCTTCATGTCGACAAATACAACAACTTGAAGGACAACAGAGAGGAGAGAAAGTGAATGAATTGTTGGCAGGTCTGAAGAAACAGCAGTCTGTGTTTACTCATAGCTGAGAACCCAGTGAGGCTGCAGTGAAGCTAGCTACCTTATTGATAATGAATTTGCAGTGGCTTCAAAAACATTAAGTGAGGGTGAATTTGTGAAAACAAGCATGCTGAAGGCTAATGCCAGGCTTTTGCAAACATCAGCCTGACAAGAAACACAGTTGCAGACAGGATTTCTGATCTTTCGGCAGATTTAAACAGCCAGTTGAAGTGCAAAGTAATTTATTGTGTTTTCATTTGCAAATGATGAAAGTATGGACATTGCAGATGTTGAACAACTGGCCATATTCATTCACGGAGTTGATGACACTTTGACCGTCACTGAGGAGTTCCTGGATTTGGTGCTCATGACAGATACCACAGCTGGTATTTTCACCACACTTGTCAGCACGCTGCACAGGATTGAAGTGGACTGGTGTGGTGCTGTCAGCCTGGAGACAGATGATGCGCCCTCAGTGATCAGGAAAAAAACAGGTGTTGTAACAAAGTTCAGAGGAAAAGTGCAGACTGCAAAAAGGGGACATGATTTTTGGACTTTTCACTGTATTTTGCATCAGGAGGCTTTGTGTTACAAGTCAGTAAAGATGGATAACGTCATGAAGGTGGTCATCCAAACTTCTCAGAGAGAAGGACCACAGCTATGGCCTGCCTATCACACCGAGGTAAGGTGTTTAAGCCGAGGTGCTGTGCTGAGGCATTTCTTTGATTTACGAGAGAAAATTGAGCAGTTCATGGAAGAAAAGGGCAAACCAGTGTTAGAATTTCAGTCCACAGAATGGATGCAGGACCTTGCATTTATGGTGGATGTTACAGAGCAGCTGAATAACTTGAACAAAATGTCAGGCAGTGTTATGACAGCATTTGTGCGTTTACGTTGAAGCTGTCACTGTGGTGGTGATGCAGCTCACTTTCCCTGTCTGAAAGATGTTTGAGCAACCCAACATGCCGCAGACTTGAAGCGGTTCAAAGATAAAATAGCAGGACTATTGCGGAAGTTTGAGAACACTCAGATGTTTGGTGAACTGGTGAAAGACTTCAAAGTGTTTTACTCGCCATTCATTGTGAATGCCTCTGATCCGCCCGTCAACATCCAACTTGAAATAATAGACTTGCAGTTTGACTCAGATATGACGGGCAAATTTGCTGCAGTTAGCTTGGACACATTTTACTAGTTTTTCTTCCCAGGCTACCTCAACTTGACAGCCTCTGAGACACTGCACCCTGATGTAGTTCTGTGACAATAATTGTCTTCAGTGGAAATTTAAAGAAAGTGAACAGTGTGTGATTACTGTAATACTGTCAGTCACTTCAGTTCATGTTTCTTTTGTTGAAATTGTTCATGCATTGCACAGCTTTTATTTTTCTATCAATAAATACTGTAGTGTAGCCTATGGGACAGGGAGTAACTCAACCCTCTGAATAGTTTCTACCTCAGTTTGTATGGTTTGTTGAGTTAGCACAGGATCAATATGTGGAAATGGCAAATGAGGTATTGATACCTGGAAGAGTTGTTTTTATTATTATTATTTATTTTGTATTTTCTTCAATCCCAGATAGGCTGTGACTTAAAGCTTAATGGCTTTGTAATGGCTTTCTTGAAATTGCACCATTTTTTTTCATCCAAATTTTCAACTAACTGTCAAGTTACTTGCCTCTTGTCAAGAGGATTATTTGTTATTAGCCTGGCTGTAGTCCTCCATAATCTTCTGCTCAATTATCATTGCCCTGCAGATTACTTCTGGGTTTGATCCCTTGGACTCGATTTCTCAAGATGATTTCCATCCTGGCCAATCAGAGCATGGAGGGGGACGTGGGGAGGCGGGTCTTAATGATGACGTCGAATGCGCAGCATTTGTGCCGTAGTCTAGCTGGTTGTAGTTTGGCAACAATGGCGGCAGAGACGGAAGTGAAGGAAGCTATTCAATCCGTTTTGGCTAGGCTCCCAAATATTCAGCACTTGAAGTCTGAGCAAAGAGGAATGTTTAACCAGTTTTATTGCTGGCAAAGATGTTGTGGTTTTACTCCCCACAGGGTTCAGGAAAAGTCTTAATTTTCAGTTAGCTCCGTTGGTAGCGTAGAGTTGGCTAGCCTGAATGCTAGCGGCACTTTACATACGTCACGACCAAATGTTAGCAGTTGAGTAAAGTCAGATCCAGTCGTTTCAAACTTCAACAGAGTTCACGCCTCCCTTCTGAAATCAGTTCTCAATGGATGAATACCAGACCGTCTGTACAATAGTACGAGGGTCTGGTAAGACCAGGCTAATTTAGTTATGTGTACATTTTCAGAATGTACTGGCCTAAAGTAAAACAATCTGAAGTTGTCATTATTTTTAAGTTGCCATGATTTTACCGGTCCGACCCACTTGAAAGATTTCCCCCCCATGAGTTTGACTCCCCTGTTGTAGAGACAGGTGAGTCTTTCTAGATCATGTACAATCAGCTGAATCTACCACAGGTGGACTCCAGGTACGCTGCAGGAACATCTGAAGGATGATTAGTGGAAACAGGACGAGTCTGAACTCAGTTTAGACACTGAAGTACAGGTGATATTTGAGTGTTTCATAAAAACATTTTTCATTTTGTCATTATGGGCTGTTGTGTGTTTTTGAGGTGAAAAAAATTTAATTTAATGCATTTTGGAAAAAGGCTGTAAAGTGAAACGGTATGAAAATTTTTCTACTGTGTATCACGTTTATCATCATATTAACTCCACTATTAATTCTTTGGTTCATGAGCTCACTCACTTCCTCTCTTCTTTGTAGGCGTGTCCTTGAGGCGGCAAAGCGTGCTAACCTCACGGGTCACTTTCTGTTTATGGGGTCGGACAGCTGGGGAGCGAAGAGTTCACCAATTGCCGAGCTGGAGGATGTGGCTGAGGGTGCGGTGACCATCCTGCCCAAACGGGCATCCATAGACGGTAAAAATAAAAATAATAGAAAGACAGTAAAGATAATAAAATAATAAAGTCACAATTGCAATAAGGGCGGCACGGTGGTGTAGTGGTTAGCACTGTCGCCTCACAGCAAGAAGGTACTGGGTTCGAGTCCTGGGCCCGGGGCCTTTCTGTGTGGAGTTTGCATGTTCTCCCCGTGTCTGCGTGGGTTCTCTCCGGGTACTCCGGCTTCCTCCCACCATCCAAAAACATGCATGGGGATTAGGTTAATTGGCTAATTTTTCCTCCCACCATCCAAAAACATGCATGGGGATTAGGTTAATTGGCTAATTTAAATTGACCGTAGGTGTGAATGTGAGTGTGAGTGGTTGTCTGTCTCTATGTGCCCTGCAATGAGGTGGCGACTTGTCCAGGGTGTACCCTGCCTTCCACCCTAAGACAGCTGGGATAGACTCCAACCCCCCCGCGACCCTATGAGGATAAGCGGTAGATAATGGATGGATGGACAATTGCAATAATACAACACAATACAATTATGAAAAATAATACAACCAATGAAATTATGAATAAAACAACAACTAGAATAATTTAAAAAGCACAGGCTGAACCTGGTTACTACTGTGAGCCTTCTTGTGAGTCCAGGCTTCGATCATTACTTCATGACTCGCTCTCTGGAGAACAACCGCAGGAACATCTGGTTTAATGAGTTCTGGGAGGACGACTTCAGGTGTAAATTGACCCGGCCTGGAGTCAAACTGGACCCTGAGAAGAAGAAGTGCACAGGTAGACACACCTGGGGATGGGGGGGGGCACCTTTCCCTTTCCCTTTACCACCAGCAGATCCTGAGGTTGTGTCTTTGCAGGTGAGGAGAGGATCGGTCGTGACTCCTCCTACGAGCAGGAGGGGAAGGTCCAGTTTGTGATTGATGCTGTTTACGCCGTGGCCTACGCTCTGCACAGCATGCACCTGGACCTGTGTCCCAGCAGCCCCGGCGTCTGCAGCAACATGGACCCGGTGGAGGGACGCTCGCTGCTGGACTACATCAGAGCCGTCAACTTCAACGGTAAGACAACACAGGAGGGACAAGTCAGAGCAGCGCTCAGAAATACAGATGATTTATTATACTATTGTAGTATAGCAGGGAAATTGTTTGTTTCTCGCAGAGTAACAGTTAAAGGTCGTTCACAGTTTTTGAGACTGTAGCACCTGAGAGTCCAGTAGGGGGCGTATGTGGATGAGCAGAGGTCAAGGTTTGCATTGTATATAGGAGAAGACACGCCAGAAGTGAAGCACGTTGTTGTTATACTGCCATGTGGATGACGGTTGAGTAAAGAACCTGTTGAATTGCATTTCTGCTGTGTGGACGTTTGTTCCTTGTGTTATGAAGATGCAACAACTATACTGCTATAAGTGAATGTAGATGGGCTCTACGGATGGTACTAGGTCTGAAAACAAAGTCCTGGAGGGGATGGACTTTCTCTGAGAACCTGCTGATGGTAAAGGAGACCATCGAGCTGAAGAAGGACTGGTTGATCCAGAACGCCTCCCGAAGGACTCCTGAAGTACTCCAGCTTTTGTTCAGTGTGGAAGGAATTCAGGATATTTTAATGTACTCAGGGTTCTGGTTCAAAGTCCTTCAAAAGGAACTACTGACCTGACCAGCTGAAGTGGTTCTGATCAGGATCCTCCTGGCTTGTTGTCTCTGGATTATTTCATGTGGTCCTACACCACCAGGCTCAGAGACGCTTCAGCCTGTGGTTCCTGTTCTGGAGTTTATTTTTCTTTATTCAGAGACACTGACAGATAAAAATAAGTTAATGCACTTTGCATGTTTCCTCTGAGGACTCGGTGTGTCAATAATTAAAGTGAGCAGCTGCTGGAGACTCTGCAGCAGTAAGAAGAGGTGAAGCTCTTTTTAGTCACATCTTCATTTTCTGCACAAAGAAACAATGAAAACTGTTCAAGCAGCTGTTTCCTGCTGAAACTTTCCTCATGAGGCAGATCAGCTGAAGACAGTAAGCTCGTCTCTGAACTGGTCCATCTCTGTTCATATCTTACAGGAAGTGCAGGAACGAGTGTTTTGTTCAATGAGAACGGAGATGCTCCTGGCCGGTATGACATCTTCCAGTTCCAGATGACCAATCACAGCCACCCTGGTTACCATGTCATCGGCCAGTGGACCAATAACCTGAAACTTAACGTAAGAATGTGATTGGACAGAAACATAAAGTAGCACCTGCTGGTTTTTAGATTTAACACTTCACAGAGTTTTATCACCGGGCAGAGGGAGAGGGAGAGAGAGAGGGAGAGAGAGGGAGGGAGGGAGAGAGAGAGATAGACCAGAATCTGTTTTCTCCATCCAAACATAACATGATGTTGGTAGACCTCATCTGAATGCTGTTCAGGTCTCTGCTGGGTCAGGATTTGATTTACAGAACGAAAAAGGACCAAAAGGAGATGATTGGTTTATTTCCTGTTATCTGATTAATTATTCATGAGTTTGTGCCCTGATGATTCTGTGTTTAATGAGCAAAGTGCTGAAAATGATATCACTATTAGATGGCCCTCGACATACATTTACTTTCTGTCCACCTCTCTGTCCACCTGTCTGTCCCTCTGTCTACCTCTCTGTCCATCAGCTGGAGGAGATGCAGTGGTCTGGAGGAGATAAATCACTCCCAGACTCCATCTGTAGTTTTCCCTGTAAACCAGGAGAGAGGAAGAAGATGGTGAAAGGAGTTCCCTGCTGCTGGCACTGTGAGGTAAACTATGAAGAATGATGTCAAAGTATAAATATCATTTTAGAATAATAAACTACAAACTATCATTTATAATCTTATCAGCTGTCGAAGGCGGTTGCTTTTCCGGTCAACAGCTCAACAACACCGCTATTTGTTGAGCGGCACGAGCGGTACGGAATGGTCGGACAGACCACCTCCACAAACGTCTTCTGTGCTTCAACATTTGTAGCAACAGCATTTCTTTAGCAATTTTATGAGCCCCATCTCCAGAAACACCCGCTTCATCCAAGTTGACATTGTTTACTGTCGGAAGAAAACCAAGGAATCCGATATGAGCCCCCAGAAGCCACACAAAGACACAGCCACACCCCCTAGCAGCTTGGCGGTGAATTGCAGAGCAACACGTTCGCTTGACGCAGAGCTTCGAATGCTCAACGACGGCATCGGGTCTACGCCGTAGCTCCGCTGTTGCCGCGACGCAGAAGCATAAACCAGGCTTTACTCACCTGAAGGACGCCTCTGGATCCTACATGCATTCAAAGACTCTTATAACAACAACCTGCACGCTCCCCCTCCCTCCCTCTTGTTCTCATCCCTGGGTGGAGTCAGTGCTGGTATCACCCCCCAACCCACCCCACCCCTCTTCCTCCATACAAGCCAGCCACTATGCCTCTATTCAGATGACGGACTGTTCAAAGTTTAGGGTATAATTGTATAATTCTGACGCGTGCCATCATTACGTTCAACCACAAATAGTTGTGGACTTTAATTGATGTTTGTATGTGGTACATGGGTGTGAAATGAAATTTGTGACTAGTAACAATAAAAGCGTTCTGGTTCATTTAAACAGAGCAGATGGGGCGCTGTAATAAAGCAGTTTTTCTTGAGCTCCTGGACAGGTGTCCAGTTCATCACAGGACACAGAGACAGACAACCATTCACACCTACTAATCTAGAGCAACCATTGACCATCCTTCATGTCTCTGGATGGTGGAGGAAGATGGAGAACCAAAGAAGAACCAGCAGACATATAGAGAACATCAAACTCCACACAGAAAGGAATTGAACCTGGTACCTTCTTGCTGTGAAACAGTAAAGCAAACCACTGCACCGCTCCTGCAATATATATATTTTTTTAAACATTCTCTTTGTTGAGGTTCTAACACTCAGTGTCACAATTCAGTTCAATACAACAATAGAACCGCTTTTTTCATGAACATAACAATGAAACAGAGCATAGCACAATACACTTCAAATGAACATTAATACAAAAATAAAAAGAACAAAGGAAAAACACAGACAGTGCTCGACAAAACCCAAACCAGACAAAACATTCACACCACCAGATTGACATCCTAAGATCCAGACTGCGAGTGAGCCACTACAGCAACCTTCATGCTGTCAGTCAGGTAGAACAAAATTCAGTCCATCAGGATCCACTTTCTCCAGAACCAGTTGCCATATCTAGACAAATACATTAATGTTGTCACGGAGAGTGTAAGTCAGTTTTTCCAGGAGGAGTACTCTCAGTATTTCCTTATACCTGTCATCCAGTGTAGGCGTGTCCTTAGAAATCCAAAAGTTCAGAATGGTCTTCCTGGCTATATACAGAAGCATTCCAATGAGCTTAGCATTATGAGAGTTCCTTGTATTGACTGGTTATCTGCTAAGATATATTGTAGAGGTGATAGTTACAAATCATATCCAATCAAGGAAACTACCTCCTCCTTAACTTCTGCCCAAACCTTTCGTATCGCTACACATTTCCAAAACATATGCACATACGTTCCCACATCTACATCACATTTATGGCAGTTAGGAAAGCCCAGACCAAGCCTGCTCCTCAGTAGTGGTGTTTTAAATTGTCTTTCCCTATCATTGTTGCAGATTGAAATTTTAAGTGTATTTTGTATAACTGTTGTCCAGACCTCATCACTTATCTGACAATCTATATCATTCTGCCATTGTTTACGAATATGGTCAGTAGAGCAGTTGGAATTTAGGCCTAATGACTCATAAACACAAGAAATGAATCTTTCTTCGGCATGGGCTGCTTCAAAATGCTCTCTAGGAAAGACTCATTTGGGGCCTGTATGGTCTTTGGTATATAATGTCTTATTTGCAGGTATCGATAGAAATGTGATTGATGTAAAGAATATTTATTTTGTAGCCTCTCAAATGACTCCATTGATCCTCCCTCATACAGTTTAATAAGCTGATATAGAGCCTTTTCCCACCAGAGCTTAAACACTGGATCCTGGCATGAAGGGGGAAAGTCCGGATTCTTCCATATGGGGGCCAAGAGTGAGAAATGTTTTAGAAGTTTATAGTAAACCTTAATCTTATTCCATGTTTTCAATGTGCCCTGGACAAGGAAATTATTTTTTACTTCCAGTTTAGCCTTCTTATAATTCACAAAAGGGCAGTCCTTTAGTGCCAGCAAACCACAGTTTATAGATTCTATACCAATCCAGGTATTTGTAATATCTTGACTTACCTATTCATATATGTACCTAAGTTGTGCTGCCCAGTAGTATGACCGCATACAAGGAACAACCAAACCACTTTGTTCCTTACTTCTCTGTAATTTACTTATTTTAATTCTAACTTTTTTATCTTGCCATATAAATTGTGTAAAAAAAATATCTAAATCTTTAAAAAAAAACTGTTAGGAATTGAGTTTGGTAGCATCTGCAGAGTACAACAGTCTTAGTAATATGTTCATTTTGAGCACACTTATCCTACCTAGCCAGGATACAGGTAGCGTTCCCCATCTCTGCAAGTCATCTCTAATGCGTGTTATGATTGGTTTGAGGTTAAGTTTGACCAGATTTTTCAGAGAGGGGCTGACTCTTATTCCTAGGTATGTTATTTCCTTAGGTGACCACTTAAAGGGAAAGCGATTGAGGGGGCGCAACCTGTCATAGCGCCAGTAGGCATGGCCTCTGTCTTTGATATATTAACCTTAAAACCTGATATATAACCAGACTGTTGCAGACATTCAAGCAGACATGGTATAGTGGTATCTAAGTCAACTAAATATAACAGGACATCGTCCGTATATAAAGAAATTTTATGTATTGTGCCTTTAACATTGAAGCCTCTAATCACTGCAGTTGATCTAAGTAACTCTGCTAGAGGTTCAATGGCCAGAGCAAATAGGAGGGAGCTCAACTGGCACCCCTGACGAGTACTACACTCCAAAGCAAATGGCTCAGAGCAGTAAGAGTTGGTTATCACTGAAGCTTTGGGAGAACAGTATAATAACTTCACCCAGTCAATAAACTCTATACCTACATTGAACTTCCCCATAGTGTAAAAGAAGAAGGGCCATTCCACCCTGTCGAATACCTTTAATGAGTCCAGAGATACCACCAGGCCCTGTATATCATTATCACTGGCCAGCTGTATTATATTCAAAAGCCTCCTTATATTGTTGGAAGAACTTCCTTTAATAAAGCCTGTTTGGTCAGGTTTTACTAGAATAGGTATTAGTGGTTCCAGCTTCAAACTCAAAATCTTAGCTAAAATTTTTGCATCTACATTAATAAGTGACACCGGCCTATAAGAGACTGGGTCTTCAGGGTCCTTGTTTTGTTTTAATATTAGACTGATATTTGCCAGGGACATAGTTTCAGGCAGATGATGGGCTGTATCGAAGCTATAGTTATGTTCTAGCCAGATAAGGAGCAAGTTTGTCCCTAAAAGCCTTTCAAACCATTCCACTGGCATCCCATCAGGGCCCAGGGATTTCCCACTGCGCATTTGAGTAATTGCATCTAAGATTTCCTTCTCCTGAATGGGTTTGCCCAAAAATTTCTGCTGCTCTTCAGTCAGTGCTGGTAATTTAATTTTCGCAAAAAATTATCAAGTGCATCTTTGGTATTATTATGGTTAGACTTATATAGTGTCTTATAGAATGATACAAAAACTGAGTTAATGTTTTTCCTGTCAGAGTGTCTCTTCCCTACTGAGTCCTTAATCCCTACTATTGTGTTGCAATTTTGTTTTTGATTAATTAAGCGTGCCAAATATTTACTAGGTTTGTTCCCATTTTCATGCAGTCGCTGTCTCTGATAAAATAATGATCCGGAGGCCTTCTCATTCATAATTGTATTAAGCGCTGCTTTAATAGTTTGTATCTTGATAAGGTTTGTTCTAGTTGGGTTGGATTTATGAGCTGTTTCTGCTATTTTCAACTCTGCTTCCAATTCATTTTGGTTTAACAGTAACAATTTCTTTCGATATGACCCATATGAAATGGTGAATCCTCTAATATAGGCCTTTGCAGCTTCCCAAACAAACTCAGGATTTGTTTCACTATTATCATTCAATTCAAAAAAATGTTTAATCTCCATTCGTTTTTTAAATTTATTATCATTAAGTAAATATGATGGAAATCGCCACCTTTGCCTGCCTGACCTGGTTTCGCTCATGGTCAGTCCTAAATAGACTGGGGTATGATCACTGATATGGATTGATCCTATATTACATGCAGTCACCTGTTCTACAACTTGTGATGATATGAAAAATTATCAATTTGTGAGTATGAATTATGTGGGTTAGAATAGAATGTAAATTTTTTTATTGATGGGTTTCAAGTTCTGCAGATATCTGTCAGATTAATATCATCTAACATTCTAACTAGTGGAGCACCTGTGTTTGTTTTCTTGCTGATATTTGTACCAGATCTGTCTAGTTTGTTGTCTAAGCAGCAATTAATGAATATAATGAAGATGGTGGTGGGTTAGGTGCATATATAGTCATCATACTAACATGCGTCCCATATATTGTACTGTGAATAAGGACATATCTACCTTCATATCTGCCTTACATGTGTTGAGCACAAATGGAATGGCCCTGTGAATTAGAATAGCGATTCCCCTGCTATGAGAGGTAAACGATGAGTAAAAGGCTTGGCCCATCCATTCCCGTTTGAGCTTCATGTGTTCTTTTTCTACTAAATGAGTCTCTTGCAAGAAGGCTATTTGTACTTTGTCGTTTTTGAGAAAACTCAATATTTTCTTACGTTTTATCGGATGGTGGATGCTTTTCACATTAAATGTACAAAATTTCATGCTATTTGGTCCTAACATTTACCATGTTCTACTAGTATCACCATAAGACACTGTCCCTCTATTAAGGCTCTCAGCAACCGCTTTATGTGACCTTAGTCTACCTTGCTTGAGTATAGGTTTCCTTCTGGTGACGAGAAACAGAAACAAACATTCAAAAGCAAAAAAACAGACACCTGCTGTAACATTAACCACTCTATCGGGCACATGTGAGGCCTCTTAGTCTCTTATACCTTCCTCTCCTACTTAACCTTAAAGCAAACACTTGTAGGATGAGACAGAGCTCTCTAGACTTTAATAAAATAGAAATGTCATTCAGAGATAGCGATTATTCAATTATCATCACCAATTAAGTACTACCTTTGTGAACCTGTAGTCTATTAACAGAGGGGGATTAAACAAACAACAGAGTAAGTAAACAAACATCATGAACCAGCTCCCCATCCATAATGATGACATTGTCGAATCACAGGCTATGAGAACCAAAAAGGCAGTGAGTTGTACAAAAAAAAATGCATATGTATGAATAGGGTAAAATAAAACAGTAACCGTTTTCAAATTTCCATTTCAGCTACTTTTTCGGCACCAATCGTCCGAGGTCCATGAAATAACCCATTTTACTGTGTTCTATGTTCTGCAATGTTTTCAACCTGAGAATTCACTAATCACAGACCAAGCCTGCCTTATTAATGTTCATGAATCTCCTCTGCCTAACATGTTTTAACTGCCTGACGATGATTAACATAATATTTTGACTTGACTACATCAGGTTACCTTGTGACTGTCCCTCATATCTTGTCCTTCTGTAACATCTCGATATATCTCTGTACTTCCGCGGCCATTTTGAAGAGTCATACTTTGTTACCATGTGCAATGCGCAGCACAGTGGAGAAAAACATCCTGTATATAATTCCCAGCGCTTGAAAGGACTTCTTTGCCTCTGAAAACTCGCGCCGCCTTTTCTCCACCGCAGGCAAAAAATCCTCGAAGAAATGGATGCGATTCCCGGACTCCTTGATCTCACCTATGCTTCGTGCCTTTTGCATGATGAGTTGCTTGTCAGTGTAGTTGTGGAGACGAATGTATACGACCCTCGGTCTGGTGGACTCCGGCCGGACCTGTGCTGGGGTACGATGACACCTGTCCACCTTAATCCGGACGTTCTTCACTTTTAGGTTTAGGATCTTTGGCAACCATGTCTCGAAAAAGTCTTTAGTGTTGGCACCCTTTGTACGTTCTGGCAGGTTGACGACTTTAATGTTGTTACGTCTGGAACTGTTCTCCTGGTCTTCCGGTCTGTTAATGGCCTCGCTGAGCTGTGCCTCGGTGCGGTCGAGTTTAGCTAGTAATTGTGACACTGTGTCTTCTGTGTCAGAAATTCTCTGCTCTGCGTCCTCTACTCTTCTTTCAACGGCTTTTATCTTTTTGCACACCAAGCTCACTGATTTTGCTATCTCGTCGAGCTTCTTGTCCAAATTTGAATTCATTTTGGTAAATAATCCTTCACTTATTCTAGTTAAGAGGTCGTCTATATCCCCGCTTTCCGCCATCTTGTCAGATCCACTGGACTCTGTGTCTGGTTGAGTTTTTTGAGATTTAGGTCTCAGACTACGTTTATTTTAGGGATTTTTTTGCCCACAGTTCCTGTAGTGACATCCCTTTTCTGGGTGTGCAGTTTTAGCTGAGTTTTTAACTATCTCTGAAATGCTCAAAATCGTGTTCAGTCTGGGAGCTCTGCTCCTGCGGTCCTACTCTCTCAGCAGCATCACGTGACCTCCCCTGCAATATTATTTAAACTAAAATAAACCAAAACAGGACAAAGGGAAGCCTCAGAAACATCAACTGATGTTTTGGAGCAGTTATATCCAAATGGATTCTTTCTTTTGGACTCATGCTCTATTTGTTTGTCGTATTTGATTCTCCCAGTAACAGATTTAATCGTTTAATGAGCCTCTGTTCATTTCATTCTCTAATAATAACATCTTTATGGTCTGAATGCTGATGACTCAATGAACTATCTGATCCTCTCTCTGACCTGTCTGCAGCTCTGTGATGGATATCAGTACCAGCTGGATGAGTTCACCTGTGAGACCTGTCCGTCAGACATGCGTCCAGCCCCCAACAGAACCACCTGTCGCCCCACTCCAATCATCACACTAGAATGGAACTCCCCCTGGGCCCTTGTGCCGGCATCACTTGCTTTGCTTGGTATCCTAGCAACCAGCTCCGTGGTGATCACCTTTATCCGCTTCAATGACACACCTATTGTCAGGGCATCAGGGAGGGAGCTCAGCTATGTACTCCTAACAGGTGAGTACTACTAACAGGGAGGTACTACAAACAGGTGGGTACTACTAACAGTGAGGTACTTGGTGGTTAGGGTTAGGGTAACAGGTGAACAGTGAATGGTGACATTAAAGAGTTCTGGACATTAGAAAGTTTAGCATTTAGCATCTCAATGCATCTTTTTATCCTGTTAAGAATTAATATAGGACTGAACCAGACCAGCGCCATGATTAAAAGTTTCTGATGTCATCAGCAGTGAGGATGATGTCAATACTCTCCCTCTGCAGGTATCTTCCTTATCTACCTTATCACCTTCCTGATGATCGCAGAGCCAGGTGTGGTTGTTTGTGCGTTCCGCCGCCTCCTGCTGGGCCTTGGCATGGCCATCACCTACTCTGCCATGTTGACCAAAACCAACCGCATCTACCGCATCTTTGAACAGGGCAAGAGGTCGGTGACTCCGCCCAAATTCATCAGCCCCACCTCCCAGCTCATCATCACCTTCATCCTCATCTCTGTCCAGGTGAGAACCCAGGTGACGCTGCTTGTTTTTGTTCAGGATTGTGACAGGATTCAGGAAACTCTGGTGTTTCAGGTCCTTGGGGTGTTCGTGTGGTTCGGCATTATCCCTCCTCACACCATCATTGATTACGACGAGCTGCGCCCCCCGAACCCTGACCTGGCCCGAGGCATCCTGAAATGTGACATGTCTGACTTGTCAATCATCTGCTGCCTCAGCTACAGCATCGTGCTCATGGTAACATGTTGTTCCAGTATCAATTGATCTGTTATCGGTAATTGATCATCTTTGAGTAGACCTGTGTGCGTCATTGATCTTTGACAGAGAACAGATTTGAAGTTTGTTGTGTTGCCTTTGTTGCTAGGTGAACTTTTGTTTTTCGTTGTTAGGTAACGTGTACGGTGTATGCAGTGAAGAGTCGAGGTGTTCCAGAGACGTTTAACGAAGCCAAGCCAATCGGATTCACCATGTATACCACCTGCATCATCTGGCTCGCTTTCGTACCGATCTTCTTTGGTACTGCTCAGTCCACCGAGAAGGTAAAACCCAGACCAGGACTAAAGACAGGATATGACAGTGGCAAATAACAGACACCAAAAAATAACTAGTTTATTTCAAAATGCACTTTGTGATATTATCTGTTTTCCTGTTGCACCTACAGTCCCAAACCACGTTTAAAACAAATTCATACCACAATATTTTATATATTATCAAAAAATTTTTTACATACATTTTTATTGATTTTCCAAATTTTGTATGGATACACCTCTCAACTGACAATACAAAAAAAAAAACCTCACTAAAGAAAAAAACCCAAAACAAAACAGAAATAAAACAAACCACAAGACAGTCCTGTTGGGAGTGGCATTCCTTCTTGTTCATTCATTGGTTCTCTCATTTTCTTCCTCTGTATCCAATGTTCAATGTTGAATGGTCTTTGTCGCTGACCCTAGCCCTAAACGATGTCCATTTCAGCCATTTGTCCTCTAGTTGCATTTCTTGTTGTCTTAGTCGATGTGTCCATTTTTCCATCTCATAGATGTCCTCTGTTATCTCCATCCAATTTTCTTGGGTGAGAAGATCCGCTCTACCCCATTTTCTTGTGATAGCTTTTTTACCAGCTATAGTATTAGTATTAAAAATAGATAGTATTTTTTACCAGGTATCTATCTCTTGCATGGACATTTTCCTCTCTGAAATTACACAAATAGAGTACCTTACAACATATAGGGATCTTATATTTCAACACCTCTTGCAAAGTTTTATGAACGATGTTCCAAAACAAACCCTAACCCTTATCACATTTCCAAAATACATGTAAATGATCTGAGCTTAATGTTCCACATTCTCTCTAGCATGGTAGGTTCACACTCAAATAATTACTCTTGACCTTGGGCGTGATAAAGAGCTGACCAAATTTGCAGCTGAGCAGCTGCATCCAAGCCATACATCACCAAGTGCAATGCCAAGCGTCGGATGCAGTGGTGTAAAGCACGCCGCCACTGGACTCTAGAGCAGTGGAGACGCCTTCTCTGGAGTGACAAATCACGCTTCTCCATCTGGCAATCTGATGGACGAGTCTGGGTTTGGCGGTTGCCAGGAGAATGATACTTGTCGGACTGCATTGTGCCAAGTGTAAAGTTTGGTGGAGGGGGGATTATGGTGTGGGGTTGTTTTTCAGGAGCTGGGCTTGGCCCCTTAGTTCCAGTGAAAGGAACTCTGAATGCTTCAGCATACCAAGACATTTTGGACAATTCCATGCTCCCAACTTTGTGGGAACAGTTTGGAGCTGGCCCCTTCCTCTTCCAACATGACTGTGCACCAGTGCACAAAGCAAGGTCCATAAAGACATGGATGACAGAGTCTGGTGTGGATGAACTTGACTGGCCTGCACAGAGTCCTGACCTCAACCTGATAGAACACCTTTGGGATGAATTAGAGCAGAGACTGAGAGCCAGGCCTTCTCGTCCAACATCAGTGTGTGATCTCGCAAATACATTTCTGGAAGAATGGTCAGAAATTCCCATAAACACACTCCTAAACCTTGTGGACAGCCTTCCCAGAAGAGTTGAAGCTGTTATAGCTGCAAAGGGTGGACCGACGTCATATTGAACCCTATGGATTAGGAATGGGATGTCACTTAAGTTCATATGTGAGTCAAGGCAGGTGAGTGAATACTTTTGGCAATATAGTGTATTTTACAATGAAACTGTACTGATTTACAATAAGACATAATTTACTAAGACACACTTAACCAAGACTTACTTACTAAGACTTACTAAGATACAGTGGGGCAAAAAAGTATTTAGTCAGCCACTGATTGTGCAAGTTCTCCCACTTAAAATGATGACAGAGGATTGTAATTTTCATCATAGGTACACTTCAACTGTGAGAGACAGAATGTGAAAAAGATCCTGGAAATCATACTGTAGGATTTTTACAGGATTTATCTGTAAATTTTGGTTGAAACTAAGTATTTGGTCACCTACAAACAAGCAAGATCTCTGGCTCTCACAGACCTGTAACTACTTCTTTAAGATCTTCTGTCCTCCACTCGTTACCTGTATTATTGGCACCTCTCGGTGTCTGTATGAAAAAACACCTGTCCACAGCCTCAAACAGACTCCAAACTCCACCATGGCCAAGACCAAAGAGTGGTTGAAGGACACCAACAACAAAATTGTAGTCCTGCACCAGGCTGGGAAGAGTGAATCTACAAGAGGCAAGCAGCTTGGTTTGAATAAATCAACTCTGGGAGCAATTATTAGAAAATGGAAGACATTGATAGTCCATTGATAATCTCCCTCGATTTGGGGCTCCACGAAAGACCTCATCCCATGGGGTCAAAATGATCATGAGTATGGTGAGCAAAAATCCCAGAACTTCACGGGGGACCTGGTGAATGACCTGCAGAGAGCTGGGACCAAAGTAACTAAGGTTACCATCAGTAACACACTACGCCAATAGGGAATCAAGACGTGTCCCCCTGCTTAAGCCAGTAAATGTCCAGGCCCGTCTGAAGTTTGCCAGAGAGCATATGAATGAACCAGAAGAGGACTGGGGCAATGTCATGTGGTCAGATGCAACCAAAATTTGTACAAAAAAGAACTTTTTGGTACAAACTCAAGAATGCTGAGTTGCATCCCAAGAACACCATACCTACTGTGAAGCATACGGGTGGAAACATCATGCTTTGGGGCTGTTTTTCTTCAAAGGGGACAGAATGACTGATCTGTGTTAAGGAAAGAATGAATGGGGCCATGTATCGTGAGATTTTGAGCCAAAACCTCCTTCCATCAGTGAGAGCATTGAAGATGAAACGTGGCTGGTTCTTCCAGCATGACAATGGGCCCCATTCACTAACCGTTCTTAAGAACAAATTTGTTCTTAAATCCTACTTATGAAGTTTTTACGAAGATTGTGGCATTCATCAATGTTTTCTTATCCAGGAGTTGTTTATCTAAGAACAAATCCTATGAACACTCAGGAATACTCTTACGCACAAATGTGCTGACATGTTGGCATGGTTGTGTAGTCTTCTTTTGTGCAGTTCATTAAAATACAATATTATAGTGATCTTTCTGTCACATGTATTTATTTATTAATTTTATTTTTGGGTAATTTACAGAACATTTTTTGATTTTAAAATAAAATATATATATGCAATAAATCAACTGGCCATGCAGTACATCAAATTTCCATATACAGTAGAAGAGCAAGTCACAATCAAGAGGGGGTTCCGCAATATTGCTGGCCTCTCTAGGCCAAAAAGTAAAAAATAAAACAAAAATAAAAAAAACTGTGATTTATATTTTCCCATAAAGCATACCTGAGAGGGTCATCTCCCCGATGATGGCACCCCAATTGGTGAATGAGGCTCACTGATCCCAAACACACTGCCCGGGCAATGAAGGAGTGGCTCCATTAGAAGCATTTCAAAGTCCTGGAGTGGCCAAGCCAGTCTCCAGACCTCAACCCCATAGAAAATCTGTGGAGGGAGTTGAAAGTCCTTGTTGCCCAAAACATCACTGCTCTAGGAGAGATCTGCATGGAATAATGGGTCAAAATACCAGCTACAGTGTATGCAACCCTGGTGAAGACCTACAGAAAAGGTTTGACCTCTGTCATTGCTAATAAAGGTTATATTACAAAGTATTGAGTTGGACTTTTGTTATTGACCAAATACTTATTTGCCACTATAATTTACAAATAAAGTAAGAATGGGAGAACTTGCTCTGACTAAATACTTTTTTGCCCCACTGTATTTTTTACTAAGCGTTACTTTACTAAAACAGTTTACTAAGATTTACTTTACTAAGACTTACTTTACTAAGATTTCCTTTATTAAGACTTACTTTCCACAGCAGCATAAAACAAGTTACAGTCAGAAACAACCATCAGTCATGAAATAATAGAATAAGTAATGATCACAATTATAAATATTTATAGTATGTATTGAATTAAAAAGAAAAAGAACTGAATAGCCATTGATATATTTGTTCATGACAAATGACGTTAAAGTCAAAAATGAGATGAATAAAATTTATTTTTGCTGTTTGGACTATGAGGGGAAACGTGGACGTTTTTTCTTTTTGAAGCTGCTTTTTATTGTTCAGTGTGAGTTCAGGACGAGTCTTAAACAAGAGATGAATGTGTGGACAGGAAGAGCTGGATTATAGAGATTATAAACCAACACAGGACATAATCAGAGAATAATAACTAAAATCCAAAATTACAAAGAGCTTCAACAAACAGATGAACAGATAAAAGGCAGAAAGAAGATTTAAGTGAAAGGAGAAAAAAAAGAGATTTAACAGATTCAGAGCTGATTCCTGTTTGTCCTCGTTAGGACTGGAAACCTCAGTGTGGATCCTCTACTGCTCCTCTTGTCTCTTGTCTCCTGTCTCCTCCTCCTGTTTCCTCATGTCTCCTCCTCCTGTTTCCTCATGTCTCCTCCTCCGGTTTCCTCATGTTTCCTTTTCCTGTTTCCTCATGTCTCCTTTTCCTGTTTCCTCATGTCTCCTTTTCCTGTTTCCTCATGTCTCCTCCTCCTGTTTCCTCATGTCTCCTCCTCCGGTTTCCTCATGTTTCCTTTTCCTGTTTCCTCATGTCTCCTTTTCCTGTTTCCTCATGTCTCCTTTTCCTGTTTCCTCATGTCTCCTCCTCCTCTCTCCTGCTGTCTCCTCCTCATGTCTCCTCCTCCTGTCTCATGTCTCCTTCTGGCAGCAGTGGAGACCCAGAAAAACTGATTTTAATTCTTTAAAGCTGTGGTGGGATCTAGGGAAGGTCACCTCCCACTCCACAGCTAGAATCAGGACAGCGGTGCAGGAGCCAGAGGCCAGCATCAGGCACATTGAGGAGGGGTTACATGGGCGTTCAGATCCTGCTAGGAGTCACCAGCTGCAAGAGAAGAGGCTGGAGCTGAGCTCCTTCCTGCAGGAGAGAGTAAAGGGAGCTTTGGTCAGGTCTCACTTCCTCCAGCTGAAGGACATGGATGCCCCCAGCTCCTTCTTTTTCAACCTGGAGAGGACGGTGGCCCAGAGGAAGCAGATGACCTGTCTTCAGCTCCCTGGAGGCAGAGTGACCACCAACCCAGAGGAGATGAGGAACCATGCTGTAGAGTTCTACACTGGCCTCTTCAAGGCAGAACCATGCAGCATGGGGGGTCTCCAGGAGCTCCTGGAGGGGCTTCCTCAGCTCAGCCAGGAGGAGAAAGGGGTTCTGGATGAGGAGCTGACAGCTGCTGTCCACTAGATGGCAGCAGGACAGGCCCCTGGAATAGATGGGTTCCCTGTTGACTTTTTTAACTGGAACACCCTTGGATCTGACCTTAATGGTGTTTTTATGGACTGTTTATGGACTGGATCTCTTCCTGTCTCCTGTCAGCAGTACTTTCTCTGCAGGAGACCTGGTCCTGCTCAGGAACTGGAGGCCAGTCTCCCTCCTCTGTGCAGAAAAATATATACAGTGCAGAATAGTGAAAAATGCAATATAGTGCAAAACCAACAATATAAACAATTCAACAATATTCAAAAATATGCAGAAACTATAAGAACATAAATATAAGTATACAAATATAAGTAATACTGTAAGCCATGCAAGTAAGAGTTTTAAAGTCATCTAAAAATCATGTTTAACATTTCATTGCAATGAAAATATTTTTCCTGCGTTGTTATTTAATACATATTGTAAATATTATTCAATTACAATTATTACTTATTATTTTTGTTGTTTATTGTTTTTTCATTATTATTATTATTATTACTATATCTTGTCTATGCTGCTATGGTGGGTGAATAAATAAAAAAATATTCTATTCTAAAAGTGACATGATATAATGATGATTAGTGATGATTAGTGAGTCTCTCTATCTGAGAGAGAGACTCAGGTGAATGAGTTGTAGAGTCTAACCCCTAATTTCCACTGGATGCAGAACAACCCTGATGTCAGTCGGCTGTCATCCGTCAATAAGCACCAGATCCACCTGCTGCAGCTCCCCCAGACAGCTGGAATCACGAAATTCCTACTGCCAGATGTCAGCACACGGCACTGAATTCATGCACCGTGTGCCGGCGTCCGACAAAAATAGAAGCTCCATTGATTTGTTTTGGCAGGCGTCGGCACGTGGCTGGCATTCCACATTCAGTGGAAATAAGGGGTGATGGCTGCAAGAACGAAGGGCTTCCTGAGGTGTTCTGTTCCTCACCTTGGTGGAATCAGTCTGTGGCTGAAGGACCTCCTGCAGGAGTCCACTATGTGATGGAGAGGGTGAGAGGCATTGTTCATGATGCTTTGCAGCTTGGACAGCATCCTCCTGTCTGCCACCACCACAGTACTCAGCGTCCTTCCCCTCGCTGATACAGCCAACAAATGTCGATTTGTTGGAAAACGTCTGCAGGTGACACGTTTCTGACATGTATGTAAAGTCTGTGGTGTACAGAGTGAACAGGAAAGGTGAGAGGACTGTCTCCTGAGGGGACCCTGTGCTGCTCATCACAGTGTCAGACATGGCCTGCTGAATCTTCTCTTTAACCTCCTCTCTGTCCCCTCTCCTGAAAGCCCTCTTCTTCTCATTTAAGAGGACCTTGATGTCTCTGGTAACCCATGGTTTGTTGTTGGGAAAACAGCACACAGTCTCTGTAGGAACAACATTATCCACACAGAAGTTGATGGACCCTGTGATGAGATCATCGGTGTCCTCTTCATGTGAGTTGCAGAGTAAATCCCAGTCTGTAATCTCAAAACAGCCCTGATAAGCTTCATTGGCCTCCTGTGACCATCTCCTCACAGGCTTAGTAGTCACAGGACTGGACTAGAGGCTTATACAGGGGCTGCAGATGGATCAGGTTCTGGTGTTATCTACCTAATGGAGGGAGGACTGTGGAGCACAAACTGCTTGAAAGTGGGCAGTATAGTAGCCAGAGAAACATGGTTAAAATCCCCAGATATCACGATGAATGTGTCAGGGTGCTGTGTCTGCAGTCTCGCAATTAATGAGTGGATGATATCAGTTATGCATCAGCAGCCGGCTGAATGCAAACAACCAGGAAGATCAGGTGGGAAAACTCTGGTGGAAGAGAGTATGGTCACAGACTTACAGCAAGCAGCTCAATGACCGGGCTACACACACATTTCTTCACAGTGATGTGTCCAGGGTAATTATTGAAGAGATTCCTGAAATCCTTTTGAGAATCACATGGTTCCTGTGGTTCTTCAGCAGGTTCTTCAGGATGTTCTCTTTCTCTCTGTCCAGATGTTCATTCAGACGGCCACTCTGACCATCTCCATGTCTCTCAGTGCGTTCGTCTCTCTGGGGATGCTCTATATGCCCAAAGTTTACGTCATCATTTGTCATCCTGAACAGAATGTCCAGAAGAGGAAGAGAAGCTTCAAGGTCTGAGCACAACTTCAACTACTTGTTTGATGGTTGCTGTGTTGCTTGTTCTGATGGTTGCTGTGTTGCTTGTTCTGATGGTTGCTGTGTTGCAGGCTGTTGTCCAGGCTGCCAGAGTGTCTCAAAAATCTCTAAATGAGAAACAGAATGGAGAGACGAAGATTGAACCTGACCGATCACAGTAATACTACCTGTTACAGGTATTTATACACACTACAGTATTTATAGACTGTATTTTTCTGTATTTCTGTCTGAAACATCTTTTTTAAAATGTTGCCAAATTTATTAAAATTTAAAAAAAAAAAATTACATGTACATTAGTTTTCACAGCCATTGCGATGAAGCTGTAAACTGAGATCAAGTGCTTTCTGTTTCCACTGATATATTTTAACTGTGGTAGCTGTGGTAGATTCAGTTGACTGGGCATGATTTGGAGAGGCTCATCTGTCAAAATAAGGCCCCTCGATGGACAGAGCATGTGAGATTACAAACCAAGCAGGAAGTCAGAGCAGCTGTCTGTAGACCTTCAGGACCTTCAGTCTGGAGAAGGGTCCAGACAAACTTCTGCTGCTTTGAAGGTCCAGTGAGCTCAGTGGCCTCCATCATCTGTAAATGAAGAAGTTCAGAACAACAGGACTCTTCCTAGAGCCGACCTACACTCTGTCAGAGCTACAGCGTTCCTCTGTAGAGAGAGGAGAGCCTTCCAGAAGGACAACCATCTCTGCAGCAATCCACCAGTCAGGCCTGTATGGTAGAGTGACCAGAAGGCACTCCTTAGTAAAATGCTCATGGCAGCCCACCTGGAGTTTGAAAAGATGCACCTGAAGGAACAAAGTCCTCTGGTCTGATGTGACAAAGACTGAACTGTTTGGTGTTTGGAGGAAACCAGACTAACAGCATCTCTACAGTGAAGCAGTGTGGAGGCAGCATCATGCTGTGAGGAACTGGAGACTAGTCAGGATAGAGGGAAAGATCACAGCAGCAATGTTCAGAGAGCTCCTGGATGAAAAGGCGCTCCAGAGCTCTGGGCCTCAGACTGGAGTGACGGTTCATCTTCAGCAGTACAACAACCCTCAGCACACAGCCAAGATATCAGAGGAGGCTTCAGGACAACTCTGTGAATGTCCTGGAGTGGTCCATCCAGAGCCAGACTGGGATCTGAATATCTGGAGAGATCTGACACACTTCCCATCCAGCCTGATGGAGCTAGAGAGGAGCTGCAAAGAGGAACGGAGCAAACTGTGCAAAGAGAGGAGAGCCAAGCTGGAGGCATCATGTTCATAAAAATTGGAGGCTGGAACTGCTGCTAAAGGAGCATCAGGAAAGAATGGAGCAAAGGATGGGAGCACTGATGGACAGGCAGTATTTCAGAGTTTCTTCTTAATAAACTTGATAACGTTTCAAAAATCTGTTTTCATGTTGTCATAATGAGTTGCTGAAAATTGAATTTATCCCATTTTGGAAAAAGGCTGTAGCATAAAATGTGGAGAAAGTGAAGCTGTGAATACTTTCTGGATGCTCTGTACGTCTGATTGTATCGTCTGATTGTATCGTCTGAATGTCAGCCGTGTTACAGACGATGGTTGAACAGGATTAGCACCACTGTGGACCTGAAGATCAAGTCGTTTCTTGATGTTGTTGACTGAGAGACTCTGTGGGAGTGGAGGAGAGCCAGATTACAGGAGGAACTCCATTGCCCAGCATGCCTTGGGAAGATAGTGATACTACTAATAATTGACAGGTTTAGAGCAGAGCTAAAACATTTTGAGGAGGATGAAGATGATTTCTGATGTCTGGAAATTGCTGCAGCTATTTCTGGAGGAGCTGCTGAATATTTCAGCTTGTTATTAAAGATTCATGTTGATGTTGGCAACTGAGCAGCTGCTCAGGAGCAAGACACCACCATCACTGCTCCCAAACCATCATCATCACACACAGACATCAGAGGGCTGACACCATGTCCAGGAATTTCCGATATCCTTTTTAATCAATAAGTATTCAGCCAATCAAATCTTAGCTCTCCGACAGGAAGCAGCACTTTGTGATCAGCTTCTCATTCTGTTTTCATTCTCTATTCTCAGGTAGCTACCGACCAATCCCTGTCCAGAGCCTGAAGACGTCATTATGAAGCACACTCACACACTGACCAACATCACACTGACAACATCACAAAGTAAAACAATCGAGTGGACCTTTATTGTGAAATTTTCTTCAGTCAGGAAGTCCTCCGCAGAAGGTGTGAAGTCAAAACGAGATAAATCAGTGTTGAAGTACACACAATACTCAACATCTTACTGTTCCTTGTTTTCTTGCATTGGGGACATTTTATCATTAAATCTGAGATTTAATTATATATACATACGTATATATGTATGTGTATGTGTATGTATATATATATATATATATATATATATAGAATATTTTACTGTAAAATGTTTCCTGTTGTACCACTAATTAAAACGCTTCAACATCTGAACACTGCTGTGAAGCTAAGTTAGCTTCAGTAAGGCCAATACAATTTCCAATGTCTTGGAAGTAAACATCTAAACACCTCACAGGTCAACAGGCTTTACACTTGCTAAAAAGACACTAATGAATGAGTGTTAGTGATTTTACACCTCCTCACTCATTCATTTATTCATTCATGTTGAAGCATCTACAATGCAATGAATTATGTCTTCATCTTGATATACTACTACAAAAACATAAAGGCAACACTTTTTCCTGAGCTGAACTCAAAGATCAAAAACGTTTTCTCTGAACACTCAAGGCCTGTTTCTGTCAAATATTGTCTGAGACCCCATTTTCATGTAGCCCGGTATCTGTAAAAACGAGTATTTACTTACGCAGTTGCACTTATCATCTACACGTAAACGCAGGTTTCAGTCACTGAAAATGGTTATCTTTGAAAACTCCGGCCAAAGTGGAGATTTGTGAAAACTCTGTTTTCGTGCCTGCATGTAAATAGAAATAAATAAATAGATAGAAATACATAGGTAGAAAACAGAGTTTTAGGTTTTCAAATGTGACATACGCGTCACAGAGGATGTCGTGGTACAGTGTTTTCACAATTCTGATATGGTTTTACACTTCTCTTTACATTGCCACCTATAGATTTGTTGCTCATAATAGCGCTTTGTGGGGTATTTATGCTTGTTTGTGTAAATTAATATATTATGGAAAACGGTGTTGTGTAATCAAGGATATTATTGAAACCGGAGAGGTGGATTTATCTGTTTCTATAAATACCCTACATGTAAACAGGGTCTGAGTCTGTTAGTGAGCTCTTCTCCTTTCTGGTAATTATCCTCATCTCAGGTGAGGCAGATCAAGATGCTGAAGCAGGAAGCAGGATTATTGTTCAGGTGTCCTCGGGCTGGCCACAATAAAAGGTCACTCTGAAATGAGCAGTTTTATCACACAGCTCAAAGCCACAGATGTTTAGAGGAGGCTGTAGTTGAAATGCTGACTGCAGGAATGTCCACCACAGCTGTTGTCCTGAACTGAATGTTCATTTCTCCACCAAGAGCTGTCTCCAAAGTCGTCTCAGAGAATCTGGCGGTTCATCCAGCCACAGTGAACAGGTTTTATTGGTGGCATTTTGAATGAGACACATGATGAGATCCTGAGGCCCACGGTTCCATCCATCCACCACCATCAGCCCATGGTGCAACAGGATGATGCATGGCCATACTTTACTTTATCTGAACTTCAAAAAATATACTCTACTCTTTGAGTGCCAGCCGTTTTTTAAAATCGAAAGTGCCTTGTGTCAGTGTTTTTTTTGCCCATTTTCAGTCATATTTCTAGACCCACAGAATATTTTGTACTATGTCTCTGAAAACACTGAATAGCTCAAATGAAAGAAGAGACTCTCTATTTCATCATGAAAAAAATGTTTGTTCCATTCTTGTTTTATCAGAGGTAGAGTAGAGGACACTTTCACCAAAATCACCACTTTTTCTCCACATTCTGTTTGTTTTGCTCTCTAATCTCAATCATCTCCACTTCCTGTTTAGATCTCTTTATGCTCTCACTACATCCCCCAGAAGCCCCAAAATTACTCACAGGCTGTGTGAGAGTGTGATCAGCGACCCGCTACAAAAAAAAAATTCCCCTGAAGGGAAATTCAATAATAAGAGTCAATAATATGATAAATAATTTAAATAATATAGCCATACAATAAATACAAAGTTCCTGTTTAAGTTACCTTCCATCCATCCAAGTTCTCCCTCTTATCCTCTCATAGGGTCAGGGGGGCTGGAGCCTATCCCAGCTGTCTTAGGGTGAAAGACAGGGTACACCCTGGACAAGTGTCCAGCTACCTTCTTGCTGTGAGGTGACAGTGCTAACCACTACACCACCCAAGTTTTCACCTTCCATAAGTAAATTATCAAAGTAGAGTTAGTGACTGAAAATTCTTCAATGTCACTGAGAACACTTTAATGAGTCGAAGAATAAACCATCTGATACTTTTTACTACATCCTGCCTCAGCACTCACTGAGTAAGTACTGCTGCAGAGGGGTCATCCTTCAAGGTCAGGTTTGGTTAGTTTGAGCCTCCTGTACACGATAAGATAAGATGAGGGGGAAATAATAAATCTTCATCCGTAATATTAAATTGTTAATACTTAAATAGTTTGACAGTCTGTCCTAGAGAAGAAGATCTGTAATCTGTAACTGATGTGAGATCAGCTGCTGCCTCCTGGAGAGTCATGATACTTAATAATAATAATAATAATAATCTTTTCTGTCTGTATCTCTGTGTCTTGTGATGAACTGGACACCTGTCCAGGTGAACCCTTCCTTTCACCCTCTGACAGCTGATAGACTCCAGTCTGTGGATGGATTAGTGATAATTAAAATACACCTTTTATTGATCGCCAGCAGGGAAATGTAAAATCTCTTGTTGCAGCACAAGTACAGAAATAAATGCAGATAGTAGCTTATGTAGACAGTGACAGAAATAAACAGCAGGAGATGCATAAACTAAAATAAAAAATGTACAAGAACCTTGGGAGACAAAAGTAGATAGTACTGATTTAAACAGGGCAATATTATTATTGCAGCGTCTGCGTTAATATAATAGAATTTAAGGTCAACATATTAACATGATATAGTATAACATATTACATTACAACGTATTATGTGTCTTATCTCATAATATAAAGAAGTGCAGATATCAGTAATATAGTCCTATATCATAATATACAGTATATATATATATATATATATATATATATATATATATATATATACATACACACTGCAACAGTATAACAAAGGACATGTGGTGCAAGGTGATAATGCGTTATATTTTAATAATTTTGATGAAATCATTTCATGATGCATCACATCTTCTAAATTTCTAAATTGATAAAAATTATCTCTATTTGTGTGCATATGTGAACAAAGTTAGTGTATAGCTGGAAATGTTGATTTTCATTATTTATTTATTGATTGAATTCATTTAAACTGGTTTTTCAGTATTAAATGAGACAATGCTCTGTAGGCTACTTTTCCTTTGTTAAGTATTTAATTCACTCATAAATAAGTTTTATTACGTGGTTATTTCATATATGTAGTATAGGTATAGTACAGCAGTTAATCCTAACCATATACACTGTTATCAGTATACAGTATCAGTGTTATCAGCATCATGTCAGATTAAATAGTGAGGGTGAGAGTGGTCGTCTTGAATGGATTTCATTTGCTCCTTCATCCTCCTCTCCGCTACTAACTCCAGATCCAGATCAGTCCACTTGTAGTCCAGTCTAGTCCAAGTCCAGTTCAGGTCCAGTCCAGTCCAGGTCCAGACCAAGATCCAGACCCAGGTCTGGGTCCTCCATCCCGGAGGCTTAGGACCTTTCTTTCTGAGCTTTCAGATCCGGATCAGATGCTTCTGTCTGATCTAAATCTCTTTCTTCACTTGACTCTTTCTGTCGAAAGGTGACGGGAAGTCGGAAGTGTCGGTTCTTCTTCTTCTTCTTCTTCTTCTTGTGGTGTTTTATTGGCGGTTGGCAAACAATGTATTGGTGCATTACCGCCACCAGGAAGTGTCGGTTGGCGGGAGCGTGAGTTTAAACCAGCGGACACTAAGAGACAGAAAACTGATCTACTAGCGTTTTTTGCATTTTGGATTGGATTGTGTGTTGGGTGCGTGTGGATTGAGTGGGCAGTTGTGTGTGGGATATCGGTAGTCCCGGTACGACGGTATCCCAGCTCAGCTTCTGACCGATCTGCAGGTTCCTAGCCACAAGAGAGAGGTGAACAAACAAACAAACAATCAACGATACAAAAGATCGTCGTTCTAAAGCCTCGACCCTCGGACCTGGCAGTTGGCATAAACTGGTTTGTGACTGGATCAGGATGGCGACTCAGGTAGACGATGAGGAGGAAGGTAATATGGATTTTGGCGGATGGACGCCAGTTTCTAGTGGGAGAGGGAGAGGAAGAAACAGGAGAGACGATGTAAATAAACTCAGCAAGAGAAGCTTCGAAGAAAACAGTTCAGGTGATGATGAGAGAGTAGTCTGGAAAAAAGTGACGAGAGAGGGATTTAAAGTCATTCTGAAATTTAGAGAGGAAGATGAAGAGGTTAGCCTGAGTCCAATTACACTGAGCAGGGAGCTGAACTTTTACAATCCATGCAGTAGATTGATAACTGAGACAATGAATGAACTGGCAGCACAAATACGAGGGAAAGTAGCATGGTGTGGGGACTTTAATGCTCACAGTACACTGTGGGGCAGTGGGACTGATAACAATGGTGTGGTAATAGAAGAGATAATTGAGAATAAAAACCTAGTGTGTTTGAATGATGGGAGTGGAACTAGAGTTAATATTAGAATGGGGACATGCAATAGATCTGACACTGGTATCACACTCAGTGGCAGGTATTTGTTCATGGGGGGTAAACAGAGAGACAACTGTGGGCAGTGATCACTATCCCATCATCACAGCACTGGGAGTAACGATAGAGGAGTATGGCACTGGGGGAGAGCAGAGGTGGGCTTTTAGCAGTGCTGACTGGAAGAAATTTGAGATCATATGTGACAGAGAAATGAAGAAAATCAAGATAAATGATGATGTTAATAATTTTAACCTTGCTCTGTGTAATGCACTTCTAGAGGCAGCAAAGGAGGCCATTCAGAAGAGGGGAGGTAGGAACAAAAAGAGGACTGTTCCATGGTGGACAAAGGAGTGTGATGGAGTGATTAGGGCAAGAAATAAAGCATTCAAAGTCTTGAGACAGAACCACAGTGATCAGAACCTTATTCATTATCAGAGAGCACAAGCAAAAGTCAGGAGGGTTATAAAAAATGCAAAGAGGGAATACTGGAGGACATTCTGAAACTCTGTGGGAAGGGAGACAGAAATAGGTAAAATGTGGAGAATGATAAAAAGAATGAATGGGATTAAAGGGAACGGGGGATATCCAGTGCTAGTAGAGGGTGAGGTAACAGCAGTGAAGGATGAAGAAAAAGCTGAGATGCTGGCAAAGACTTTTGTTAAAATTCACAGTTCAGCAAACATCAGTGAAAAAGGGAAAGAAGGACGGGTAACCACAAGAGCAGAGAATATAGAGCTGTTAAAGGATGATGAGGACACAGATGACCCACTAAACCAACCATTTACAAAGAACTGAACCGTGCACTAAAGAAAACTAAAACAACAGCACCAGGAAAGGACCAGATTTGCTACATAATGTTGAAACATCTCAGTGAATCAGCCAAGGACATTTTATTAGAATTATATAAAAAAAGTTTGGGTAGAGGGAGAATTACCACAGAGCTGGAAGGAAGTCATTGTAGTCCCAATACGCAAACCAGGAAAAGACAGTACAAACCCAGGGAATTATCGGCCAATTGCATTATCATCTAATATCTGTAAAATAATGGAGAAAATGATAAATGACAGGTTAACATATTATACAGAGAGTAAAGGCTATATATCTAAATATCAGAGTGGCTTTAGGAGAGGGAGAAACACCATGGATCCTGCTGTATGTCTAGAGCATGAGGTCAGAAAAGCACAGGTAAACCGAGAAAGTGTGGTAGCTGTGTTTTTTGATGTAGAGAAGGCCTGTGATATGATGTGGGGGGAGGGACTATTAATCAAACTCAGAAAAATAGGTATTAATGGTCAAATGTATAGATGGATTAGAGATTTTTTAACAGGCAGATTCATTCAGGTGAGAGTAGGGAGGAAGTACTCTGGGAAATCTGCCATAGAAAATGGAACACCGCAAGGGAGCATAATCAGTCCATTATTGTTCAGCCTTATGATAAATGGTGTATTTACAGGTATAGAAAATCAGATGGGGGTGTCACTGTTTGCTGATGATGGGGCAATCTGGAAGAGCGGAAGTAATCTGGAATTCATTATGAAGAAAGTTCAGGGTGCCATCACTAAAATAGAGGAGTGGTCATATAAGTGGGGTTTTAAATTCTCAGTAGATAAGACAAAGACAATGTTTTTCACAAGGAAAAGAATTAACAGCACGATGAAACTAAAACTGTATAATCAGGAACTGGAGAGAGTGAAATATTATAAATACTTGGGGATTTGGTTTGATGAAAGAATCACATGGGCTGTACATATTCAGAAGGTGGTGGATAAATGTAAGAAAGTATTGAATGTGATGAGGTGTTTGGTGGGGAGTGAATGGGGGGCAGACAGAAGTGCACTAAAAGCCATATACTGTGGGCTGATCAGATCAGTGTTGGACTATGGGAGTGTGGTGTATGGATCAGCAGCAGGCACATCTCTGTAAAGACTGGACAATATTCAATATCAGGCACTGAGGATATGTACAGCAGCACTGAAAACAACTCCAACAGCAGCACTACAGGTGGAGATGGGGGAGATGCCATTAGATATGAGGAGGCTGCAACTTTCAACAGTTTATTGGGTTAATTTACAGGGGCACAGTCAAGAGCATCCAACACAACTCACTTTAAAACCGTGTTGGGAAAAGCAGAAAAGGGATAACAAAGGCTTTGGCTGGTTGAGTACACAGAAAGCAACAGAACTGGGAATAGCACAACTAAACATCAGTCCTACAGTACCGTTACCAGTTATACCACCCTGGATACTTCCAAATGCCACAGTTGATCTCACATTATTAGAAAAGAAAAACAAGAATAGAGGACTCATTTATAACCCACAGTTAGTACAGACATATATTGAGGACTTTTCCAGCTACGTCCAGATTTATACAGATGCCTCAAAGAGTTCAGATAAGGCAGGAGCTGCTTTTATTGTCCCAGAGTTTAATGTCACAGTGGGGAGGCGGATCAGTGGAGAAGTGTCAGTTTATACCGGAGAAATGATCACAATACTGTTGGCAGTACAGTGGGTTGAGGAGACAAGACCACTAAGAACAGTTATATGCTCTGATTCCAGCTCAGCATTAATCACTTTACAGGACAGTCAGTCACACAGCAGACCAGACATACTGAGTGAAGGACAGCAAACCCTATACAGAATTCAGATGATGGGGCTGACAGTGATTTTTGTGTGGGTACCAGCACACACTGGGTTCAGAGGAAATGAGATGGCAGATAAGGCAGCAAGGGAGGAAAGACATCCATCGATTTGGTAGTTAATGTCAGTAAATCTGAAACTGAGAGCATCATCAAACAAATACTTTTAACAAAAGTCTTTGCCAGCATCTCTACACATCTCATCTTTACACATTTATATTATACAATATAATACAATATAATATATATATTATATACTTCCTTAAAGCAACGAGGCTGCTTGATAGATTTTTTTTTTTTTTTTTTGAGGGGGGTATTAGTAGTCATCCTGATTCACACTCCATTCCAGTTGGTGGCGGTAATGCACCAATACGTTGTTTGCCAACCGCCAATAAAACACCACAAGAAGAAGAAGAAGAAGAAGAAGAAGAAGAAGACCCTTTCTGTCTGTCTGTCAGATCCAACATGGCGGTCTCCGCAGCTTCGCGTGAACTCTTCACGGAGGGAGTGAGAGCTGTTCTGCATACATGGCCGGGTCTACAGGTAAATATGATCCACTTGGTGGACACACCTGAGCGACTGCAACTGACTTACTGACTATGGAACAGACGGAGCGATGCTAACCGACCGACGCTAACAGACTGATGCTAACCGACCGACGCTAACAGACTGATGCTAACCGACCGACGCTAACAGACTGATGCTAACCGACCGACGCTAACAGACTGATGCTAACCGACCGACGCTAACAGATTGATGCTGACAGGATACATCCGCTTTTTCTTTTCTCTTGTCAAAGTAAAAGCACGTTGTTAGCTAACTGACAGTTTTAAAGTAGACACAGACTGGTTGTCAGCTTCTTTGTAAATACAGTTAAATAAATAATATAATCTACTGTCAGTAGAGGATGAAACAACAAATATACTGAGCTTCACAGGCTTCCATCTAAAATTATAGTCACACTCAACTCTTGACCTGCGGTGACGTCAGACGGCACACACACACACACCTGTGCATTTATTTCCTCAGATCGCGGTGGATAACGGTTTTGGAGGAGTGTACGGACAGCAGAAAGCTGATTGGATGGTGGATGTAGTCCAGCAGTACTTCCATGACAATGGTAGGTAACCATGGTAACCTGTCAGCAGCTGATTATTGGGTTTTATACTGGGGCAGTTTGTCAGTGACTAATTCAGTATTCTATCACAGTGACAGCTTACCTGCTCAGGTACTCTGTATATGTCTTCTGTTGTGTGATCAGCTGACCTGCAGCAGAGTGAGGTCGAAGACTTCATCGCTCAACTCATGGATCAGGAGTTTGACACAATGGTGGATGATGGCAGTTTGCCTCAGGTAAACACAGAAATGGATGGGGCAGGCAGTTTGTTGGGGTTTAATGATGAACTGTCAACTGACAATAATATTTTTGACTGATTAATACTTTAAGTTAAACAGTTAAAAGAAATACAAGCAGAGGAAAAGTGGCTTGTTACTTAAAGGAGGATATCTGGTCCACCTTAAAGGTACAATTTGTAAGAAATGCATTTAAATTAATCATAAAATGTTCCTGATATGTTACCAGACATTAAGAAATCATGTTCATTTCTAATACTTCTATCACTGACAACAGTAGTCCAGCCAGGATATTCTCATTTAAAAAGCTGCAGCAGTCAGCTGATGTTGATGATGTCATGTTGTGTTTTGGTCTGATGCTCCACCCTCCATCTATCTCCCAATCACCAAGTCAGTAGTGTGTCAGCATCTCTGCTCTAGTTAGCACAGCTGCAGCTACGAACGTGTCGGATAAATAATGTCTAACGTTACGAAACCTAAAAGACCTCATTATGAATCTGAAATACGTCGTGACAAAGTCTGAAATAAAACAAGGATTTGTGTAGGAGATGCCTTTGAAAGATGGAGACGGCTGAAAGCGGCAGCAGCACTCCTCACCGCATACTCCGTCCACCGACCTGAAGCTCCGCTCTCTTTACCCCGCCCCTCCACAGCTCTCCTCTGCTACATTTCTCTCCTTCTAAGTGTCCATGGTGATGCCCAAGATGGCTGCTTTTCATTCACTGTAACACTTTCTGTTCCTGTTTAATCCTGCAGCCGAGCTGGAAACCTCTAGTCAGGGGAGACACCGCTCTACAGTCATTTGAAAAGGATTGCAGTACCAGTTTTGGCCACCATCATATATACCATTCCTTTAACAGCCAGAGTTGGAGCTAATTGTTGACCATCCATCCATCCATCCATCCATTATCATCTACCGCTTATCCTCATAGGGTCGCGGGGGGGCTGGAGCCTATCCCAGCTGTCTTAGGGTGAAAGACAGGGTACACCCTGGACAAGTGTCCAGTTCATCACAGGACACATAGAGACAGACAACCACTCACACCTACAGTCAATTTAAATTAACCAGTTAACCTAATCCCCATGCATGTTTTTGGGTGCTGGGAGGAAGCCGGAGTACCAGAGAGAACCCACAGAAAAGCCCTGGGAATCAAACCCGGTACCTCCTTGCTGTGAGGCAACAGTGCTAACCACTACACCACAATGTCACCCTGTGTATATCATTAAAAGCAAAAATCAAATATGGAGCATCTCTTCCCTGCCATAAATGGATCATAATTTACAAAATGAACTTGAAAACTAGAAACTAGAGTCTGAGACAAACTCCTGTTTCCATGTTCACTGAGGGAATAAAATCATTTTCTGTCAGATTGATCAAGAAACAGAGGAGTCACCCCCTGCTGGCTGACAGACAGGATGCAGCTTTAAGACTCCAGCTTCACTTCTCAGACAGAGCAGTGCTTTCTTGACACCATCAGATTAATATAATGAGGTACAGGTGTGAGCAGTGTTGATCTACGATGCTAACCCTGTTTCACCTGTTTTCCCAGGTGTGTGACCATCTGATGCAGCTGTTCAGCCAATGGCAGCAGGGGGCACTACAGCAGCTCCAACACACCATCAACACTCTCACACAGAAGATGAGTCATCGAACTAAAGTCACAGCTCCGCCCACAAATTCTGATGACGACAGAGAGGATGAAACACAGGTACGCATCACCTGGCAAAAATGGTGTAGCATAATGTCACGTTGTCATGATGTTCGCAAGAATAACTGAAGTTAGCAGATCTGTTTTCTTTTGATCAACTTATAAATCTTTTCTTTCTATTAGGATAATAAAGTAGAAGCTTGTAAGCTCTTTCTGTTGAAGTTCCTCACAGTAAAAAGAGTCATACTGTGGTGTCAGGACTGATACTTTTACTGATCTGTGTTCATCAGACAGCAGCTCTTACTTCACAGGTTATTTTACAAAAGACAACCAGTCACATAAGTCAGGAGTTTTCTTTATTCACAAATAATCATTAATGTGTGTGTTTTCAGGAGATGGAGTGTGAATCCTCTGGTCCATCCGTCAGCAGGACAGATCCTCCTCCTCATGATGAAGAAGAAGAAGATGGGTGGACAGTGGTGCAGAAGAGGAAGTGATGAGGAGCATTATGAACTGTTGAACTCTCATTCAGCTGACCTTTGATCTTAAGGAGGGGCTGTGTGTAACACTGACAGACTGTCTGAACAGAGAGAAAAGTCATTAAACCAGACTCACTCTGGTTTCTGTGGTTGTTTTTATATTAAACCTGTTGAAACGACTGTCATCACTGTCATACTACATCAGAATATACTGTGTATATGTAGGTTATAACTTTTTAAGGTGGGCTGTCAGCACCAGGTCCTGATGAAGACTCGTCTTTAGCTGTCGGATCACATTCACAGAAACATCTGGATCTCCAGACCTCAGTGTCCTCTCCCAGTGATGCTCTCATCGCTACCTGTAGCCCATCAGCCGTCCCTCTGCTCTTACTCTGATTGGTTGGAGTTGAAAATCTTGGCAAGCAGAGAGATGTTTGATTGGCTCTTCTGCTGAATGAGGCGGTTCTTATCCAGGTGCCGCTGGGAGCCTTTCTTCCTCTTCTTGTTCTGGATCTCCTCCTCAGTCTGATGCTGAGTGAATTCCCACGTCTTCTCGTCCATCTGACAATGACAAACAAAGTTAGACAACAAAAATAAGAGTCTGTCTCCATGGTGATAGGAGGATGTGAAGCTACTCTGGATCCATTTCCCTGATGTTCTGTGTGTAGAATAGAATACAATAGTTTTTTATTTATCCCCCATTGGGTGAAATTCACTCGCCACAGCAGCACAGACAAATTCTAGTGATGGAAAAAACAATATACAACAGCAAAAACAGAATAAGTAATAATATTAATAGAATATGACAAAATAAGTAATAATATTGATAGAATAAATATTTACAATATGTATTAAATAACAAAGCAGAAAAATATGTCTGTGATTGCAATGAAAATATTAAACAATGTTTAGATGACTAGAATATATTTTTACTATTTGTTATGTTGACCTGTAGAGAAAATAAAATAGCAGGGCAAATAATTCTGAGATGTAATTTATGTCATCTGGATTTTATTATATGTCCAGAAAAGGGACTGTCCTCTGGTTCTCTAACATTTCTGAAGACAGGACAGAAGGTCTGCATAAAGCTCATAAATCCTGTGAATTCGAGGTGTGTTTAGTTTACCTGTTGTCCGTCTCTCTGTCTCTTCCTCCTCAGCTTGTCCAGGTGGGCGCTCTTATCCACATTGTTCAGGTAAAAGTTTGTTTCCCTCTTTGCCTGAGACACCTCAGTTCTGAGTCTCTGCTGCAGGACAGTCTGCTCGTAGGCCAGCCGCTCGCTCAGGTGAGTCCACTGGAACCTGTGCAGGTACTACAGAGACAGAGGTGAGCCACAGGAATCATTTTCTTCATTTTTGATCAAGCAGTCACTCCAAAAATCTGTCGCCCTGAGCCTTGGTCCCTGAGTCACTCTGGTTTACGGACACATTTTGACTAAAGTGCCTGTTCTCATCATAACAACGACTTTACCTTGAAGTCTCTGCCCCCTGGATGATAAAATATTAAGGATGTGATGTCAGCTGTCACTGGGCAGACTGTACCTTGATGGACCAGAGGTCGGAGGAAAATCGCTGTCGTTTCCTTGTTCCCATCGGCGTGTTGTGGAGAGACAACGCAACGCTCTTCGCTACTCGTTTGTCTCTGAACTCCACCCACCCCTCTGTAAAATCACACCTCCTCAACCCAGACCTCTTCTTCCTCCTCCTCACCTGATGATCTGAGGGATCAATAATTCAGTGATTAGAAAATAAATAGCCAATAGAATCATCACATCATATTCAATAACACAGACTGGAATATTCTTGAATCTCAGGATCGTGATGAGCAGCGCTGCACAGACATCATCACCACTGAGCATCCAGGTATATGTCAACCAAAAAACTGGATGACAGGTGAGGTCAAACACTGTGTGTACTTCTGTGTAATTTGTGTGTACTTTACATGTATTTGTACCTTCAGGTTGGAGGAAGATGCGTCCGATCTCTCCATAAACTGACAGCAGGTTCCTCAGGTGTTTGGGACGGAGTCTCGGAGGAATGTGACCGAGGTAGATGATACCTGGAACGCACTTCCTGTCTGGACAGGAAGTCACTCTAAAAGCTTTTTGTTTAGCCTTCTTCTTAATCCCCACAGCTTCTTCATCATCATCATCATCATCATCATCATCGCCACCCTCTCTCTCCTCCTCAGCTGTAGTCTTCCTCTCCCCTTCCTCTTCCTCTCTTCTCTCCATCTCTCTGAGGGCTGATCACTAGAAACAGAATCAGCGTTGATGACTGAGCTCAATGTTTTACATCATGTCTGACTGTTAACTGACTCCAGATCCGCTGCTCTGTGCTCTTTGGTTGACTAAGGTTAGATTATTGTATGGTGAGTAAATGACTAAATTAAATCATCTTGTTGCTCTTGTCAAAAGAAAACTGTCCATGTAAACATTGTTGATATGGTCATTGCCCAGTTATCCCAGGACACAAAGTCATGTAGTGTTTGCTGTCCAGTGCAGTGAACAATGCAGTGACTTGGTGGTAGATAGATAGAATGGTCAAAAATTGGAATGGAAGAATGGTCAAAAAAAAATAAACACAATAAAAAATAATAATAAAAAAATAAAACCCCTAAACCTTGTGGACAGCCTTCCCTGAAGAGTTGAAGCTGTTATAGCTGCAAAGGGTGGACCGACGTCATATTGAACCCTATGGATTAGGAATGGGATGTCACTTATAAATTCATATGCGAGTCAAGGCAGGTGAGCAAATACTTTTGGCAATACAGTGTGTGTGTGTGTGTGTGTATACACACACTTTAACGATGCTCTTTGGTGGATTATTTGTTTGCCGAATTACAGGAGAAGCTTGGACATATTTATAAACAATAATTACTCTAATTATGTCAGCATTTTGATCGGTATGTACGACTGAATAACTGACTGAGAAAAGGGATGAGATTAGGTAAATAAATCCTGCAATCTAGCCTGGTCTGGAGCAGGCTACCTCCTCAGAATAAATCTCCATGGTGATTTATACCATAACATATCCTTCTCTCCTCTATCCTGCTTTTGTGTAACCGGATCACGGATAAATTGAGCTAGAATAACCAAGATAGCCCGGCTTAATCCCTTATTCTTGTTTTGTGCAACAGGCCCCTGTTGTTCTGCTGCTTTCTGTTGTTTGTTTTCTGCTCCAACGGGAGGTTTAGTATCTGGACTCTGGACCAGTCAGTTAGACCCGAAGAAGATGATGAAGAGGAGAAACGTCTTCAACAAACCTCAAACTGTCCAGTTGTCTCTTTTTGATCCCGTAAACCGATTACTAATCAATAAACTGTCCTCATATCAGATGATCCCGTCCTTTTTTTGATCGAATTTTATTTCACATTAAATATTTCCTGCAAAATAAAAGAATCTCACCTTCAGTTTAAAGTCTCCATCAACAAACAGCATTTGTGCTCTCTCACGTGCGAGACTGTCGCGTTTCAATGACGAAATGGAGCGTGACGTAACAAGGAATCAGCTGATATATAACTTCCGTCTATACCTTCAAAATAAGAACTAGGAGGGACCTGAACAGCCTGGAAGCTGCAACGCCAGCATTTATGTGCAGTCTATAATATACAGTCTATGAGCATGTTCAGTCCATCTGTGATCCGCCAAAAGCCCCCGGGCCTTTTTACTTTGAAAGGTCAAACCGGAAAGGTAGGGTTGGCTGCCTGTTATGGCGGAAGTGGAGGCTAACGGTAGAGTAGAATAGAATATTTCTGTAAAGTTAGCACTGAAGATGCAGAGGTTGGTATCCAGCTTGTCTCTCAGTCCCAGTGTGAAGACGAAACTGGTCACCGCTGGTTTCCAGTTCACTGCAGACCTGCTGCAGCTGAGACCGCTACAGCTCAGCAAAGGTAGGCAACCCTAAGTACTACCTAACTACTACTAACTACTGCTAACTATAACTAACTGACCCTATTTTCTGATAAGTTGGTTTTTAAGATTCCTTCAGTTGCACCAATCTTTATTCATAAAAACTTGATGTTAAGGTGCTGGTTTATGGGCTAACAGCCAGCAGGTAGAACAGGTTGATTATCACACTATTCTCTATATGCACTCATCAAACGCTGACTGTTTTATTCATTAAACCAATACATGCTTATGCTCATCCAGTGGCCGCGAAAATGGAGGGGAAATGGAAAGTGGAGTGATAAATTATAAGCTGATTTTATTCATTTAAAATCAAGTGTGTATGGACTGTTTTCTTTGACTTTAAATCAATGAATTAATTCATCATCATCATCCGTTTTATGGCTCATTTTTGCCATTTCTGTTTTTATGATTAATGTTGCGACTCTACATCTCACTTTTTATCAGAAAATACCTCAAGAGGGCGTAAAATTTGTTTGTGCAATTTAGGAAGTTTCATTGAATTTTGGCTTTTCCATACAGCTTCTCTGATGAGGTGTACACACACATACACATATACACGTTTTACATGTTAATGCTGTGCTTGAGTTCGATTAGAAGAGCTGCCAGTCAGCAGAACAGCGAGGGTAACAGCTGTCCTTTTGACCGGCAGCTCTTCTGTCTGTTTCTAGAGGCCAATCTGTCCCAGCAGGAGGCGTTGGAGGTGCTGCAGGCAGTGAGGGGAGCAGGAGGATCACAGTCAACTTCTCTCACAGCTCTGGAGCTCCTGCAGAAGGAGGATGAGCAGAGGAGCATCGTGACGTTCTCCTCTAAGCTGGACAATGCTCTCGGAGGAGGACTTCCTGTCGGCAAAACTACGGAAATCTGTGGAGCTCCAGGAGTCGGAAAAACACAGCTGTGGTCAGACACACTTTATAATGTCCTTTAAAAAGAGGCTACCTGGCATCAAATGTGATATTTTTTTGAATGTACCACACTCAAATTTGCGTTACAGTCAACTGGACTTGAAGTTTGTTGAAGATGTTTCAAAAATAAAAAAAAAATAAAAAAAAAATCTTGAATTAGAGGAGAAACGTCTTCAACAACTTCAAGTACAGTTGACTCTTTTTTGCTCTTTCATGGACAGAATGAGTCACAGTTATTTAAAATGTCACATTTGTGTTTTGGAAAGATATTCTTATAATTAAGTCTATAATTAAACCTGGGGCTGTTTGAGAACTCTGAGACTTAAAAATGTACCAAATAAGGTAAGACATGATGAGATAAAATGAGATTAGATACGAGATATGATAAAATCAAATCAGATGAGATAAGATATCAGATGATAAGATTAGATGAGATAATCTCCTACATCAGAGTGCAGCCAGTATGTTGATGCCCAAATATTATTTGGGTAATATCTATAAGAGGCAACACATTACACCTCAGCAGCTTCCATGTATCGGTGAGGACTGATTGATCAATACTGGTATTGATGACCTAATCCTCACAGCCTGCAGCTGGCGGTAAACGTTCAGGTGCCTCAGTGTTTCGGGGGACTCGGAGGTCAGGTGGTCTACATCGACACAGAGGGCAGCTTCCTGCTTCAGAGAGTCATCGATGTCGCAGCCGCTGTCCTCCAACATTGCTCCTTATTGGTTGAAGACGATGAGCAACGAGTCGCCATGACAACCTTCACCGTGGAAACCATCCTCTCCAACATGTTCCTGGTAATGATGATAGGTCGTCATGGAAATGAACCACCTCACTGTTTTGCATGATCAGATTATTAGGGATCACACAACTGCAGGTTTATTCTCATTGGCCCATCTGTGTCACCTGTTATAGGTGCGTTGCCATGACTATGTGGAGCTGCTCGCAGAGATTCATCTGCTGCCTGACTTCCTGTCTGATCACCCCAGGGTCCGCCTCCTGGTGATTGACAGCATTGCGTTTCCGTTCAGGCAGCACTTTGACGAGCTGTCTCAGAGGACACGCCTCCTCAACAGCCTTGCTCAGCAGCTCATTGTCATAGCAACCAGTTACAACATTGCAGTGATGATGACTAACCAGATGACCACCCGGCTGCAGGGTGGCCAATCACACGTGGTCCCTGCCCTTGGGGAGAGCTGGGGCCACATCCCCACCATCCGGCTCCTCTTACATTGGGCAGGGTCACAGCGGCTGGCAACCATCTTCAAATCTCCAGATCACAAGGGGGTCACAGTGCAATACCAGATCACCTCCAAGGGATTCAGAGACGTCGACCAATCAGAGGAGCCGGCCAGCAAGCGACCCAGAACACCCATCATCCAATCAGCTGTCGTTCAAAGAGACATCAGCTGAGCATTATCCTGATTAATGCAAATATTCAGGATGGAGAGCGAAGCTGAAAAATGATTGTTCACACTATTCTTAATATTCATGAGTACAAATAAAGTTCAGTAAATCACAGCTGAGATCCAGCAGACGTGGATTCTTTTGTTGTGCTGCAGATTAACTGTGACTGGATGAGTTCAACCTGGGCTCGTTGCACAAAAGCAGGATCCCGACATCCAGGATAAGTGACTGAGCTGGGCTCACCCAATCCAAAACAAGAGAGTCCAGGCTCCATCGGTTGCACAAAGACCAAGCCAGGCTGAGCGGACACGGATTCCTCAAGCCAGGTGAACCTATCCAGGATAGGTGTGCGCATGCAGCTTCCTCCAATAGACCCCGAGATTGAGCACAGATTCACCGATTCACCGATTCACCATGGCAATGAGAGTGGCGTCCTTTTCCCTGTCGGGGGTAGAAGTCCTCGTGGAGGCTTAGGAGGAGGTAAAGGACCAAATCAAAACGAAAGGAAACACCACTACAGTTATAAAATAAGGAGAGAAAGTGAGGCAAAGTACTGCAGACCTCCTAAATATGTAACTAGTGCACAAACACTCAGTGCTCTGTGAAACATCACAATTACTGTTCAACTTAGTGGCTATGTATGTATGTATGTATGTATACACAGACACACACACACATATTGGAGTTCTCCTTCATGACCTGCTTTAATCGTGTTTAGTTGTTTCGCATTTCGTGCAGTCTGTCCATTTAGACTTACCATAGCGCATACCGCTGAGGATCGTGTAAAGCGGAAGCAGCAGTAAATATAAAATAATTGAATTTAATAATATAATTTGTTCATGTTCAGCGGTTCGGATTAAAAAGCCCGTTGTTTGAATGTGATAACATTGTGTAGTGGGTAGTGAATTAACTGACTGTTGACTGAGATGAGGGATGAGATTAAATAAATCATGGAACATAGCCTGGTCTGGAGCAGGCTAGCTCCACAGAATAAATCTCCATGGTGATTTATACCATAACATATCCCTCTCTCCGCTATCCTGCTTTTGTGCAACCGGATCACCGATAAGTTGAACCAGGATAACCAGGATAGCCTGGCTCAATCCCTTAAGCGACGATGCTGTGGCAGATATCAGGGTTTTTGTTTTGGTTACAAAATTCAAGACTGAAATGCCTGAAATAACTGTTAGTTTACTGTAAATGTTATTTTGTTGTTTATTGTGTATGCAAAAGATTTTATGATGACTTCATTTATTAATGTATCCGTTGTATCCGGTGTGTTTATTGTTTGTGCAATTAAAAAAAAAGAGCGTAGAATGACGTCACTCTAGCGTGTCACCGGTGCCGTCATGACGCAGAAGAGCAGCAACATGGCTGCAGACTATTGGGAGCCAGGAAGACTCCAGACTCCGTCAGGCTGAAACGAGCCACGGACAGACCGGGACAGACCGGGACAACCGGGACAACCGGGACAACCCCCCCCCCCCCGGTGAGTAATGCACACTGCCAAACTTCATGTAGTAGTACCGGGAAACCGTTTTCGGAGGCAAACCGCCTCCGCGGCAATTTATATCTCACTGACAGTTACTGCAGGACATAGACGGGTCCCGCTCAGCCTACATTGATACAGAAGCATGTATGGAGAAACCCTGAGCATAGATGGTAGCACAGAACTACGTAGGTAACATGCTGTTTGCATGTTAGCTGTCCGGTAGATGTCAAAGGTTCAATCCCAGACCTCACTCCTCTCCTCACGCCTCCTCTTAGCTCCTTCTCTAGGAGGCTCCTCCATATTAAGGGTCGTCTCAAACCTCGCAGTGAGGGCTGGTTCAGTCCTTAAACAGAGAGTCTGCATCGATGCTCACTAACGAGGCTTTAGCTGGAGGTGTGACGGTAGAAAGGAGGAAACAACACATACATTTCAGTTCCTCATGTGTCCAGTTTGTCCCTCACACCTTTGTCACACTTGTAGAAAATAATAATAAAAAACAAACAAACTATCAAATCTTCCTCTCTGTTGACATTTGGTTTTTATATTTCAGCCCTGGATCCTCAAAATTTAAGAACAACTGGCAGCAAAATTCATTCATTCATTCAAATCAAAATTCATTAGTTTGATTGGAAATGTCAGGTGGTCCTGGGGTCGTTTCCAGTGGATTGAGGAGGGCGTCCCATACCAGCTCATCTTATTTATACCCTACCCTTCAGTTAAAGACACTGAAGTAGTCGAGGATATACACGGGTATACATATTTTTCAGTCAGCATTGCGTATACCCACTTCTAATAGTGTTGTGTTGTTTGTGAACGATTCGTTCGAAAGAATGAGTCTTTTGAGTGAACAAACTGAACTGAATCACTTCCTGAACTGATTCATTCCTTTCTCAGTTCACTTGAGCTCAGTCTCAGCATGGTGGCCGGGAGTTGAACTGCCTCGTTCATTAGTTCATGACTCGTGAATCTTCGATGAACGACCCAGACAGCGAGGGGAGGGACGACTCACTGAACGAACGAACGAACGAACGAACGAACGAGTGATTCTAGCAGGAAGCTACCGTGATCCGTTCACTGAACGAACTACTACATCAGTGTCTTTAACTGAAGGGGAGGGTATAAATAAGATGAGCTGGTATGCGTGGGTTCTCTCTGGTACTCCGGCTTCCTCCCACCATCCAAAAACATGCATGGGGATTAGGTTAACTGGTTAATTTAAATTGACCGTAGGTGTGAATGTGAGTGTGAGTGGTTGTCTGTCTCTATGTGTCCTGTGATGAACTGGACACTTGTCCAGGGTGTACCCTGTCTTTCACCCTAAGACAGCTGGGATAGGCTCCAGCCCCCCGTGACCCTATGTGAGGATAAGTGGTAGATAATGGACGGATGCATGGCGTGTTGTGCTGTTGACTGTACTAACCGACTGTCAAACATCCTGTGTTGCATTTTTTTCGGTGTGTAAATTTACACACTAGATATTGTATCTAATGCTATTTTACCCATAGACTTTATAAAATAGAGTTTACCTGTATGTTGGCACTTATTGGCATGTATGGGCATATTTTGTACTCATGGTCCCTGCTAATACAGACAAATGATCAGAGCATGTTGAGTCCGTTTCATGAGGGAATACAACCTTATTTCGTATCATTGTTCTGTTCAAAAAGTCAGATGTTGCATGGACAGAGATGCTTTGTCAGAAAGCGCCTGCTGTTGTTTGTGTGCTGCTGTGGTGGATAACGTTAATGGATGGACAACTCCACCAAACCCTGCAGCTCCACCTAAAACCTCTCAATCTGAAAAGGGTTTTAAAACGCAGCAGCAGCATTATGATCTGTTTTTGCTGCCAGTAGCTGCTTGTTAGCCCAGCCTAGCTGATTAGCCTTAGGCTAGCTCAGTTTGGCGCAGTTAACTTGAGTTCAGTGGCCGGGATCTTGGCCGCCTGACCTGTAAATTTACTGCCTCTCCTCCAAATATGGAAAGTACACGCCCACTAAAATCAAAGATGGCTCAGTTCAATGCCCATGACAGGAGCACAAAATGGACTCCCCCAAACCAATGGGTGATGTCACGGGTGCTACATCCGTTCTTTTTACAGTCTGTGTCATGGATATAGGTGCTAGGAATGCCACGCTAAGCTAACACACCCACGAGATGTCATATGATAGCAGAGGAGCTGCTGGTTACAAAGGTGTCTCACTCATCATTGTGTGACAAAAACTAAGAGAACTAGAAGCCAACGAGTCACGAAAATAACGTTCCTAAAATCATAAACTTTGTCTTAGCTTTGCTGTTTTGTGATCAAAAGTCATATTATAGCTCAAAAAATGATGCTAATAGCTTCTCCTTTGACTATGTGTCAGTTTGAAATGAATCATGGTTATGCTTGTTTCCAGAGAGGAAGGGCTGGAGTGAAGGGTCTACCTCAATAATGCGATCTTTGAGTATACTCCCCTCTGGCTTGTCACTGGTGTTTGTAAAGATTAAATTTAGATGTGGCTTTGGATTCTCCGGACTCTGATTGGTCGATTGAGGTGTCATTCATTAAAATTAACCAGTGGGTTGTCGAGATATTCTCTAGTGTAATACCTCTGAGAGTTTCACTGAAGGCTGCCTGTGACGTACTCGCAGCATGCACATTGTCATGTAAACTCTGCAAAAGAGAAAAATAATGATAGAAAGAGAGAAAGAAAGATTTTGAGTAGAGGAGGTTCTGTGCATTTTCAAGGTAGACAGCGGGGCTAATGTTTATCAGGCAAATTCATCTCGTGATGAAATGTGCACTCTGCTGAGGTGGAATCTATCGAATCTGATTCCTCTGGACAGATATGTAATCTGTTATTGTTATTATTACTATTGACTTGCCAAGTGAGAGAATAGGTGTCATTCCAGCAAGAAGGAATAGTTAACTCAAAATGGATAGTTGTCTTTCACTAGTCTGTGTGCCAGTAATGGTTTAGTAGTTTCATAATCCTTCCTCCCTGAGATCAAGCAGCAGAAATTATGCGACTATGAGCAAATACTACTGGTTTTGGGTAAACGAAATAGAGTAGTCACTCTTTGTAAAACAGAGCATTTTTCTGGGCTACATGAAAAATGGGCAAAAAATAGAGAGTATACCCTCTTCTCCAGGGACCACTACACCACTGGTTAAAGAGCCTCCACAGCTGGAGTGAGACTGGTGGAGGAGGGGATTTGGGATTGGGCTAGACTTCATAGAGATCCCACGGACGTCTGTAATGGTTCTTTTCCACAGGTGCGGTACGGTATGGTATGGCTCTACATGGTTGTGGCACTTTTCCACTAGTCCCTGGTACTAGGCATTTTTTCGTACCTCCTCAGCCCTGGTTTCACGCGAGCCGAAGCGATACAAAAACATTTTGATTGGTCAACGAGTGTCGTCATTGGAAGTGTCAGTGGATGCGGGACTGTAAAAGCCAAACACAACTCGACCCCGCCATTTTTAAAACTGGCAACTGCTTTGCTATTGTTACACAAGAAAATGTCTGTGTGTGTGTGTGTGTGTGTGTGTGTATATACATATATACATATATACGGGTGTGTGTATATACCTATATACATATACACACACACATATTTTTTATATATTTATATATAGCATGATGATGAGGCAGGCAGTATTTATGTTCTTCATTTCCTGTGTTTACCTGTGCACGTGTAGTCTCCAGGCTGGCTGCTCTGCCTCCCTCAGCGTCTCGCCCCCCCCGCCACCCCGCCCCCCCCCTCATGGAGAGGATGAGGAAGATCAAACGGCAGCTGTCACTCACTCTAGGGAGGGGGGGGGCAGGGGACAGGACGCTGACTGACATAATCAACCAGGAAGTGACATCACACAGTGACTCAGGTAGCACACTTCCCCATGTGATTTTTTTTGGGTGGTTCAGTGTTTTGATTGGTTGATCAGTCACTTGATCTGTCAGTCGGCCTATCAATTAGTCTGCTGCTCTGAGCTGATGACATGTTTTATTCTTTTCATCATCTCCATCACCTCTCATCATCCCTCCATCACCTCTCCACCACCTCTCATCCCTCCATCATCCCTCCACCACCTCTCCATCACCTCTCGTCATCCCTCCATCATTCCTCCATCATCCCTCCACCACCTCTCCATCACCTCTCATCACCCCTCCATCACCCCTCCATCAGAGGTGGTGTCTCTTCGGGGTTCATCTGGAGGTCTGAAGTTTCGGGGTTCCTCTCTTCTTCAGTCGAACAACAGCTCACTGCAGAAACCTCGAGGCTTCGGACGCAGCCTGAGCTCCTACCTGAACCACAGCACACGACTGGGTACTAGTATTACAGATACATGTACAAATACTACATTACCTCAAACACAGCACAACTTTTCATTTTTAGTAGTTTATTTACTGTGGACAAGAAGAAACAATACGTGCCTGCCTGCTAAGTTTTAAAATCTTTAAAACCTGCAACATATCAGTTCATCATGCTAGTTATCATTTAGCATGTAGCTAATCCTAAACCTGAAGAAGCAGTAATTAGTGCTGTATGTTGTTACTTATTAGTACATATGTACAGTTTCTCATCTCTGTGTCTAAATGTATTTTCAGAAATTGTCCCTGAAGATGTTAAGATGAGTTCAGATGGAGAAAGTGATCCAGGTTCTTCTTCAGACAACATTCAGGCTCCAGTTAGAGTGAGACTGAGCAACAAGAAGCTCTCCACTGAGGTGCCCCCACAGTAACATACCTGTACAGTCGCACACCTGTACAACACAAGCCCCCCTTGTTGTGGTTCAACAGTAATTTCAAGCAGTACCTAATTTAACAAATTTTACTAATTTTAAAATATCATTACTTTTATGCAGGGCAGTCTGGACTGTACCAGTTATTAAAATTATGATCTGTCTCTGTTTCAGGACATCAACAAACGTCTTTCACTACCAGCTGACATTCGTCTTCCAGATGGTTACTTGGAGAAGTTTAATCTGATTGGTCCGGCCCTGCTTGAGCAGCCAATCAGCAGACGGCTGCGTAGAGTGTCTCTGGTAAGCCTAGTTTTTCTGTTTCTATTGTTTTCTATTGTTAGTATCTGGTGTCTTTACGTTGTCTCCTCTGTGTCTGCAGTCAGAGATTGGTTTTGGGAAACTGGAGACGTACATCAAACTGGACAAACTGGGAGAGGTTAGGAACCACCTGATTCTGTTCATGTTTACTGTCTGTTTTTAAATGTCTCTGCTCCCACCAACGCGGGGTGGACAGGATGGCATTTTTAAACATTTTAAGTGATGCTGTTAGAGACTGACCATAACCCTTACCCTCATCACTCTGCCAAAGAAGGGAGACCTGCATGACCTAAAGAACTGGAGGCCGGTCTCTCTGCTGTGCACGGATTATAAGATCCTGTCCAAAGCTCTGGCCCTTAGACTGAGGGAGGTGATGGCGTCCGTCATCCACCCGGACCAGACTTACTGTGTGCCCGGCATCAGGATGTTTTGGGCCTCTCCAGTTCATTGGCTGTAGAGACTGGTCTTATTTCCATAGACCAGGAAAAGGCTTTTGACCGGGTTGAACACCGGTACTTATGGCAGACTTTGTCTGCCTTTGGCTTCAACCCGGGCTTTATAGCCATGATCCGGGTCGTCTGTAGTGACATTGCGAGTGTACTGAAGATTAATGGGGGGCTGAGTGCTCCATTTGGAGTCCAGAGGGGGGTGAGGCAGGGCTGCTCTCTCTCTGGGATGCTCTACTCTCTGGCCATCGAGCCTCTGCTGAACAAATTGAGAAACTATCTGGACGGTGTGAGCTTCCTCCAGTGCAGTGTGTCTTTTAAACTGTCTGTGTATTCAGACGATGTCATCTTGTTGGTCAACAAATTGACACAGTACTTTGGTTTTATTTCATCTGTGAAGGTGACCTGGGGGAAGAGCGAGGCTCTGATGGTGGGAGAGAGGCTGGGGGATCGGCTCAGGCTACCCGGTAGTCTCACCTGGGAAAAAAGGAGGTCTCAAGTGTCTGGTGGTGTTTCTGGGTGATGAGACCCACATAAACAAAAACTGGGAGAATGTTGTGGAAAAGGTGAAGTGGCTTCTTCCAAAGATGTCCTACTGAAGTCTCACCCTTACTGGACTCTCCCAGCTGGACAGGGGCCAGTCTGTCCAGGCTGCAGGAGTCCTCACACTGGGTCCAGGACCTGGCCAGACCTCAGCTGGACAAACCTGCTGGTCTGCCTGCTTGGCTCGGGATCAGGTCCAGCAAAACCACCAAGAGACTGTGGATTATTGGAAACTAAACTCACAGGATACAAGTCTCTGTTTTTTTCCACCAGTGGCTCGCTGGTTCCTGATCCAGAGGACCCTAACCCAACGATCAACCTGCCACCAGACTACCAGGACTGCAGTGGTCGTCTGCTGGAGCTGGTCCCCCTGGTCTCCCTGGAGGGAGGATCTGGAAAAACCTCTTAGACTGCTTGTAAAGAGTGCAAACAGAAAAAAGCTGGATAAGAAACAGGACACTGTGTGGAGGAACCACCTGGGTCTGGACCCTGGTTCCAGACAGACCAGCTTGGAGGTCTGTGTACAAACCTCCACTCTCAAAGAGACATGCGGACCTACAGCGGAGGATCCTCCACGGCATCGTAGCTGTGAACTCTTTTATCTCAGTGATCAATGCTGCTGTAGAGGACAAGTGTCCTTTCTGTGGACAGAGAGAGACGATCTTTCATTGTTTTTATGAGTGTCCTCGTTTATCTGCACTGTTTCTGATTTTAACAAATGTTTTTACCAGTTTTAAAGAGATTTTAACAGGCAGCTTTTTATCTGTGCTTTTAAATACACTCAGCAGCAGGAGGAGGAAGGTGGAGGAGGGTGGAGAGCTTGATGTGGTCTCTGTAGAACCTGATCCAGTCCAGACTGCTGATGGACCTCAGGGGCCCTGGGGTCCTTCAGAACTGGCCATACACTGTAAAAAGTATATGGACGTAGCACCCGTGACGTCACCCATTGGTTTGGGGGAGTACTTTTTGTGCTCCTGTCATGGGCATTTGAACTGCGCCATCTTGGATTTCAGTGGGAGTGTACTATTCATATTTGGAGGAGAGGTGGTAACTTTACGGGTCAGCCGGCCGAGATCCCGCCCACTGAACTCAAATGAGCTGGGCCGAACTGAGCTAGCTTAAGGCTATTCGGCTAGGCTAACAAGCAGCTACCGGCAGCAAAAACAGATCATAATGCTGCTGCTGTGTTTTAAAAATCACCTTTTCAGATTGAGAGTTTTTAGGTGGAGCTGCAGGGTTTGGTGGAGTTGTGGGAGGGATTCATTTGTACTATTTAACTGTGAAACGATCCTTTAACATGTTATTTACCGTGTTTCAACACTGCCTCCGTCCACTAATGTTATCCATCACAGCAGCCGTTTCTGACAGAGCATCTCTGTCCATGCAACGTCGGACTTTTTAAACAGAATAATGATAGGGAATAAGGTTGTATTCCCGCACTAAACAGACTCAACATACTGTGGTCATCTATCTGTATCAGCATGGATCATGAGTCGGCAATGAAGTCTTTATAAGCCAGCGGCAAAATATGCCGACACATACCAATAAGTGGCAGCATCCAGGTAAACAGTATTTTATACAGTCTGTGGGTAAAATAGTATTAGATATTTACACACCGAAAAAAATGCAACACAAAATCTTTGACGGTCGATTAGTACAATCAACAGCACAACACGCCATCCATCCATTTTCTACCACTTATCCTCACATAGGGTCAGGGGGGCTGGAGCCTATCCCAGCTGTCTTAGGGTGAAAGACAGGGTACACCCTGGACAAGTGTCCAGTTCATCACAGGACACATAGAGACAGACAACCACTCACACTCACATTCACACCTACGGTCAATTTAAATTAATCAATTAACATAATCCCCATGCATGTTTTTGGATGGTGGGAGGAAGCCGGAGTACCAACAGAGAACCCACTCAAACATGGGGAGAACATGCAAACTCCACATCGGGAACCAGCTACCTTCCTGCTATGAGGCAACAGTGCTAACCACTGCACCACCGCCCACAACACGCAATATTGCCAGAAACATGAAAAAAGGCAAACAAACACAGACACTGCAGTGCCTGTCAACCACAGACCTCTGGATGTAGCCTAACCTAGCTCAGCCGATGCTTTAGCAAAGAGCTAACTGCCGGTAGCTGTCTGTGAACCTGTCGCTCAACGTAACCACGCCCTAATTTATGCAAGAATTTTAAGCCGAAATAACACTAAAACGGTTGTGATAAAAAAAAAGAAAAAAAAATTCACCCCCCTCACAGTGTTCACGGAGGAGGAAACTATCGGAAGAGACCAAAAAATTAAAATGTACCAGGCTGCAAATATGTTTTTTAAAGCTGTTAAGACAGCTATTTTAACATGGCGGTCAATGGAGAATTGCTCACTTCCGGAGCCAGCCCGCAAGCGGCTGGATGGGAATTGCAGGTTTTTGAATGCAGAAGTGGTCCTCACTTGGAGAACCCACAACTGCCCCCTTGGATCTGGCCCATGGATCAGGTTCTGTGCTGGGTGTCAGAGGGTCAGCTCTTTTATGGAGATGTGCTCATGTGAGGCGCTTTATTGATTTTTAATGGAGGCTAATTTTAATTGATTTTATTATTCTTAAATTGTTATTAGTTTTATTTGTGAAAAGAATGTCCATGTGAGAACGGACAATAAAGTTTTTATTTAAAAAAAAAAAAAAAAAATCTCTCTACAGGGCACCTATGCTACAGTGTATAAAGGACGCAGTAAACTGACTGATAACCTTGTGGCTCTGAAGGAAATTCGACTGGAACATGAAGAAGGAGCTCCATGTACTGCTATCAGAGAAGGTACTGTAGTACTTCTGCTGCAATATAGAAGTAAGACTGCAGTACTATACTGTACTACAGTTGTAATGACTCGTCCTAGCCTGCCTAGTACCACTTCAGTGTAGTTAGCTCCACTATAGGAGACAAGTATTTCTGCAGTAGTACTATGTGTTCATATTGTTTAGAACAGCTGGACAACATCATGAAAATCTCAGTGTAATGGTCCAACAACACATCATCCAGGTGTTTAAACATCTGATTCAGGACTAGTATCTGCCAGGTCAGTTACAACTTTCCAACAATTAAAATTAGACAGTGAGTCGTGTTTCACTGGAGAATCTCATGAATGGTTAAGTGTGAACCAGAGGAGCTTTACTGAGGCTTTATCAGGCTCCTAGGTGTCCACTGGGATGCTCAGAGACACACCTTTACCTGTCTGCTAATGTTCCCCTCAGTGTCTCTGTTGAAGGATCTGAAACACGCTAACATTGTCACGCTTCATGACATCATCCACACACAGAAGTCCCTAACGCTGGTGTTTGAGTACCTGGTGAGACACACACCTTTAATATATTTAGCCTAAATCAGATTTGAACCTCAGTCTGTAATCATTTTTTGTGTATTTCAGGACAAAGATCTGAAACAGTATCTGGACGACTGTGGAAACATCATCCATGTTCACAATGTCAACGTGAGAAAACATTTAATGTACCTGTTAGTACTACTGATACTGCTGTTAATACCTACTTATACTGCAGGTTACAGATGACATCTTTTTACGCTATTTTTTCGTTCAGACATAAAAATTTTAGGAGATGTTCATTTACCTGCTTGACAGTTTCGACCGAACTCCGGTCTTCCTCAGAAGCGTCATCCGACGTGCTGCTGACGTGTCATTTAATAATCGGCCGACTCACGGACCTATCAGAGTCCGTGAGTCGGCGGTGACGATACAGATGACATCGTTGCTGCTGATATCAGATGTGATGTGCTGCTCACCTTAAGCCACTTTTGTTCACAACAATCTTTTCAGCTGTTCCGATCTCCAGTTTATTACTGTATCTGTCCAGTTTACCAGTAACTGGTCTCCAGACTTCATACTGGTTGTGCTGTCTCCTCAGCTCTTTCTTTTCCAGCTGCTGAGAGGTTTGTCTTACTGTCATCAGAGGAAAGTTCTCCACAGAGACTTGAAGCCTCAAAACCTGCTGATCAACGAGCGAGGAGAGCTCAAACTGGCCGACTTTGGTGAGTCTGCTGCTGACTGTTGTGCTGATTAAAATAATGAGAGGCAAAAAGTGAGCGCAGTCAGTCATAACTGAAGAAGCCTCTTGGAAGATGGGAGGAGAAACATCTTGAACAAACTTCAAGTCCAGTTGATTCTTTTTTCCTCTTTTTGGTTTAAATCGACCTGGATGACTGAGACAGGAATTTCAGGCGTTGCTTTTTTCCTGATGTGGATAAATGAACTCACTTTGAATGAGGTCCAAATGACTAATTTCATGTTGAGATTTTAAATTTTCACAATTTCAGCACAGTGATGATGTCACTATAGTGATGTCACTCAGGTGTCATGAGTTTCAGGTTTGGCTCGAGCCAAGTCGATCCCTACAAAGACGTATTCTAATGAGGTGGTGACGCTGTGGTACCGACCGCCTGACATCCTGCTGGGCAGCACCGACTACTCCACTCACATCGACATGTGGTCAGTACTGTGCATGTACTTCTATTGTAGTACTGTTTTAATTTGTTTGGTTCTTCATTAACCCCACAAGCTTTTACTTGTCAGTAGCTGTTCTTCCACACAGTCTAATCATAATCCACAAAGTGTCAATAAAACACAAACAAATGACACAAAATAGGACAAGAGAAAGGAAATTGACTGAATGTGTCTAATCACATATCATCATATATAATTATGTTAATTTTCTGCTAATATTTCTCTAACAAGGGTTAGGGTTAGGCTTAAAAGTGTCAACAGTTACTTATGGGTTAGGGTTAGTTACTTAGTGGCAGTGGCTCAAGTGGCCATCTGTCGTTGTGTCCTTGGGCAAGACACTTACAGTTTCTCCCAAAAGTGAGTACACCCCTCACATTTCTGCAGATATTTAATTATATCTTTTCATGGGACAACCAGTGTTGTGCCAGTTAACACCTTTTCTGAACTAGTTCATGTTCAGTTCATACATGCTCAAAGTGAACTGTTCACGTTCAAAGTTCACAATTTTAATTCTGAACTAGTTCAAAGTTCAGTTCATTTTACTTTTTGGTGAGATATGAAAATAAATACTTTTTTTCAGACTGCTGATGACACAGCAATTGTGGGTTTTTTACCAGGCGATGAAACTAGCTACAGACAAGGTAGACCAGTTCTATACTTGGTGCAATGAAATCTACCGGCATTTAATTTAAATTGTTTCAAAAAGTAAAGAAACGGCTATAGCCTTTATTTTAGGGAAATGCCTCCACCTGAACCAGTCTCTGTAAATGGGAATGATATTGAGACCGTAGAGTGCCTATAAGTGCCAAGGACGTAAGTGCCCATATATATATATATATATACGTATATATATATATATATATATATATATATATATATATATATATATATATATATATATAAATATATATATATACATATATATATATATATACGTGTATATATATATATATATATATATATATATATATATATATATATATATATATATATATATATATATATATATATATATATATATATATATATATATATATATATATATATATATATATATATATATATATATATATATATATATAAAGATCTAAAACGTTTTCCACATACACAATATCACCGTTTCTCTCAAATATTGTTCACAAACTAGTTTAAATCTGTGATAGTGAGCACTTCTCCTTTGCTGAGATAATCCATCCCACCTCACAGGTGTGCCATATCAAGATGTTGATTAGACACCATGATTAGTGCACAGGTGTGCCTGAGACTGCCCACAATAAAAGGCCACTCTGTTTGCTTCAGATGGTGTGAAGCGTGTGTGGCGGCGACCAGGTGAGGAGTACAAAGGCAAGTGTGTCTTGCCTACAGTCAAGCATGGCGGTGGGAGTGACATGGTCTGGGGCTGCATGAGTGGGGAGCTACAGCTCATTGAGGGAACCATGAATGCCAACATGTACTGCGACATACTGAAGCAGAGCATGATCCCCACCCTCAGGAGACTGGGCCGCAGGGCAGTATTCCAACATGATAATGACCCAAAACACACCTCCAAGGTGACCACTGCCTTGCTAAAGAGGCTGAGGGTAAAGATGATGGACTGGCCAAGCATGTCTCCAGACCAAAACCCTATTGAACATCTCTGGGCCATCCTCAGACGGAAGGTTGAGGAGCGTAAGGTCTTGAATATCTGCCAGCTCCGTGATGTCGTCATGGAGGAGTGGAAGAACCTGTGAAGCTCTGGTGAACTCCATGCCCAAGAAAGTTAAGGCAGTGCTGGAAAATAATGGTGGCCACACAAAATACTGACACTTTGGACATTTTCACTGAAGGGTGTACTCACTTTTGTTGCGAGCGGTTTATCTATTAATGGCTGTATTTTGTGTTATTTTGAGGGAACAATAATTTTACTCTCTTATACAAGCTGTACACTGACTACTTTTCATTGTGTCAAAGTGTCATTTCTTCAGTGTTGTCCCATGAAAAGATATAATCAAATATCTGCAGAAATGTGAGGGGTGTACTCACTTTTGGGAGATACTGTAAGATATACCTCCTAAGAGATACCTCCTTGCCTCCAGTGACATTACTGGTGTGTGAATGCGTATGAATGCTTCGGTGGTGGGCAGAGAGGCCGTAGATTGGCTGCCACGTTTCCGCCAGTCTGCCCCAGGGCAGCTGTGGCTACACATGTAGCTTACCATCACCAAGTGTGAATGAATAATGTATCTATACTGTAAAGCCACTTTGGGTGTCATGAAAAAGTGCTATATAAGTACAATGCATTATTATCATTATTATTATTAACATTATTATTATAAGCATTATCTTCAGTTTAAATGGTCACGATGAAGTGAATCTATAACCAATCAAGCACATCTAATATGTAGCGACATCATCTTTAATAGGAGCGCAACTGTGATTTAGTCCTTCGTCATTCTGGGGAAATCACATTGATCTGGTAATCCTGATGTGAACTACGGACCGTGTTTACATACAGCTTGTACAGCGATCTGACACACCTTTTTTATTGATCATGGCAGTATGCATTAGTATGCGTATTAGTACTTGGCTGGGTTTGTACAAAATTGAAACACACTAATTATTACACTTGGGAGCTCTTTGACATTGGCGCAGTAATATCATCACTCCTGAATGATATTACTGCGCCCGTATATGTCTATGACTGCGCTGACATCAGAGCCGAAGTGCTCCTCCAAGTGTAATTCCACCATACATTATAGTTCACCTTTTTATCTGGTTAGAAAATCACTGCGTTTTATTTTGTGTAACCATACTTGAGTCATATAACTACTCATGTAACCTTATTTAAATAGGGAAGTGCTTCGTCGCGTCTAACTTCACCTCTATTTGGATCCCAAGGAAAGTACTGGGCGAGGCTAAATGCTAACAAAATAGCGCCGCTCACCAGAGCTATTGAGTGCACGCACAAAGACGAGAGAGGTACACTTTATTGCCAAAAGTATTTGTTCACCCATCCAAATAATCAGAATCAGGTGTTCCAGTCACTTCCATGGCCACGAGTGTATAAAATCAAGCAGCTAGGCATGCAGACTGCTTTTACAAACATTTGTGAAAGAATGGGTCGCTCTCAGGAGTTCAGTGAATTCCAGCATAGAACTGTGATCTGTGATAGGATGCCACTTGTGCATCAAATCCAGTCGTGAAATTTCCTCGCTCCTAAATATTCCACAGTCAACTGTCAGCTGTATTATAAGAACGTGGAAGTGTTTGGGAACAACAGCAACTCATCCACGAAGTGGTAGGCCACGTCAGCGGATGCTGAGGCGCATAGTGCGAAGAGGTCACCAACTTTCTGCAGAGTCAATCGCTACAACCCTGGTCTTCAGATTAGCTCAAGAATCGTGCACAGAGAGCTTCATGGAATGGGTTTCCATGGCCGAGCAACTGTATTTAAGCCTTACATCACCAAGTGCAATGCAAAGCGTCGGATGCAGTGGTGTAAAGCACCCTGCCACTGGACTCTAGAGCAGTGGAGACGCGTTCTCTGGAGTGAGGAATCACGCTTCTCCATCTGCCAATCTGATGGATGAGTCTGGCCCCTTAGTTCCAGTGAAAGGAACTCTGAATGCTTCAGCATACCAAGACATTTTGGACAATTCCATGCTCCCAACTTTGTGGGAACAGTTTGGAGCTGGCCCCTTCCTCTTCCAACATGACTGTGCACCAGTGCACAAAGCAAGGTCCATAAAGACATGGATGACAGAGTCTGGTGTGGATGAACTTGACTGGTCTGCACAGAGTCCTGACCTCAACCTGATAGAACACCTTTGGGATGAATTAGAGCAGAGACTCAGAGCCAGACCTTCTAGTCCAACATCAGTGTGTGACCTCACAAATACACTTCTGGAAGAATGGTCAAAAATTCCCATAAACACACTCCTAAACCTTGTGGACAGCCTTCCCAGAAGAGTTGAAGCTGTTCTAGCTGCAAAGGGTGGACCGACGTCATATTGAACCCTACGGATTAGGAATGGAATGTCACTTAAGTTCATATGTGAGTCAAGGCAGGTGAGCGAATACTTTTGGCAATATAGTGTATGTGTCAACTTGTCTAAGATCAGGGAAGATTATATTTCAGTATAGAACAATTGTGGTGTGTTCCTTTAATGAACATGAAGACTAGAAACTAGAGACTGAGACAAACTCCTGTTTCCATGTTCACTGAGGGAATAAGTCATTTTCTGTTAGATTGATCTAGAAGCAGAGGAGGCGCCTCCTGCTGGCTGACAGACAGGATGACAGGATGCAGCTTCAAGACTCTTTAAACGGACACTGTGTAATTTTTTTCCCATCTAGTGTTTAAATTTGACTTTGCATGCATTGCAACATGGTTGGAACTACGGTAAGTGGAATGGGTCAACTCCCGGGCAGTCACTGTCACCGCGGCTCCCCGGCCCAGAGCTCCAGTCATTTTTCCCCGGATCTCCACGCTCTTTTGGCAATGAGGATTCGGCGCGGCATAAGTATGGTCTTGTTTTATGACTAAAAGTGCAGTGCAGGTCTTAGTTTAGTGCCAGATAAGTAAAACCGGCGTCTCCACCTTGCTTCTCTGTGAAAAGTGAATTGCAAAACGCAGAAATGCATTTTGTCCTATGGCTACTAGCAGGTAGTGCTTTATGTCCCTCTCGGCAGTCCATAGTTTTTGATAGACCGGAAAGACATGGAAGCTTCCGTATGAGCGACCCGCTCTATGTAAAGACAGATAACTGATTCTTCACCCAGGAGGATAAGTCAGAGTGTTGGCATATGTAATTTTACACCAATGAGGATCTATTTATGAATGAAGACGTTGGTTTGAGGTAATAAAATACTTACAAAAATTACACAGTGTCCCTTTAAGATTCTCCAGTTTTACGTGTCAGAACCAGGAAGTCACTAGATACAGAGTGACCTGTCTGTCCATCTACCTACCTGTCTGTAGGGGTGTTGGTTGTATCTTCTATGAGATGGCCACAGGTCGTCCTCTGTTTCCTGGATCCACAGTAGAAGAGCAGCTTCACTTTATCTTCAAACTCCTGGGTAAGAACCAGATTTTCTGTGGTCTTTTATGTAATCATAGAAAATGTGTGTTGTGTGTGTACTTGATGTTTTGTAGTGGATCTGATGTGTATTGTGTGTATATATCTTGTGCAGGTACCCCCTCAGAGCAGAGCTGGCCTGGGATCAGTTCTAATGGTGAATTTGTGGCCTACAACTATCCCCAGTACAGAGCAGAGAGGCTGAGTAGCCACACCCCCAGGTACACAGCACTCAGGTGTAGGTTATCTCTCCACCTCTCTGTGTTGGTCTGCAGTATGTCGTGGATGTAGTCTAGTATCAGTCAAGGACCTCCTGACCTCCTCTTTGTGTTGTTCAGGCTCAGCAGTGAAGGAGTCGACCTGTTGTCAAAGTTCCTGCAGGTCAGTAAACATCTCAGTGTTTGTTTCTGTTGTCTGAACTATTAAAATATTGCACTGGAGTAACTTTAAACAATACTAATAAATATAGCCTTACACTTAATAATTCCAAACAGTAATAACAGAATAACGCCAGAATATATTCCATGTTTTTTGACTGATTGAATTCATTTATAATAGAGCTTTGATCATGAAACATTTATATTATACATATTAGCAACCTATCGTGAAGCTCTTCTTGATGTTCATCTTGTATGTGTGTATATATACAGTATATAATGCAATACATATACACCGATCATCACATCATCCTGACAAGAGCCCCAACAGATAACGATATAACAGTGACTTTAAGATCATTAAACTGAGATAATGATATGTTCATCTGGAGAAATTAGACAAGACTGGTCTTCAGAACAGGAAGTGACATCATATATGGAAAAACAGTAATATTGTGTTGTTTTCTAAGATGAAATGCAATAACGTTTTCACTTGAACTTTAGTTTGAAGGGAAGAAGAGGATCTCAGCAGCTGATTCCATGAATCATCGTTATTTCAGTAACCTTGGCAACAGAGCGACGACACTTCCTGACAGTAAGTTTAAACACAAGCTTTGACCTCTGTTTTCATCTGTGATGTCACAGTGTCACTCTGAATGTCATTCCAGCATCGTCCATCTTCAGTCTGCCAGAGATTCAACTGGAAAAAGAACCAAGCAGACCAACAGTCACATCTGATCCAGGTAACACAAACATGTTTGTCATAATGATATCACAATTCCATGACCTTTGAGTCCACCTGTGCTCACCTGGATGTCCTTCAAATGATTGAGGTCCTGAACTGAGACTTCTTTCTTGCCGATGATCAGATACTTAATTTTATCCAGACAAATGTTTGATATTAAATGTCTCATATACACTGCCTGGCCAAAAAAAGTCGCCACCCACAAAAGGTCACACACTCTAATATTTCATTGGACCGCCTTTAGCTTTGATTACGCGCTGTGGCATTGTTTTGATAAGCTTCTGCAACGTCACAAGATTTATTTCCATCCAGTGCTGCATTCATTTTTCACCAAGCTCTTGCATTGATGATGGTAGAGTCTGACCGCTGCACAAAGCATTCTCCAGCACATCCCAGAGATTCTCAGTGGGCTTAAGGTCTGGACTCTGTGGTGAAAATGATGTGTCATGCTCCCTGAACCACTCTTTCACTTTCTTTTCAGTCTTTTATTTGAACCAGATTTTTTTTTTTGGCCAGGCAGTGTATGAGACAATAAGACAAAGTGACATTAATAAGTTAAAGCAAATCATTCAGGTCTGTTTCAGAAAGCAGGGTTAGTGAAAACTGCAGGGACCCTGAGGGAAACCCAGTTACCATAGTTACCATAAAACAATAAATGTCTGCTATATGTAGAGACAGATGTGCAGAGTCACAGATACAAATCACATCATTTATTTGTGTGTTAACTTGACATTTGTTTGAAACTTTTGACACCATAATCAGGGTTCCCATGGTGCCTTAAAAAGTCTTAAAATGTCCAAAATTAAAATTCGGTGACTGGCTAGTTGTTTTGGTATCAGCTAAACTAGCATGTCCACACTGTGTACAGGGGATCAGGTCTGCACTGAGCACATGCACAGATGGTTGAAACAGTGCTTGTCTGCTCTACTGACAAGGTTTCTTTTAGCAGTTACTGTTATATTAACACAAGCTGTCGAACACAATGCATTGTTTTCCATGGGAAAAATGAGGTGCGTCCCTGGGACATATGGATAGTGAGTTTACAGTGTTTTTTTTTTTTTTAAATTTAAATGCAGAGATGCAGGATGTGCACCAAGCAAGATCACTGCACAGGTGCCGCTATTCAGCCTCATTGTGATGCGGGGATGCAGTATTTTTTTTTTTTTGTCTAGAGGGACGTAGTCAAGGTGGAGGGCCTTTGTTTGTAGATTTGAGATGTATTTGTCTGACAGGGCAAGTAGGAAAAAAAAAACTTAATATTGAACCCTGGAGACTGTTTTTACTGTTGTTGCTGTCATTATTCTGTATCCTTATTTTGGAGAAAAAGAGGTCCCAACAAGGGTTAGGTCTTTTTACAAGATAAACAGATAGCTCCTACTGAGCCATGATGGAAACTGCTTTAAGTGTTATTGTTTGATTATTCTGTATTGTTTAATGCAATGCATGTTATGTTGGCTCTGTTGTGCATCCCAATCCCAATTTTTTTTTATTGCTTATCATACAGATGCTGATGTTTGAGAGCCCCAAACTGTCAGAGTCCAGAGTCTGGATGAATATTAGTTTGCTAACTTCCTGCATTTATGTCTTGTCAGTCATTTCACTGAGCAGTGGTGTGACTAACATCTCATCCTCAGTTTAACTAACTTTTCGCTAAATCTGTTTTCTGAAATATGAAGGAAGTTAGAAAGATGATCTTGGCCAGACTTTTTATTACCTGTTCTCAAGTCCATACAGCAGATCAAATAGTTCAGATCACAATTTTTCTCCCGTGACTTTGAGCTTGCTGTATTTATTATTCACACACCAGTTATTTTTGTCTGAACTACAAAAACAATGGAGGAAGAAACAAGCGAGCTGTTACCAATCTCACTTCAAGGTCCATTTAATAGCTGTTCTGGAGCTTTTCATCATATCTTAGACTTCATTCCCGAACATCTGCAGCTCCATGACACCTGAGCGGCTCCATCCATGGAGGACGATGTGACGTAAAGCTCCAGAACAACTGAAGCCCTTGAATGGTGAGATTTTTCTTTTTCTAAGATGAGAGTCATGTCTGAATTTGAAAACCGAGCTGATTGTTGTGCTTAAATACAGTTTTCATTTCAAATGAAAAATATTATTCTGTCCAGCAAACAGTCCGACCAAGAGGCGGGTTCCACTCTTCTGACATCATCATAGAGGTGGAGTCCACCCTTCTGACATCATCACTGAGGCTGAGTCCACTCTTCTGACATCATTATAGAGATGGATTTGGGATCAAAGGGAAACTGAAAGAAAAGGATGTTTTTTTTTTTTTTTTTTTAAACTCTGCAGGAAATAAAATAAGTAAAAGAAGAGCACTGAAACGATTGTAAATCAAGAAAAAAGTCTAGGGATAGTGATGCAATAATGAACAGCAGCCATGTGACCCATCAGTTATCAGCATGTTGATTGTTACTCGTGGCCACAGATTCACCTCAGAACCTGAACAGACGAAGGAGTCAAAGCTGGTGAAGCTGAACAGGACAGATGTTGGAGTGAATTCTGTCTTCCATTTTAAACAGAAGACTGTTGTCAAGGATACCTGAATACAGTAATAATAATGTGGACTACACTGAGTTCAAACTTAAGGTGTTTGAGTTTTAAACTAGAATCAAACCTCAAGCAGTTCATTATCAGGTCTGATGGGAAGTTTTATATAGATTGACTATAAACTGAAGTGATAAGTGAGCGCTGATGAAGATTGTCTTATTTTTAACATTTCTACTTAGACTTTATAATCTTTATGTTTCTGGCATGGTATTGTATTTACAGTACTATATTTACAGCTCTGTACTACCTTTACAGCACTTATATAACCCTGAAATCACCAGAAAAAAAACTTAAAGCATTTTATTCTGAAAGTGCAAAACTGTTTTTTGCTGTTTTGCATGTGTGTATTGTAGACTGTATACTCTAATAGTGTTAACATATGTACAAATACTGTAAAAGCAGTATACAATTATACTGTAAATATACAGTTATTCGAAAGTCTGCAGTAAACAGCTGTTAGCTGTTCTTGCAAACGTGCTGTTTGTCAAAGATATTTTTATTGTAACAGAATGTATTGCCTTTATTTCTGGAGGTCTATAATTGAATAATAAATCAATGATTATTTCTCCTTTTTTGAAAAAACACTTTTTTAGGATTTGTTTTTAAGGTTAAAGAGTGGTCATGTTTTTTTTAGTGATGCTGCTGATTTTTTTTTTTTTTTTTTACTCTTTAGCTGTGAATAAATATTAGCAATAGATAAATATTTATCAGAAGACAAAAAGGATTGACCAGAGGATGAAGAAGGAGCTGCTGTTAAAGGCAGTTTAAGTGTCTCCCTCATGTTTGATTGATTATCACTGGATTTATTTGTGGTTAATTCGCAGAATTCTTTAATGTGAAACTGTAAAGTAATAAATAATTGATCCCAGAAAAGATCAATTCCAAACGTGTTCAGCTTAGAGAAATATGAGTCGTTACAGAAACAAGAAAATGTCTGCAGGCAGTTATTTATCGATTAGTATAACTAGTTATAGAGGTTAATGTGAGACTGAAATATGTTTCTGTGGCTCAGTGTCAAAAACATTAAATGTCATCCACAGAAGGCATTAAAATAGAACAACTGGAGTTCTGACTTATCTGTGTTTTCTGAGTGAAATGTGTCGCAGGAAGTGATGTCACAGGGTGGAAAGGTAAGCTTCAGATAGCCAGGTGTGTGTTGAGGTGATGGTGAATGTTGCTATACACTGTTGGATGTGTGCAGTTATTGATCGTTAGTGTTGTGTTTTTCCATAGCTGCTGGTCAAAAGTCAGTAAATGATGTGACTCAATGTGGAGCACATCAGACTGAGCTCTCTGAAAGCACTGACACAGTAACAGGCACAGATCCTGGAGGAGATGGGAGGACAGCAAACCACCTCATCCTGGGCTTCTCATGGTCAGGTAATGGGACAGTTTCAGGTGAGAGGGCCCTATGGCTGAATTTCTCAGGCCTGAGCAGGTGTCATGTTAACTGAATATTTTATTAATAATAATAATGTGTCAGATTTATATAGCGCTTTTCATTAAAACGCTTAACGAAGACAGAAGAAATGGAAAAAGTTATTTTCTGTTGCCTTTTTTTAAAATGGTGATTTTAGGTGCAATTCACACTCCTGACCACTTGGTGGCGAGCAGTGGTGGACAGTAACAAAGTACAGGGGTTGGACGATGAAAGTGAAACACTGGCCAATTTAGTGTTGGAAGTTTCATGGCTAAATGTGAGCAGCCTGGTGGCCAAACTCCATTGACTGCACATTGCACCAGTAAGAGCAGAGTGTGAAGGTTCAATTAGCAGAGTAATAGCACAGTTTAGCTTAAAATATTGCAATGCACACAACATTATGGGTGACATATCAGAGTTCAAAAGAGGACAAATCGTTGGCGCACATCTTGCTGGAGCATCTGTGACCAAGACAAAGCCACAGTATCCAGGGTAATATCAGCATACCACAAAGAAGGACGAACCACATCTAACAGGAGTTTAGTTGTACATCTGTCAGCCTGGAAGAGCTGGGAGCACTAAACATTGAGGTTAAGATGATCAGAGCTCCAAGTTCTGACTTCCAGTGAACACCCCATAAGGCAAACTCTCACTCCCCAGGGTCTTAAAGAGGAACTGGAAGCAGCCTGTTGATTACCATGGAGACCATTGTCTACTATGTCTGCAATGATAAAGCCCAAATTTGAGTTGAAATCACAGGATGATAATAATAATAGGAGTAATACAAATAATAACTATTGAGGATATTAAGTCAATACATACATGAGGACTGCTAAAAATTGACTTTGCACAAGTGAGTTTTGGCAAAACTGGTTGTCATTTTTCTGTAGAGGGGCGAGGCTTTCATTCAAAAAAAAAAAAAAAATCCAGCAATGGAGATGGAAAGAGAAAGTCTAGCTGAGAAACCAGAGCACCATGGCCATTTTGTAAATGAGAAATGAGTCTGATAATTTCAAATATCTTTTGTGTTCACTGTGAACAAACTACATTTCTGCAGAACTCACCATTCAATCTGATACAGCAATGCAACAGTGTACTGATATTAGAAAAAAAATGCTTTGTTCTTTAGAATACTTGAATATTTTTAAAAGTAAGTAGTGTAGTAAACCTGTGGGGGTAGATGTTCAGGAAGTAGTGCAATCATGGACTGATGAATTGCAGCTACGCTGTGATTAATTGCAGCCTCGCAGGGAGACGTAGGAGAGGTGAGTTAAAAGAGAAGCCTGGGCATTTGCTTGGGTTGTTGCTGGAGGAAGCTGTCTGTCCCGTCCGCGGGCACACTTGCTGTGGGGTGGTGGCGCTCGCAGCTAGGAGTGTTGCTGGCGCTGAAGATAGAGCAGGGCAGTTGTTCCAGTCGAGGAGGGGAGGTTAGTTGCCTCCTGTAGGTGGTTAGGGCCTAGGATTTTAGGAGTGTGCACACAGACCTCCGCTTTCCACCCTTGGCTATCGGTCTGCACCGCCGACCACATGTAGTTGGTCGGTGTTGCCAGCTGGGCAAGCTAAGTCGTATTATACTGATTTTGTATTTGTGTGTCATGTTCGTGTCTTAAGTATTTTAGGAAAAGAAAGGTCCTTAATTGTGGGTGGCGGGGGTTAGGGGTTAGGGGGGTTAGGCGTTAGTAGGTATGTACTCAGAGTCTCTCCCTATGTTGACCAACGACAACATAGTTTGTGTGGTGAGACAACGGCAAGGCACTGGCCGACGCAAGTTAGTCCCCAGACCACCACCCACTTGCTTCCATGAGCCATATGAGAGGAGAGAGAGGGGGGTTTTTTTGGGGGGGGAAGGGGGGGTGGGGGTAGAAAAAATATTTAGTGGTGTGCAGCAAGAACCGGTGTTATAAAATCTGGAAAAAAAAAATATATATATATATATATATATATATATATACACACACAGTCATGGAAGAAATTATTAGAGGGTTAGGTAAATGAAAAATTGATGTCCCCCCCAGGTGGGGGGAACATATTGCACGGGCCTCAGCCAGGAGCCAGAGGTCCCCACTGGCCAGAAAAAAATTATGTCGCCTTTGTTATATAAAGTATAAGTTAGTTTGGTTCTGTATGTCCTCCGTCATCCCTACTCTCTTTCTCTGTTTGTGTCCTTCATACTTGCCCTTACTTTCCTTATTTGGTTTACTTTTGTACCCTACTTGGTGTACTTTATCTTACTTGATTTACTTTATTTGCCCTTACTTTCCTTATTTGGTTTACTTTTGTACCCTACTTGGTGTACTTAACCTTGCTTGGTTTACTCTATTTGTTTTGTCATCTGTGTGCCCTTAGCGCTACGTTTCGACTCTTCTTGGTCTTCATCAGGCACAGCACACAGGAAAATGGCACCCCCAGAACTGCTCTACAATGGCACCCCCAGAAACACATCCTTCCACTCTGACAGTAAGAACCAAACTGAGCAAACTCTCAGCATACTTGCTTGTATACTTGTCCCACACTTGGTTTTTAACGTGTACTTTTTAACTTACTGACTTATTTATGTTTTTAATACTTGGGTTCTAATATTGATCCT